>JAFBJR010000150.1:12154756-12546532 GCA_016785285.1 Brachirus orientalis
TTTGTTCCCATAAACTCTCTACAGTGTTCTCTATTGTATCATTGTTGTTCCTAAACCTGCTGAGAGGAGGGACCAGTAACACAGTGGAATGCGGTCCTCTCCAAAGTTGTCTCTAAGTATCAGCAGAGGAAGGCGTTGGACATCTTGACCTGTTGCCTTGCCTCTAAGCAAGGCAGTCGAGTTAAGGTGTAACTTGAGGTTTCACCGGCAGAATGAGAGAGGATGCCTAACTGTTAACATCTCATGACTCATATGTGATATTGTTGCTTTTCTCCTTAGTACTGAGCTGTCTTTAGTAAAATCTTTCAACTTAACTCATCACTGACTGTATCTAATCAGATTTTCTGCTGAAGTAACTTTAATTAAACACAGTATATTTCAGTCTTAATATACTGTATTTCAGAAGATTCCATTCACACTAGCTTCAACAACTTATTGAGATTAAAATGTATGAGTGTGGAAGCCAGGGTGAGTATTTATAGAAGAACAGACTTCAAATTATCATTTGTCCCCTAATTAAACTGAGGTGTGAGCTATTCCGACTCGAAAAAACCAACATTTCTGTTAATCAAACACTGACCCAAATTTAACCAGCTGCCAGTTGCAGATACTGTACTAGAATTAAACATAGAACTGAGAAAATCCAAGGACTGGCAGAGATGTCTAGGGTTTCACTTTTTATGACAGGTTGGCAAACAGGTCCAGAATTTAGGCAATTACACAGTGATGCCACTTTGCATTAGAGAAAAGTACTTTGACACAAACAAGCCAACAGACCCATGAAAACACTCTGTACATGCCTTTCTTGGATTTCACAACTTGCTTTGTTTTTTTCAGACAAAACAATCAATACGGCTGGATGTTCACTGACACTGCAGTGTTGTCAGTTTTGTAGGCCATCTCGCAAAGAACCAGCCGTGTGTAGATACTATTTTTATCCCTGCAATCCTCCAATACAGTCCTTGAAAGCAGGTCGTCTTTCAGCCATCTCTCATGTCTCTGACTCCTCCATGAGTGATACAATGCTCTGTGAACAAATTAAAGTACCATCTGCATTTCCTGCATTTGATCATAACTTCATAAACCTAACACCAATATTTTGAGTGACTTCTTATAGCCTGATTCAGTGCAAATCCTTGTATCTCCTTCAGTGCAAATCCTTGTGTCCTGTACCTCCTACCTCCTTCCCTTGCTCAGCTTTCTATCTTCTCTCTGCTAAAATGACAGTTTCTTAGCTAGTCTGCCCGTCACCTTCAATTACAGCAATAGCTTGAATTAGGTACAAATGTAATGGTATCATATTGACTTTTTTCCTCCAGGTATACAAACACCACATAGTTACAGAAATAGAGACACTAACATGCAGTTAATGATGTGAAATCCCTGCAGTTTTGGCAATCTGAGTGAGGCAGGGTATTGCATGTGAAATTGAACTGAATTGCATTGGAAGCTGTAGACCTATACAGCAGCATGTGCTTTAAATCAACCAGCACATAACAATGAATTGGAAACGTGTTTTGTTTGTTCAGTTCTATGCAAACCAACCCTGTCTCCAAAAAATCGAAATTTTACTGTCATACCTAATTATCTTAGGTAAACATTTCAAGCAGAGCTGAACGTGCTATTGTATAACAAAATAAGACATCCACCAAGCAGCGGACCACATATTGAGACCAGGTAAAGACCAAACATTGCGTTCATCAGTTTGTTTTCACAGACATCTGGTGTTTTTTTCATTGAGAGGATGTTGGTGCTGTGAGAGAAAATAAAATCTTTTTATTTATTTTTTCCAGCCCCATACTGGTGCCTTTTTATTAGTATTATGATTATTATTATCATAACCACATTCATAACCATGAAATTGTTCTTGCCACCCTCATTTCCTCAAAATACCAAAAGCCACAAGTTTTGTGTTTTAAAACACTATTACCATGCAACTGATTACTATTATAATCAGTTGCATGAATCAATTAAATGAATAAATAACTAATCAAATTTTAGCTCAGAATGTACAAAGGAAGTCATTTTTAGGAGACATGATCAATGTCTTGATATAAATTTATAAAGTGTTTCTATGTTTTTTTTTCCATCCCATCCATCAATAAATTACAGACAGGTTTTGTATACAGCAGTTTCGTTTAACTGGGCAAATAACTTCATCCTCCAGAAATGATCATACACTTGATAATTTCAGGACATCACTATGTTTCTGGGATGAAACTACTAAACCTTAATAAGATCTTCACACAATAGAGGCTCCTCACGAGAGACTAGACTCACTGCAGATTTAATTTAAAAAGAACCATTTCAACATGTAATGAGAAGAATATAAATCTTTCATTAGCCTCTCTGACTCATAACAATATGTGGGCTTTTGGACTTCAATTACCTCCATTTGATTTCATCTCTGCCCCCAAGTGAATGTTAACTACAATTATTATTATTATTATCCATACTTTGTGCTCCTGGACCCTAATAAAATCAATAGATTTTATTAAGAAAGCAAAAACACCAAAATAAACACATGAAAGGAGATATTTAAAACATCAAATATGAGGTCACGTCTGTAAAGCCTGTTTTTCAGGCTTGTGCTCATATTTCTCATCATGTCACATTGAATGGCAGAGTTTCCAGCTCAGTTGTTTGTAGTTGGATTACATTTGCAAACACCTAGAAACTGTTTGATCCACACAAGTGAATATGCTTTGGTCCAGAACTCATTACCTACCATGTGTGGAAGTGAATGCATAAAATCTGAATGAAAGTGGAGATGAAATTGAATCTCATTCATAAAACAAACTGCGTTGTTTAACCAAAGAGCTTCAGCTAATGGGAAGACATTTTCCTATTGCAAATCGAATTTCAGCTCAAAGACAGTAAGCAGTTTTGTAGAATGATTTTTAAACTCAGTGGCAAAAAACAAATAGAGTACAGGCCTTCCTGCAGAGCTTCTCCAGAAGCCCTCACCCTCTACATTAAAGGCTGTGCACTGGTGAGGTTATTTTTTTAATTGCTGGAGGAAAATAAACATTACAAGATGAAATCTCATCTAACAACTTGTACCCGGCATGTTTCATACAAACAAATAAAACAATGTCTCTGAGCTGGAAACCTATACACTGGGAATGATTTGGCAAAAATTTGGAAAGTACAATCACATTAACAACTTGTGTTTTTTCCATTTAGTTTTCATCACTAGAGATGATGTAACATTATTTGTCATTTATCTTAAAAGGGCTCTGTCAAGCAATACTATCAGACCAAACTGAGGGAGGATTTGTGTGTATACACTGGCAGGTCAGGTGTTTGCAGCTGTTCCGCTGCTTCTGCCTTTCTTGATATTAAACATATCACTTCCTGTGTGACATGTGTGAAATGTGTGAACTCATTTGACAGTGCTTTGAATCTAATGATCATTTGTGAACACAATACACTTTTAATGTGAGATGACAAACTTGAAAGTACAAATTTAAGAAGATAAATGTAGACATCACTGAAACCATTATTAATTATATAAGTTCAATTCTGGATTCAAATGCAAAATGTTGTGTTTGAATATTTCCATTGATTAATCATTTGCAAATGACTGTTGACAGCACTAATGGTTGCAACAATGCATCCGAGTTTACCTTTGTGCTTCTAGAGACAATTTGAGGAAAAACACAGTAGCTTGTAAACAAAAGATAAAAATGTGCACTGTCCCTGGTTTCTCTGTCTGAGAATGTAATACACAAAGACTTCCACTGTTAAATGTACTTTTCACTGAAAACACAAATGAGATAATGATAACAGAAGGCACAAATAATGACTTCAAAAACCCAACAGAATGGCTGATCCTGGAGCGGCATTTTAAGGGATTTCACATTTCTAAAAATAAATAAAGATTGTGGTCAGCCGGCTGTCAGCTGATTACAGCTGGGGCATATGACTACCATGTCCTGCACGAACTAACACAGGGCTTCATGTAACTTAAATCTGTATTTGAACCTGATTCTTGTTAACACCTCATTCAGAATAGAGAATCCCCTTCAGAATGAAAGTCATTCATGTCACTGTGTTCACCATCTTGTGCTGTCAAGTATGTCCTCTGGGAGGAGTCAGTCCCAGGGGAACCTTAGATGATTGCACAGCAGTACTGGTTTACTACTAAACAGAAGGTGTACCTTCTGCTCAACTCCAGCAATAGTAATCACAGTTTTAAAATGAAAGGTCTATTTCTATGAGGTGTGTTCCACTAGTGGGGAGCTGGATATACTAAACTTAGTATATTGTTCTTCTCGTGACTCTCAGCTCTGTCTGTTGTACCAGACAGTTTGACAATGGAACTGGCAGTGACATATTTAATTAACGGATTACTGATGGAGTCTTTCTATCTCTAGTTCTGAAACATTTTTTAAGATAAATTCAGTTTTTATCTTCATGTCATCTGTAAAATAGATTGATGAATAAAAATCATGATCTTATCCCATGAGAGTTAAAATCCTTTTAGTGATATTTATTTATTTGTTGAGTCAAATAATTTGGGGCATGAGCAAAAAGTCTGATAAAATTGGATGATGTGGTCTTAAGAATCTGTGCAGACATGGTCTTTGCCTAATTTTAAAGGGTTTATTTGAATTCACAACATTTATTAGACCACAAGTTAGTGAGCATGTAATCTCTCATTTCTGGCAGTGCATGTGTATATGATGAAAACCAATGAAATTCTACCTGTTGTTCAACCTACTATTATTTATTATTGTACACTTTCCTTCAAAGTCTCTAAAGGTATGGTTGAAAATGCCATTACTCTAAGTTTATATGCATGGTTACAGTATGTGTGTCCATTGGTATGAGCAGAGATCAGACCAGCAGGACAGATCTGGGACACTCAGCCATCAGTTGTAAAGCAGCAGAAACTTAAAAACCAGGGCAACCACTCACCCACTGTGAAACATTTCCATATGTGACAGGTTATCCACCCTTAATTAAGGTCTCAGATCTTCTCCATATTTTATCATATTCATATTCATTCACACTGAAGTTTTGGCTTTTGCCAGGATTTTTTACTCACACGTGGAAAATTCCAGTCCACTCTCAGTACCTGCCCTCAATAACATGAGGAAGGTGTGGACGTGTGCTTACACTGCAGTGGGCAGTGGGAGAAATGTAAAACGATGAATCAGAGGAGCCCCGGTAATGCAAATCTACTGTATTAAATTTCACCCTGCCTTATTTACATGCATTAGTCACAGTGACAAAGTCTGCAAAGCCCATAACACTCACTAATGTTCTCTGTGTTGCTGCAGCAAGCTTCACCAAACATTAACTCCCAGTACTCCATGCTAATACTGCATATGTGAACAGTGAAACTTCAGACAATATATGTATGCAATGTATGGAAATCATTTTCAGTGTTTAACATAATATGAATATTGCTATAGGAGACATTATATAATTATGATTTTTTTTCCCCCCCTTCATCCGTTAATTCCTTGATGAAATGGGATTGACATCAAAGAAATGCCTTTAGACCACCACCATGACCAGGTCACTGCCACATAGTAACAAAACAATGTATCAAAAATGTCATCATTTTACAATAAACAAGAGGCTAATATAAATGTGGCAAATAGTTTTCAACTGATTTTGTTCAATTCCTGTTGCAGAGGACAGTACAGACAGTGTATCTGCTGTGTTAGATAAGAAGATGCTTGAAATCTTTTTAAAGATAAACAGAACAAACTATAACAGGAGGGCTGTTGGACAAGATTAATTTGAGCATAAGATACATTAGTTGATTATTGATCCACAATTTGATTTCAAATCTAGTTTAATGTTGAGCTTAGATTTAAGGTAAGAAATTAGTGTAATAAATTACAAGATTTATTCTGCACAGTGAAGCTTAAGTAACAACAACAAACTACTTTTAAGAAAATTAATTGGATGCTGTCTGACATTCCAGGTTACTGCTTCAAGGAACCTACCGCACATTAGAATATCATGTACTCACACAAACAGTAACAAGAAAACACTACTCACCCTGCTTTGATGTAATCCAGGAAGGTGTGTTCTGACTCCACACTGAATGACAACAGGGAAACCTGAGGGAAAACAACACCAACAGATTGTGTCATGCTTAGTGATTAGGAAAATCAGAATTACCACAAATGGACTCACCAACACTGACCTCTGAGCTAACAACCCACAAAATGAGTAATCCAAACAGAATGAGTTTCACAGCTGGGGAGCAGTGTGACTTAGTTTCACAGAGAACATCAGTGTGACTGTGCACTGATGGATGACCAGTATGACAGATAACGAGCCACATATTTTAAACACAGAGTCACCGCATACAGCAAGACCAGCCCAACACTTAGGCAGTGAGAAAGCTGTGGCTAATTTGTAAACATCTGTCACCACGCTTTAGGAATGCAACACAGAAGAATGTTCCTTTGTGCATCACTGAGTGTTTGGTTTTAACCCAAGAATGTTTTCACATCTATTTAAATTCACTGTCTAGATCAAAACTCTGAGACTGCAAAGGGAACATTTTTTTTTTAAACAAAGCTAAAATGTCTCATGCAAACCACTTAGGGAAAACTTTCTGAAGAATACAAATATGAGTGGACCAAGAAGCTTGCTCTTACCGTCCCAGAGTTGACATATCTCTTTTTCTTTATTTTCTTCTTGGGATTCATCACCTGGTATGAAGACAGAATAAAGAAAACCGATAAGTATTATGCAAACTTTCAGCACAGTTCTTTTTATCCACCCTTGGGCAAATAATAAAAACATCTTTGTCCTCCTGTACTCCAGGTCTATGAGGGTAATGGAGCATATGGAGTGAATCCAATAACTGAGGTGGGTGAAAATGTGATACCATCGATCACACCCGGCAGCAACACACAGATTATTCAGGGGGATTTTTATGAGCACCTACAGTACAATGTGCTGTACATTGTGCACCCCATGCTTAAAAATAGTGGAGCATATCTCCTTTATCGCTACCCAAACAATTTATTTCTAATAAACGAAATGATAACCTGGATAACACATACAGACTGGAATATGTGTGAAAATGTGCACATTCCAAGTTGTGCAATAACATCTATTGTGCACAGATACACAAAACATACCAAAATAGGGGATAAAGAGCTGAGTTGAGAGTGATTATAGGCCTATCTGCTTCAACTTTATTACGTATGTGACGTATGCAGTCGGGGAAAGAGTCAAATACTGTATCTCTGCTCTTCAATCTTAAAAGCCTGCACCCAAACATAAAGCACAAGCCTGCAGGAAAGTGTGCTATAAGATGGAAAAGTTATGCCATGCTGCTTCTTATCTGTAGGCTGTACTCCTCCGTTGTGCCTCTGTGGGTACACCTCAGCTCCTTCCACACAAACATACAGTACCTCCCAATGCTGCATTGTTCACTCAGTCACTGTACCAGGTTTGCATTACATCACATAGACATCACCCTAAATTAAAACTTTCAAGGACAATGACCTGACAAAGAGTGTATGGAGAAACGACTGTGGTTCATTTTCTGATTAAGGGTAATTGATACACCTTCCTCTGCCATGTCTGCATGCCACTTTTGCTTTGTCCTTACCTAATACCTGTACCGATCACCTGTTCTTCTACTCACTCCATTCGCTGTTTCCTCCTTAAGCCACTGTCATGACTAATTCAGAGGCTAATGTAACATGACAAGCTTTGTAATGTACAGGGACTGATAGAAGCAATGGCAATACCTAATCTGACCCTAGAAGGACTCTCCAAGCAAAAAAAAAAAATCTCCAATCAACAGTACAGTTCTGTTGCATTCCTATTACTATTTTCTCACCACAGCAACACCTTTTCTCATCTGCTCTGCTGCAATATTTATCCTACCCAGTGCTGAAAGACACATAATGAAGGATTTCAATCTTCAAATAATTTCTCAAGGTTATTTGATGATTTACTTTGACATCACCTTTACATGTCACCTCCGTCGAAGCCTGAGCAGGTCTGCATCCCTGCATTGGCACTATGTAACTTCTGGTTCTGGGTCCATACCTCAAATAATACTTTATATTTCATGGCATGTGAACACAGTAATATTTCCAGGGTAAGTTTTTGTTTCTAATATCTTGAAAAATTAAGGAATGTATCTAATAAAATGCTAAAACACAGGCTCTTGTACTTGGTTGCATTAAGAGTTCTGCTTCAGAGTTCACTGGTATCACTGGCTTGTCAACAAATGCACACATGACTACGACATATGCTGTATTTTACAACAGCTGTAACAAACAATACCATTTCCCATCTGTGGGGAACCCAAGAGCAAATCCTACATCATGTTACTTTTTGTATGGTAGGGCAAGGAGAGACAGTAATGGCTCAGTGTTAATCTCAAATTGCCACAATCCAGCTGAAAAAACAGGACCTGGAGAGCTTTTGTTATTATACTCTGGATAGCAAGGCCTTGCTGAGGCAAAGGGCAAACAGATTTGCTATTAAATCAAAGTAGTTCTTACACTGACCTTCAGAGGTTTTTGCCCTTGCAGGATAACTTGTAGCATCCACGGTTCATTAATTTAAAATCAGGCCAGAGATGTAGAGCAAAAAGCAGTCACCATTTACATGAAGCTTCTCCTCTCATGCGAGGAAATAAAAGAACTGACTAACTATTGTCTTCACTCACCTCATAGACGTTTAACTGGTTCTGACCCCGACACAAGTCTTTGTAGCTGGTGGTGAATTCACCAATGAAATCGTGGCTGGAGGAAAGAAAGGGGAAAAGAACGCATCACATGCTATTCATCTGCAGACAATGCTGAGATGTGAAAGTCAATTTCAAAATAGCTACAGAAATTAAATAACAAGTGATGAACAGAAGTCCTATAATTCTCTGTTAATGGAAAAACAAATACAAGTTTAAACAGAATAATTGTGAGTGTGCTTTCTATTGAACATCTCAGAAGAAGTGATGTTTATGAAGAAAGTTATAAGAAAATTCACAAATTAAATGAGATAGTTTTCAACTAGTTCAAATGCATGTATTTTTTTGTCCGTGTATGTATCTTTTACCTCCCATCCCTGTCCCAGTCATACACTTCCACTTTGATTGTCCTGTGAAACAAAGCAAAAAGTCTTAGTTAATAACACATGTGAGCCACGACCTCAATGGGAAACTTAATGGAAAACATTATTCCAAATGACGCAGCCCAAAACAAGCTGCTAAAAGTCATTAGTTGTTTGTGACGTTTGAATTAAATCAATCCAAGTGAGTCTGCTCTGTGTCTTGATGGATTCCTTTTTCTGAAGATAAAATAAGAGCTTAGTTAATCTTTGAAGCTAGACTGTTGCACACTGAGATTATTTATTTATTATTATATTTCCAAAATAGAGACCTATTTAGAGTGAGTGCATAAGGTGGCATAAAGGTTTTGATAAATATTTTTTTTATGTTTATATATGTGGAGGAAGGTGATTAGTTGTCAAAAAAGTGAGTGGAGCATTAACTCATGGGAGAAAGCATATTTTAGTTCTTGTGTAAGTTGGAGGGTGAAAAACCAAAAGCATAAGCCTGAGAGGATTTACTAAGAAGGAATCATTTTAGTCAATTTGATGTCAAGAGCTGTGTCCCAACTCCATTTCACACCGTCTGCTGCCAATCATGTGTCAGTAGGTCCTGGAGGACAAGCTATGATGGAGGTGCTGCCCTGTTATCAAAACCTGAACCAATTCTGTCTGCATTTAACATACAGTATATCCCCCACATCACACGCGTCATGTCAGACATGAGACAAGATCTGTTGTGTGAACCGGAACTAAAACCTGTTTTCTTTCTACATCCTAAAACAACATACTACACACAGTCAGATATTCATGTTTCATGGTTTGAGTGAGGAAATGATCAAATCTTCTTTCAACTAATAACTGAAATTTAAGGTCAACATCAGTGATGTTCCAACATCAGTTTCTGTGATGTAATATTCTTGCAACTAAAGATCAAAGTTATAAGCAGCTTCACCAAATTTTTAAATCAACTGGAGGAAATAGTGAACAATTACTTCCTGGATCAATTCCGTTCGCATTCCTCTATTCACAGCAGAGTGTAAACTGAGAAGATTTCAATTTCTAATATATCTGTCTAATCATTAAAAGATACTTGATTGACAAACATGAGGCAGAGATAGATGACAGAGAAGAGGAAGACAACATGGTTATACCTGCTTCATAATTGTGGATTGCAAAACATTAAGTCTGTCATCTGTTCCTTTTGCTCCTGTCAAACATCTCAGATCTACATGTAGATCTTCATCCTGCAGGAGACTCCGTTGACCCTGTTTAACATCTGTCTTAGGTGATGTGATCACACGATTGGGTAGCTGTTAATCCAGGTGTGAATGCACTGAGATGCACCACGGAGTCATTTTTAGACCACATTATTTTAGCAGTCACAACACAAATGCATTCACAGCCACACTGAAGGACTGCCTACTTAGAGTTTTACCATGAACACTGAATATATTTTCCCTTCTGAGTGTTTTTTATTGGTGGCATCGTACAGCTATTGAGCGCAATATATTGATTTTACTTTACTTGTTTGGTTTGTTTTTTTACACGGCACTGATTTGTTAAGCAGTTTCTTATCCATCTCTCACTCTCTGTCTCTCTCACACACAAGCATGGACACAGTCTATCATCAAGTGAAAAGTGATTTACATAGAACTTTCCGATTATGATTTCTCATATCAAATTATGCCAGATATGAAAAGAAGTCTGTGTAAAATTGGTCCTCGATATTCTTCATATTTGTTGGGGCTGAGAAAATAAGTCACTTCATAGTGTGAAAATTGTGTGTGGGATTTAGAGATAAAAAAAAATGTACTTCACTTTAAACATTAAAAAATGTACAAGTATGCAATTTAGAGTGGCCTAATTGGTTTTGGACCAGAGAATACTGTATATCTATTAAAACAAACATAATTGCATGAGCTCTGCTGCATACATCTTGGAAGTAAAGCATGTAAAACACATTTTCATACAAAAATTAGAGAAGACAATAAATTGATGCATATTTTTCTTGCCATCAAAGTCAGTAAAAACCCAGGCGTTTTTATGCTTCCACTCCATCTGTCTGACCCAATTAGCTTCTGAGCAGAGAAGAGGTGAGCAGAGAGGGGAAAAAAGTGAAGAAGCTCAGTTGACACCCAGCGTGGTGGAGAAGGTGAGGTTTGACAAGTTCTTTGATAACTTTTACAGACTGTCGTAGGGATCTGGGTCAGCCCACTATGTACACACTTACATGCAACACACACATAGTCAACATCTGTCTACATTTACAGAATGATGAGTACAGAAACTCTACTTTCTGACAAAACTCCCAAGGCCTCTTTGCTCTGATGACATTCAGATAAGAAAGGAGATGCCACTCAGAAACTTGAAAGGCAATTGTCACTCTTGGCCAAATCGATGAACAGCCAGGTAGCAGTGTATACTCAGAGTTGGGCCTGTAATAATTCTCTATTTCAGCAAAAGATAAAATGACAACAGAAAATCAATAGTGTCTAAATTTGTCTCACCCAACTCATTTTGGAAAAAAAAAGATTACCCAGCATATTGGAACTCAAGGTTTTGATTTCCACAAGAAAGTCACACTCCATCTGAGAGTGTGTCTGTAGATCACCAGTCATCTTACCTGTCATAGTCTCCATTGCAGAGAGCTCTGACAGGGATGGAGAAGGGTTGCCACACAGGGTTCAGTGTGTTCTTCACCACCTCAGTCTTGTGGCAGATGGTGAACCTGGAGACTCAGGTCATCAGGAATTAAAAAACTTAAAACACACATCTCTAAGAAAACAACAGGGATAAACTCCTCCCATTGCAGTTTGCTTCTAGATTGCATAAATCTCTGTGTGTATACAGCTGAGTAAAAAGGAGCTCAGTCATATTCTTTTGACCACGGTTCATGTCCCGTTTGATCTCCACCATCCTTGTACGTGGTTGTAAATAAACTCTCCAGTAAGAAACAGAAGCAGGAACCAAACTCACGTGCCATCCTCATTGCTTCTGTAGAAGACCATGAAGGGATCTGACTTTCCAAAGAAGTCCTTTTTATCCAGTTTGTTGGCACAGAATTGCATGGTGGAGTAATCCTACAGAGGGAGGGGGGGGAAGAGAAAGTCAGAAAAATGAAAACAAAACATATATATGTCCTATAAATCTGTGCCATGCACACTGTTTGCCTAGAGTGGTTTGTTTTTACATCCCATGTGTCCATACATATTATGGCACAAAAGCAAAGTACTGACCAGTCTGAATATGAGAGGAATGAAAGCAGCAATTGGCTCCCAGGTTTCACAGCCCGCGAAAGCATTCACTACCAGTTCTTTATGATGTAACACTTGCATTACAACAGTAGTTGGTATTGAAGATATTATTCTGAAAATACCTTGCTGTGCCACATACTGTATAATCACAATAATAGCAGGGGAGGCCATGCAAAGGCACAGAAATGGATCTGTGACCCTGCATATGGAGGAGGAGGGACTCTGTGCAAAAGAGGATGTGGCAGGTGTGACTGTAGCTAATGATACATTAGAAAGGCTGGTATTACCAAAATTATACTGATTCATGCAGCATTTGAATCTGTGCCCCCATTATTGTAATGACAATGAACATGTCCTCATGCTCTTGGTTGTAGAAAGTGTTCCCAGTGGTCAAGGTAATAGTAAAAAGAAGATGTATGTTGGAGGCACGTTCTACGTTTGTAAAGTTATGAGAAGTGACCTACTTGTTATCTGGGACACATAAATCTTTTGGCCATAGACTTTCAATTTAAAGTGTACATGCACATTTTGGTCCTCTCAATATAAAATATAGGAACTTGTTGAAGATTGTCTGCTCCCCAAACAACGTTTATATTTCATATCATGCAAGACACTGAGGCATGCAAGAAAGAGTTGGAGGAGCCATGAGAGAAAGTGAGTGGAAGAGCCGGACAGAAAAGAAGGAAGTTATAGAAAGAAAATCCACTTCAATCACTGTTTGAGAAGAGAACACTGCAGGAAAACTTTCAAGTGAAAGAGCATTTAACATCTGCTGTCTGAGGCTTTTAAATGAGAGTTTTTACATTTTCTTTTTTTAATTTATTAAGCAACACATGCACACAATTATATTTTTTTTTTTTTTGCATGTGTTGCTTATCAAATGTATAGAGTACAGTGTAGCTTGAAAAAACAAATTTACCAAGTCAAAATAATATTTGGTGCTACACCTGTAACAGCAGATGTTAGGCATTTTGCTGTCTAAAGCTTTTAAATGAGAGTTTTTACATTTTCTTTTTTTAATTTATTAAGCAACACATGCACACAATTATATTTTTTTTTTTGCATGTGTTGCTTATCAAATGTATAGAGTACAGTGTAGCTTGAAAAAACAAATTTACCAAGTCAAAATAATATTTGGTGCTACACCTGTAACAGCAGATGTTAGGCATTTTAGTCAACAGCAGTCTCTAACATTTCTATAACAATTTAAAAAGTCAGCAATGTTATATAATATTATTCACAAATTTGTTCTTGTGATGTTCTACAGTTTTAAGCGGGTCATCTTTAAAAAGTGGTCCCTGTATTACGAGTGTGGGAAAATTTGGGCTTCAACAGATTTGGTGAGTTTTCAATGGAATTTTTTAGTTACTTTTTTTTGTGCAAAAGCAGTATCTGGCAAACATTATTCATTGCAGATTATTTCAATTTGAGTAATTAAATAAATAAAAAACTATAAATAAATAAATAAATGAACAAACATGAATTAAATGCATTCTGCATATGCGTGTGTATTATCATTGCATCTTAAAGCATAGGGTGTGATATGAGGACATATTCAGAACTCTTGGCCTTTTACATTTTGGTGTGCGGCTATTAGATCTGAATCAGTGCAGTGCTGAGTAGGTCAGTGTGGAATGTTCTGCCTCTGACCTGGCTTTCACTAACCCCCCTCACATCACTTATGCCTTGGACACAAACATGGCATAAAGCAGCTTCTATTTGTGAGGCATCTGCTAAGCATGAGTGTCATGCTATGACATGGATACACAGTAAATATAGTATTTAATGCTGTTGTTTATAATTATTATATTTACCAAAAAAATGTTAATGTCATGATGACATGATTAGATTTTTTTCAAATTATAGTTTGTTCTCTCACCTTTATTGTAATAATTAAATATCCTCCTCTCATTATTAGTCATTATCGGTGCTTCTACGCAATATACACTAAGGAGGGAGTATGATAATAGAACCTAATAATAGAATAATAATATAGAATTATAATATATAATAATATGGAAGTTTCTGTGTAGCTAGATATGGAGGTCAGCCAGGTTTTATAGCAAACCACTGTGTTGTTTGTACCTGAATCGCTCCCACAATGGCTTTTCACAAGAACAACTAATTTGCCACATTCCCAGTGTGACTTGTTTTGTGGATTTAAAAAAAAAAAAACACCACCATGTATTATTTAAGAGGCATTTGCTTAGGTCAGTTATCAACACCCTTAAAAATAGATTCACCCTATAACTCCCCTGCTTAGACCTGACACAGCCACTACAATTACACTATCATGGCAACATGGTGCCTAAAGCCTTCATTATAGGCACAGATAACATATACCCACTTTGGTGCCAAGCAGTGTTCTCATTAAGTAGAGGAAAAGGCAGGACATTTATTTCAGCCACTGAGGTTTAGAAGCAGCAGCGGAATAGTGAGTGTAGTCTCCACCCCCGCCCCATATCTCTGCTGCAGAGACAACACTGCACGGGGTGAGAGTGATGCACATTGTCCCTTACAGAAGGTGGGACCTGTCTTCCAGAGGCAAAGACAGACAATACCTGAATTCATACTACAGATTTTTTTTTTTTTTCACATAATATAGTGATTCACAAAATGAATAATGAGGATATAATTTGGAAACCAGTTTTATTATGTAAAAATAAAAGGTATAATATATAATATATACCTTGTAATAGTAAGTATATATGTTGTAGTTGTGTACTTACATTAGCCAACATATTTCCAACAAAAAACCAAGTAAACTAACTAAACTAAAAAAGTCCATATTTATATTCATAAATATAAGTCCATATTTATATTTATATAAATATTTATATTTATATTCATTAATGGGCCATTTAATTTTCATCGCTTTTCAGTGACATCAGCATATTAGGCTGCCAACATGGCGTTTCGTAGAAACGGAGTCATGTGGCGTCCAGAGCTCTATTCTATTCTATTTTCTTATTTTGTGGTCATATAAAAAAAATGGAATGAACTTGACCAAGTATTATGTTCATATACGCTCATAATCTGCCTAACACATGAGCATGGAGGAAAGGTTTACTGCTCTCATACTGTATGTAAACTGTTGTGTGGTTTACTGAGATGGGTAATGGGCCATTTAATTTTCATCGCTTTTCAGTGACATCAGCATATTAGGCTGCCAACATGGTGTTTCGTAGAAACGGAGTCATGTGGCGTCCAGAGCTCTATTCTATTCTATTTTCTTATTTTGTGGTCATATAAAAAAAATGGAATGAACTTGACCAAGTATTATGTTCATATACGCTCATAATCTGCCTAACACATGAGCATGGAGGAAAGGTTTACTGCTCTCATACTGTATGTAAACTGTTGTGTGGTTTACTGAGATTTAAATTAGCTCAAGATGCAGCTGGACTGTGAGGAGGATGTGAGGGAGAGCCAGCCGCTTCTCAGCATGTTTTATGTGCCCGAGGTAACAGCAGCCAAGGGGAAACCTTTGATCTATGCAGAGGATGTTGCTCAGTCTAATGACACCTGGAAAATCTTTTACATATAGATTAAAGCCAACCTGTCTCTCGGTGAACACCCCATACTGAGCTTCTCCACTCAATTCCTGCTCTGGTTCTTTCAGTTTACCCAAATATTCAGATGAATGGTGCCAATTTCAAATTGCTGTAATTCACAGTTGTGGGCATTCTACTGACAACAGTAGCTTTCAGTAACATCTTCCATTTCTTTCCTTTTAATGTTTCATTTCATGCTGTTCTTTCCTCAGCCCACAGATATTCCCATTCAGAGTTAAATATGTGTAAACAGTGCAGGTCTGCAGTGACAAGTCAAGACTGTGTCTTTCTAATTGAGTCTGGGAGAAAAGGAAATGGCCGTTTGAACCAGTAATGATCATTTGCATTTATATTACAAAATTGCTTCTTGAAGTGGTGCTTTGCAGTGATAATGCTAACTCCTCTCATCACAGATCCACTGCACCTGATGACTCACAGCAGCACCTCAATGACTGTGAGCTGCCACTTCAATCCAGCAGCACTGCGACGATGACGGGTATCATGGCGGACATATTATAGGCGAGCGTTTTCTGTCAGTACTCGATTTGATTTGTCAGGGAACACATTATCCTCCTAGTAAAAAAAAAAAAAATCTAAGCCAAAGAACAACTATCATTAAAATAGAAGTATTTTTACTTGACATGTATCAGACAAGGTTACAAACCTCAGAAACATTAGATGCGTACATGTATTAGTGTATTAGAGCCTCATAAAGTATTTATACAGCTAGTTGCAGCTCAGTGATTTGCTTTATAGCTTCTGAGGGAGGCTGCTTGTTCTGGCCAATAAGTCTTGCTACTTCCTCATGCTCCACTAGCAGCACTCCAGTGGAATGTGATTATTTACTATCTTCATTTAGCAGTGCAGAGAGAAAGCCAGTGGGCATTAGTGGACACAGGTTATTAGCACACACATGGATTAACACACCACATATAAGAGGAAAGGCTGACTTTAGTAATTGGTATGAATGCTGGCTCGTTAAATATCCATTCAATCTGACGGCATACTCCCTATGTATACAATTTCCAAATGACAAATAGAATTGCGTAGTGACACGGCCTATCCTGCTGGTTTAATGGGAACAGTTATGGTACAATGATACAAGCTATTAAACTACCCGCGTCACTTCAGCAGGCTTGTGAAAAAGATTGCTAAACATGCATTATGCAGCACACACCACACGCACCGTTCAAACAGCGTGTCAGAATTTCCCAGCAACATGCTATCATCGATCAGCTATAGTAAATATGTTCAATTACATATTACAAAAAAGAATAAATGAATGACGACCGATGGACCATCGTTAAAAAAGTCATGTTTTAAATTAGATCAGACAACACTGAAACATTTACAGTATTGTGAAGCCATTAAAGACATAGCCATAATGATGTGACATATACTATACAATGACATATTATTAGTTCATAAGCTGTAGATGTGTCTTAAATAATAATGCATTACTACAATGATATGATGTCATTTTTTTGACGATATGATCTCAGTCCTGCAAAAAAATTTAAAAAAATGTTAGGTTGTGCCTACAGTCCTTTAGGCTGTAGATTCCTGTAGATTCCTGACATTACTGGGTGTCATATCATATAATATAAGGAATAAAGTTAATTTAAATATGTTTAGACCATTGTTTTGCTAACTTTTTGGGGACTCATATTTAAAAGATGACAAACCATTGACCCAAAGCACAAGAGCAAATATGTGCATAATATGATGCTTCTGGCTGTTTTTGCTGCAATCTCTGTAACACCTAATATTATTTTGGAAATGTAAACCAGCCATTTCCAAGAGATATACTGTATGTTTAATAATGATAAATCCATCAGAACTTAATTTTATTTGTCCATATTTAACAAATCAAGTAAAAGGCTCAAAAAAAATTCTGAAAATGTATGTGGTGGCCCCCCTAGAAATCTCCCACAACGTATAGTATCTATTGGTCCTGACCAAGTCTCTAGGAATGACTATTTTACACTTTCTCAATTACAACATCTTTGCAGAAGTAACATGTGAAAAACGTTCTGTTGCATTTGACCTTTGATCAGATCACTTGACTCTAACACTTAATCATCTAGAGATACCTTCCACAGAAATGGCACCACAAAATTTTATGAAAATACACTCTCTCTCTGTCCCACAGACACACACATGCACACACACACACACGATAAGCATATACTTTTATCTCACCCTGCAGTTTCCCAACTCCTCAGCTGACAAGATAATAGTCCCACATTTCTTCCCAGGTATGCCACTGTGAAAACAAAATAGATCTGATTTACTCTTTCAACAACAAGAAAAACATTTATTTGCACAGACCTGAACATTTCACAGGTTTGTATTTAAACTGCATGAAAGAGCACTGTGCTCTGCAGTACCAACATGTCATGCACTATGTCACCTCAAGTCTAAATTTCAAAAATGGCTGCGGTAAGGGAGTTTTCTTTAGCAGTGGAGGCTGAAAGATATGGGGTTTTTATGACCATTGCCAATCTTTACCAATCAGGGCAGCCAATGGCTGATGATATATGATGCAAAAATGAGAAATGATATTTTGTTACATAGACACCTTTATTGCACTTACCAGCAGACTGTATATCAAGTTTGTGAGAAAAATATAAAACATAAGTGTAAACTTACATAAGAAATAAGTCATGTTCAGCCAATTTGGCCAGTGTTGATTATTAAAAATGCCAAAATACCTATAAAACAATAGTTTCAAATTATGTCTAGTTATCTTTTGAAAGAGGATTAAAGTGCATTCATAACTTTAGATAAATAGTCATAATAATTACAAACATTAGTGGTTATTTGACTATTAGTCTGCTTTTTCTAGTCAAACTTTTTTTCAGGCTACAATTGTAGTTTCTGTATAAAATTACAGCTTTAGTACAAAACATCACAAATAAACCATATGTTTGCACCGTGTCCACTGTAAACAAACAATAACAGTGTTAATGAGCAAATCTTTTTGTTCACCACTTTAACAGAAAAATAAAATGTTATAAAAAGTTTTTTAGAACAGCATGTAACAAAACTGCTGAGATACAGAACTCCTCTGTTCCCTGTTTTGCACTAACACAGAGACAGTAAAGAAACGCAGGCCTGCTTCTGTTTCCAGCTGATTCCTGATTCCATAGATGATGAAGACCCCTTGCAGTACAAGAGAGAGATTCCTTGCATCTCTCTTTTTCTGTACATTACCTATTCAGAGGCTTGTCAATTTAAATGGCGCACAGCAAAACAGAAGCAACAGATTTTGATGTGATTTAGCCGTAATTTTTGAAATGCAACAAAAAGAGGCTTAGTTGATATCCAAACTGAGCAGCTTTCAGCAACCACCAAGGCTGTAAGAAGAAGCCTATACCACCCAACACAGAGAAAGAATACTGAATCTTCTTTCTAATCATGTACCAGCACTCCAGCAGATGACTCTTCTGTCATCTTCCCGGATCAAGAAGGAAATTACACAGGAGTCCTGCTGCGGCCTTAGCTGGAGACCAATCGTTAGAAGGTCAGACTTGCCATTGATCCTCATCAGGCTGTGGCAGTTGATCTGGCTAGTAATACTGGATTCCACACAGTGAAATGGGAGCAAGTCTTTGACTAGGGCAACATACATTTGCATTATTTTTTAAATCTAAAGCACAACCCAACACACGATAATTGAAATGAAATGTACAAAAATACTGGCTATAATATTTTTCATTCTGGTCTTCTATTGCAGAAAGCATTTGTAGCATCTGTAAGAGATACTGCATGGGCTATTTCCATTAACCTCCACTGGCTTCTCTCAGATTTCCCCAGCCCATAACAACTTATCACACAATGCTTCATACATTTATCAGCTGATAAATCAATATTAATCAATACCTATATAAAAACCATTCAATTGCAACTGCTGCACATCCACCAGTCTGTGCGGGAGAATTTTCAGTCTCAGCTTTCAGTGAGGCAAAATGTAAAATGAAGCCACCCCCACTCTCAGAGGGAACATACACTCAGTGTTCAAGCTCCATGGAGACTAATCTCAAGGTGAATTTACTGTCCTTGAATTATTGATATTTCACTCCAGGACACCACCATGCAGTCTGATGAAGCCTCAAAGAGACGTAAAACTTTTGCCAATGAGGCCAGCAGAAACAGCATATACTTCACAGGTCTCCCTCAGGTCACAATAATGACCATTACATCTTTCAAACAGAGGACTGCCATCCACCAATAGGTAAAATATCAGCTGTCAGTTGAACCACCCTACTTTTATCTACAGCTAAGATTAGAGCAAATACCAAAATGGCAGCAGTATTTTAAATGAAGCATGCGTAAGTGAGTGTGACATTTTCTCTGACAGTGGGTAGTTAATTTGGAGAGTAAGAGAGCACTAAATGGATAAGTCGTGTTCCTGTCATTGGTCTGTGGCACAAGTTCCTTTTTATTGCTCAGACTTTTATGCTGGATCTAACAGCTTCTGGATGGACATGTGTGTGTTGGGAATGAGGCTTCCTGCTTCAAGAATCTCTATTTACCTGTTACATGGAGAAAACACTTTGATGATGAAATTATGTGAAATATGTTGCTGTGGTCCTCCTTCCTGTGCCGTCAGCACTGAATGAGGCCTACAGTCCGACTGCTAAGAGAAACAGACTGGCAATAATCAGTTCGTCATGTCATATTTGTCTCCACTGATTCTGCTGCAGCCAAGATATTAATGTTGAAATGACTACAGTCAAAAAACATTAAGGCATTATGTGATATATTTAATTTTATTTATTTTGTCAAGAACGGACATCTATTATTGTGTGTTCTGGTCTAGAGCTAAATGGCCAATTCTTTAAGTTAGTTAAATAATGTGTGTATGGATGCCACAGTAGGTACAGTAAGGCAGTCTCTCTATATCAGATATGTCACCTGATATTGACAAGGTTAATTGCGTTTATTGTTTTAGACTCTTTCCTTTATATTTTTTATATATTTGTGATATAGTATGTTTCTGTTTTTGCTGCAGCACCGGAAGGATCCTGTATAGAGAGTGGTTACCACAACTAATAGGAATGGCCCAATCTCTCTCCACACTGGTCAAAGCCTCCTATCACATTACAGATTTAGTTGTGAGGGTGTAAACAAAAGTCAGAGGACATGCAGAAGTGTTTTTCTTTACAGATCCATTGATTTACTGTACATCATATCATTGCAGGTTTTCATATTTCAAAAATTAGTAATCAAGAATCTTATTAACAAATGAGTGAAGTTAAATTAATAGTTTGTCATTCCCTCTTTACCCTTCATTTCATAAATAAGCGGCTGATGACTGAAGGGAGCAGATGATTTAAAGAGATACTAATTTAAAATAGTGCTCTCAACAAATACTAGTTTGCACTACTCTGCAGTGACACATACAATCCTTTGCTTGGTTGTAGTTAATCTCACAAATCATTAACAATTAGACTTTTACTTTACTTCATTCACTGTGCTTAATAGACATTAATGTTTCCAACATCAGAGCAAAGCAGGTGAGCAGTGACTGCACACAATAAATAGTCATGTACTTTACACTTCTCACAATTCTCCATAATTCATAATGACACCAACAGGCTTTCCCTGGCACACATCAGCTCCATATGGTCGCAACCACTCCGTTGTGTATTGATGTTGCCTCTGAAAAACTCAACAGGCCTCATATTTACAGTCAGATTACCGTCATGTCAGTGAGGCGCCCTCCTCTGCTGTTGCTCATTTTCAAGAGAAACCCAAAGGATCAAACGCAACTTCATGAAGAAAACAAACACGTAGAGACAGAACTGAAACTGGGCCTTGAAGCACAGTAGCTTTCTTTCCAGAGAGGGGGTGAAAGGAAGTAGTGCGAGCATGCTCTAAGCTCACCCTGAAACAGAGAGATAGGCACAGGTGCCTTGACAGAACCAGTGTTTGATCAACTGAATGAAAAAAGATCAAGCAGCATATTTCAGCATCACTTCAATTACATGGCCAAAATTTCTGATAATGCTGCCAGTTATATATTCCTCCATGAAATAAGCTAAAAAGATCATTGAGCATGACATATTGTATTATGGATATTCAGGCTCATTGTAGAGCTTCTATAATTTCCCATCTCAAGACAGTTGCTGTCATGAAAAGGTGATTCACAACAGCCTGTATTCTCCACCACCTTTCAGCGCAGAAGTGAGGTGGATGGAGGTTTGTGAGATTAAAGTCCAAAGAGGGAGAAGGAAGCAATCGGTGATGCCATTCACATTAGGCCATTTGGATGAGAAATGATCTTGATATTTAACGACGCAGCAACGTGCCATGCATGAGATAGTGGGGGAGGGTTATCTGCTAAACAATATGAATGACAGCTGTAGAAGAAAATATTTATTTTCTTCTCAAAGTGCAGCTGTTGCAGGGTGGTGTTATATTATAGCAGAATACTTATAGAAACCAGGACACATTGTAATGTAAACACCTTTTCTTAAGCGTCTCATAGACAGCTAAAGAATGCCAAAACTCTGTCACTTCAAATGGGATAATCCCCATAATCCACAGCATCTTCATACACCAATAAGTATCTATAATCCCTCACCTCACAGGGATTAAAAAAAAAAGAGAATCAAAAGTGTACTAATTCGAAAGGACACCAGAATATCTACTGTGCTTTGCATACAGGACAAGAAGGATACTGGTGCATTAGTTTATGTAAAAAAGCAGGTAGTTAAATAGCAGCCTGTTCTAAAAGGTTTGTTAGAATCAGCACAAAACAAGTAATCAGGACAAAATGTGGAAATGAGCTGCAAGAAATGAGAGCACAGTCATAGCACATTATCCTTTCATTTTCTCTGTGATAGCAGTCATGTTGTGTAATCTACAGTTTTAAGTCTGCTGCATGATGACATTATCAGAAAAGTCATCAAATGAAACAGTGCTGTTGTTGATGTGAGTTCTGCTTTTCTTTTGTGTTCTCTAATTACAAACACCAAATATGAAGCAGAAATTATTCAATTTTTGTGTGTAGTGGCATAATGACATACTTGTTGACATTTTAATTACACAAATTATTACAAGGGATTTAATCACTAACAACTGCATTTGATTTATTGGGATTTCATATCAATTAGATATTCGTCAACCACCTGCAAGCCAAAAAATTGCTTGTTTTGACACAGATGAGGATTGTACCAGCAGTCAAAAAGAAGCTTTTTTTTTCTCCTGTCTTAAGTGGAAAAAATACCCAAAGCCAAGGCAGTGAATTCACTTTTTTTTTTTTTTTTTTTTTTTTTAGATGAGGATTGTACCAGCAGTCAAAAAGAAGCTTTTTTTTTCTCCTGTCTTAAGTGGAAAAAATACCCAAAGCCAAGGCAGTGAATTCACTTTTTTTTTTTTTTTTTTATTGTTTTCTGCTGCCAACAAGAAACATCTTTCTCTGGAGGATGAAATGAGTCATTTTGATTTCCTCCTGGCAAGAAAAGAACATCCCTCTCTATCTGAGGCCAAAAGAAAATCACACTTCTATTTGTTATTACACAAATGATGCATTTCATGCCAATTTCTCACACAGGTGTATGAAAACAAATGAAAGTGACTTTACTGCATATAAAGTAACTCTTATGTCAAGAGACTGCAGAACCTTTGATCTCCTCCCCTGGTAAGGCAGGAGGTAAACAATGCAGTTACTGTATGCACTTTTCTCCCTGATCTCATCTATGGTAGTTGCTGCAGAATATACAGTAGATTGGAATTTCTGTGACATTTTCAGCTGTTTAAAAGATGAACTACTGTACATAGGAGTGTTGAAGTGGGACAGCACAGCACTGATTCAAGTCCTATGAGGATGCGTTCTCACCTTTTCCAGCAGATAACAGCCTGTGGCTATGACAAGACTGAATACTCCTACCCTGAGTGAAAAATAAATTAGCTAAGCTTATCCACAGTGTAAAAATCCTTTACTGCGCTGACGCCTCCATTATTACTGGGATGCCAAAATCTACATATCTTTAAAAATAAATAAACTATTTACATGGTTGGTTGGTTTGTCTGTTTTTTGATTTTGCGATGCCAAAACCATGGAGGATCGTGAATGGGGCAAGTGTGCGAAGCCTGTCAACACAGATCCAACCACCTCTTCTTCTTTGATGCCTCTTTTAAACTGAATTGAGCAGACATTGATCTAAATAAAGAAAAGACTGATCTGTAAAGTCCACATCCTTCTGCCCTGTGTGCATCTACTTTACATCCTTTTTTCTGTGTAACACCTTGCAGATTGGCACAGCCTCTACTTGCACACATTGGCAACTAATAGCCACAAAGACCAGCTTTATCCAGCCTTCAAGTGGTCAAACAAGGAGCAATAATTACAGCTAAAAAAAATGTTTAAAGTTAAAACCATTGCTTATTTGTTGGCTCCATGGAGTGCTTTTTCCTGATTTTGTTGTTGATGGTGATACTTCATATTTCTATTTTTCAGGTTACACTTTGTTCTTCTTGGTTTTTTTTACATTTAAAAATGTGTTTTATATGTGTTGCATATTATGGGATGGCTTAAATTAGGATTTAAAATCCATTAGAATGCATTAGATATTATAAATCCATTAGATTTTATAATTTGATGTGCTGTCATATTTCAATGTGTGGTATGTCAGTAGAGGCTATGTGCAACCATAAATGAGGCAGCTGAAGTTTTCCAAAACTAAGCAGAACTGCACACGCAGAGAGGGACCCTTGTTACTGCTCAGCCTTGGAGGACAAATTGGCATTTAGCAATGCAGCAGATTCCTCTAATTGTGTGTGATGGCCTAAGGCAGAGGATGTCGATTACTGTAAGCTGTCTGAAACAGTGTACAATAAACTAACAGTTTGGTAATGCAGACAAACACTACAGCAAATAAACACTGTACCCGTTTACCTCCGTCTATACAGTGCTGTCATTTTAGTTACACCAAAAAAATATTTCCCACTCATTATTTAAATCTTTTGCACAGGTAGTTTTCGTTTTTCCTCAGAGTAACTGCTATTGAGAAACCCAGAGTCAATCTGCAAACTACATTAACAAACAACCTTAGAAGACCTGAGTTCCTGAAGTCAAGATGAGATGAGAAATGCCATCGGCTTAAGTAAACCTCTAGAGAGGTGTTGAGCTGTGTCAACCTGCAGTTTGATGACACGAGATAACAAGACAATAACACAGTTCACAAAACAATTAGACAAAGACATACAACCAAAGGCGTAAAATCAGTATTACATTAAACTGCCATGGTGTCTTGACATCCAAGGTAAATTCTGAGAGTGAATGAATTTCAACATCATATAAATGTAAAAATGATCATAGCATATGGCCGTACTGTACACTACCATTAGCTCATTTTATGGATGGGGCCGTTTCAACTTCTCACATAAGTAGAGATTGGTGTAGAGACAGGCCTTATATAAGCTCAAGAGTAAATTAAATATGAAGCACTTTTGAAGTCACTTAGTGTACAGTGCATTTATTTTCTACATCTCTCATCCCCTCGACTCCCATGGTGTGTCCAACACACCCACGACAGTCATTGCGGTTTTGCTTACAGTTCATATCCTGCTTCTTATAAAGCAGAACAGCACATTCACATCTAATGGGTTTAATATGCTAATGTTGTGCTGCATTCGCAACATCTAGTGTGATATAATTTGCCACACCAATACAAGAGGTTACTATTATTTGTATAATGGAGTTTATTATATTACTTATATGCAGCCATATTATTATTCCATCCCACAAGCTGTAAGATCACAGCCACGTCTGAGTGACAGCTAACATGTATTTTATAGTAAAAGATGCCGTTTACCTGTCAGTCACTTAGCTTTGCATTTCCTCAGCTTCCACACACTGTGATAAATGCCTCTCATTAAAACCGCATAAACGGAAAAGATTTATACCAGTGTATACATGTTTACATCTCATTACAGCCACATGAGAAAAAAAAAAAAAAACATACATTACAACCGACCTGTTATTATCCCCAAAACAGATAAACCTTCAGAAATATGTTCCAAAAGCATACAGCAGAAAATTGTGTTTGTTCTAATGTGTACTGCAAATACAGGTTAAGAAAATGACAGTGTGAATGGCATGTTTAAGATTAAGGGTAAAATGTGTGTATGAGTGCATAACGTATTCATCATTTATTTATTCAAACATGACCACAGCTTCTAGTGATTCTTTATCTATGTATTTCTTTTGTATGCGTCTGTCAAAAGGTTTGTACAAATATCCCAACAACATGGTTAGTGCCTGGGCTTCTATCATTAAAACCATTCATTAAAATTAAAGTCTTATTTTTTAGATTTGCCTAAAAGTGACTGCATATGCAGATTCAAAAATGAATAAGAGCACGGTGGCTATGGCAACATCTAACCTAATTTCATTAGACTATAATATTCACCTACAACTGTATTCCACAACCACATTTTGAACATAATGTACAGCAACATGTTTATTGATCAACACAACAACTTCCCCATGCAAAATGTTCATACTCAGCACTTGAGATCAGGTCAGGAGCTGTTTAATGCCAGTGGTGCTGACATGACCACCGCAGTAACCTGCAACAACCTCACGAAAGCAGTCCTTAATTTAAGCACCCAATCGTAGCAACATGAAACCTTTAGAAGAGGAGAATGAAGCAAACGGGAATAATTGACAACCTACAGAAACCACATCAAATGATGATTTCACTGCAGAGAACATTTTTCTTCTTGCAAAATTGTAACATGTAGATTGTATCATTTAACTGAAAATTTAATTGAGGATATGACAGTGCACATCCATAGACCTTAAAATAATAGATTAGAGAGTTCACTGTTCATTACATAGTTCAGACCAGCACTTAGACATACAGCAGCCCTGTAATATCCTTTAGTCATATAAAAGATGAGTAGAGACATAGATGATAAACTGAAGTTTACATTCAGGATTATACATAGAAATGGCAGAGCAATGAGCATACACACACTTCTACCACTACTACACTTCTGTGTAGTCATCACCACATTGAATATAACCCGTCGAGAATAAAGACAAAATGTACAGATTAAAGTCGGCCTGATATTTCAACTTTATTTTCGAAATTTAGAGTTTGACCTCAGAAATGTTGGCTTTGAAGTCAACATGACGAGTTTAATCTTGTCATGGCAAAAAAAAAATCTATGTGTGGCCCTAATACTCCATTGTATAGTATAGTGTTTCTTTCATTAACCACAATATCAGCTCCTAAGCAACTGCAGCATTATTTATGTATTTATTTAAGCAACACAAAGCACTGTGTGTTTTGTGTCCTTTTAATAAATCCAAAAGTTTATTGTTCTTGATTTCAGAACTACTGTTCTGTTATTTTTATGACAACTGCTCATCCAGATGGTGTCAAACTTGGCTTATGTGTTAATGAGAACCAAAGAAATTACTGTGAGCATCATTTGAATAAGACCTCTATCGTAACCCTAATTTGTAACAGTGCCATGAACTGTTAGTCAAAATCAAAAACCAATAAACATAAATGTAGTAGCTTGAAAAAATAATGATTTTTATAAATAGTTTGTATTTGTAGTGCTTTTTCAGTCTTGATTACCACTCAAAGCTGCTTCACACTTCAGTATTCCCATGTTTCTCAAACTGTAATTAGGGGTAATATAAGCCTCCAATGTCTCCCACTATTCCAAACAATGTGAGCCCAACCTTCTCCCTATGATTCCAGCAAAAGAACATCACACTTAAAGAAAAGACATGATCCATGATACAGCTATTGCATTTCTTGGATGTTGGTAGAGATGTACATCCGCCAGGTAGGGACTGTGGATCTGTGGGTGAGAGTTCAGTAAGTGTGTAGCAGTTACAGGTAATGATAAGAAGTTACTATACTGTAAGTGTGTGTGTGTGTATTAGGACATTTTGTGGCATAAATGCTGACATTGTCAGGACCGGTAGTCCTCAAGAAGACCAAAAACTGGTCCTAGTGAGGCGGACCTTCATTTCTGAGGAACTAGTTATGTTTAGAGCTAAGATTTAAAATTGTGGTAAAGTTAAGGTTATGGATAATGCTTTAATTAGGCTGTCTAAATGAATTAAAATCAATGTAGAGTCCTCAAAATGGTAGCTGTGTGTGTGTGTGTGTGTGTGTGTGTGTGTGTGTGTGTGTGTGCGTGTGTGTGTGTGCGTGTGTGTGTGTGTGTGTGTGATGGAGGAGAGGGTAGAAAGAAAGCAGAAAGTAAGAGGTTTGGAGAACAAAAGATGAGAGAACACAATGAGAAGAAATGGGTCAAGCTGGAGGAAAAAATGAATCTGAGGGAGATGGAGAATAAATGAGAGATGAAGTGTGGAAAATAGGGAAAGAGAGTGCCGATGTGCTCTTTAAGCAGGTCATTGGCTGCAGTGTGCCTTGGGAGGGCTTGTTTAAGCATGGCTAACAGATTTCCTCAGTCCCCGCGGGAGCCATTCCTCAAAGATGCAGTCCACCAAGGTACTGTCACATCAGGATGCATGACAAAGAAATGCAGCCCATAGCTATTAAACAACTTCTGAGCCAACCTGTGACACAGGAGGGAAACTCCATTACCCAAGGATGGCGTTTTACTATTGGAAAAGAAGCAAGCTGAATAAAACAGCATTCTTACCTGAATGTCAATAGAAGGTTTGTGAATAACCTCTCTATGACATAGAGACTTCAAGTACAATTAGGGCTGGGTGATATGATTTATAAATTATATCTTGATATTTTAAGGCTATGTCCCAGTATGCTGCACAAGATATGTCATAATATATCTAGATGAAATCTGGCTGTTCAGAGGTTTGTGCCTCAAAAGGCAATGACGATATATATATTGCAGGAATTTCTCGATTACACGCTTAAAATACAGCTAGTTCGTTTAATTTTGGATGATATCTGGGTTATTTGGCTTTTTCATGTTGCCTATAAATATAATCACTAAACAGTGAAGATGTTGACTTTTCTTATTTTTTTCCATATAGTTTCTTTAATCAATATTTCATTTCATGTTTAAATTAACATTTCATAATGTTAATGTAAAACCAAAACATCACAGATGGCATGTCCCCAGATGACAACATCCAAAATCTAAGATGATAGCTTGTCAAATGTCATAATATTTATAGCACTATATTGCCCAGCACAGTTACTAGCAATAGAAGTAAAAGTTTTCATGTTCTACAGATTTGATCTCTAACAGCAACTATATCATTACCATCTAGCTCTATTGTTAGATTATTTGAGTGTTGCATTAGTGCAGAATCACAACAATTTCAAGCTCCAACACTGAAGACGTAGAATCAGTATTTTTACCATAATTGCTGCCTGAGGCTGCGTCTAATGTTTCTGATGTGGAGGGTGAAGCCTAATTTACATCAAACTGGTGCACATTGTCTCTTGATCCTGCTCATCTTATTCAGCAAAGACAGACTCTGTAATCCACAACCACCAGTCACTGGTAGAGTTCATGGTCGACACCAAAGCCCTGCTGTTCGCACCGACTCTCCTCACCCATGGAGGCATACAAACTGCACGTCACATTCTCACACGCAAACAGAAGCTTCGTAGTTTGTCAAGATCCTCCATCTCACTCTCCCACTTTGCTCACAGAGTCACACACAGGTCTGTAGGCGTCAACTTCAATCCCCTCTCTGTGGTTGATGGCCTCCCTAATGACAGTAATTGCACTGAGGAAGCTCCCAGTTGTGTTCAATTACCCATTACCATTCCAAGCATACTGTTCTAATCTTACAGTGTAATGTATAACACAGATGGCTGTAGAGTGCAGACATATTCATCACTGAATCACATAATATTTGAATGGGCTGAGGGTTTTTATTATCAGATAACAGAAAACCTGTGTTGACAAATTTAAAGGCATTCTATTTACCTCCCTCAAGTAAAGCGAAATAATTTATTTCTAGCTCACCCCAAAGGTTTCTCCAGGCGACTGGCAGGTGAGCCCACAATCTCTCCCAGCGTACAATGGACCTGGCCCAGGAAGTCCTGTCATGGAGGGGGAATATAACGTGGGATGGAGAGAGACATAGGTTGGGGCAAAGAATGGAAGCATTCAAGATGGATCACAGGAGGGTAACAAGGAGAGGCGGTGACGAGTTAAGCATCGTTATAAGCATTGTACGGTTGTAAATTAGGGACATCTGAGGCAGACACGTACGTTAACGTCGGGAGGCTTCCGAGGTGGAGAAGAGGGTGGAGGAAAAAGATAGAGACCAGGCGGCAGAAGTGACACAACAGAGAATATCATGGAACAGAATGCACACAACTTAAATACCAGACTGTCATCAAACATGTGCAAGAAAGAAGAGCAAGAGTAGAAATGTGAAAGAGCAGATAATGTTCTCAGGGCAGGGCTAGAGCAGAAAAAAAAATAGTGGAGCAAGAGGAGAAAAAGCAAGGTAGAAAGCATTTCATCATAGGAACAGCTAGTTTCCATGACATGGACTGCAATGCAAAAGCATAACAAGGAGTTTTTTGGTAGTATGCAAACCATATACTGTAAACATTATCCTTGTATGTCTGTGAATAAACTAATAGTTTATTTATGTGTTTTCCATAAAGTATGAAACCAACAGAGATTGTACATTGAATGAGCTTTTTAATAGAATTCATGTTTATATCAAAGCCATGTCAATGTCAAACAAAGTTTCCACTTCAAAATAAGTGTACTGTAACTGTTTTGAATGCCACATGCTGTCTTGAAAATCAAAATATAAATTGCAAACGCCACCAAATGGCACACAGGAAAATGTGCTGAAACGCTTAAATGAATAAGGTTTCATTTTCAGTTAAAAAAAAAAAAAAAAAAAAAAGGTAATGACGGTTTACGCCAGATGCCAATGAAACTTTGATTATTATTGCTCTAGAGAAATAAAGCTGCTTGTTTTATAAATTGAAGCAGATGGGAGGCAAAGAAAAGTAAACATTCTTTTGGCAGATGAAGCATATTTGACTCATTACTGCACAACATTTGAGCAGTCAGATGCCACAAACGGTTTACACAAACCCATAATTATTAATGACATGTATGCAAGTTCTTCACTTACGTGCTTTGCCAGATCGGGACTTTTAGAGTCAATATCATACCTGAAATTAAAAAAAAGGCTATAAATCACAGAGTCAAATATGTGGACCAACAGCCTTACAAATACAGACTCTCATAAAAAAAAAAAAGATAGTGCCTGCAGACTTTTTTTTTTTTTTTTTTTTTTGTGCCTGTCAGTCACACACCTCGGTCATATGGAGAGCAAAAGGGAACAGTGCAGGAAAAATGTAAGCAATATAGGGGACAGTTAATTAAGGGAGTCACTCTATAGTTTATAAATGTAATTTCCGTTCTATGCCAGTGGGATCATATTGAAACAATCTAGAAATATATAAAAAGGTTTTGAACATCTGCCAGTCAATCTTAATGTAAAAATAATTAAACCTCAGAATGCACTGGCTCCCACCTCTGTGATAAAAGAGAGATGTAAATGAGCAGTACTAATTGTGAGGGAATGCACTCCCTCCTTTTCTGTTCCACTGTCGTATCATGGTAGCATGCCTAATGAATTCATTAAGTGTCTAAAAACCCACAGAGACCTGCTGTGTGATACATCCTAGAAGTCCACCAGGGACTTCATGCTTAAAAGGAGGGGTGAGGGGGGGAGTAGGGATTTTCAGAAGCGTATTTCTTTTTTCTTAAGGAGGAGGAAGGAAAGAAAGAAATGACTGTGTGACTGACTTACTGGGATTTAAAAATGAAACTGCACTTTCCCGACCCTCTCACTATGACCTTTTCAAGGGGAGAATAGCAAAATGTGAAAGAGGGAAAGGAACGGGTCTCTGTGAGATTACAGTGCTTGGTTTCAGACATTTGCTTTCCTTAGCAGCAGTGAGATTAAGGATAAAACTTTGCATGAAATATTTATCAACCTTTTACCAATCTGCCTTCAACGAGCGACTGTTGGGACTCTGCTCTGATGAATAATTCCTCAGGAGAGGAGAGGGAAAAACTGACTCAAAGAGAAAAGGAGAGATGTAGTGGTGGAAGAGATGGACAGAGAAGAGGGAGGATGAATAAGGATAAATATGTGAAGCATGTGGTTGAAATAAAAGGAGGAACTTGAGAACTGCATTAGAGGAACGTAGCACATCTGAAAAACACACACCTCAGTGTATTTCCTCAAAGGACCAGATAAAAGTAATAACTCACACATCGAAGCGCAGGTTCTGCTTCTCCTCAAAGAAGTAGTCCAGAATGAATTTCCTGACAAAGTCCGGGTTGAGTGTGTTGTCGATTACCTCTGTTCTGCCAAACTACATCAGAGCCAAACAAGAGAGAGAGAGATTAAAAGGAAGTAGTAACCAAACAGAGTGTTAAGACAACACATCATGTAAAACTACACACACTGCTCTTTCACCTCATCCCAACACTGTCTTCTCCCAAGAGGTGAGTGAAATTCCCAGCTTTAGATAACCTCAGATTTAACAGAAGTCAGTGACTGTGCAGCATCAGCTCTCCTGCTCTGCCACTTCCTCTCAGTGTGGTGCAGATAGACAGGCCTGAGGAAAGCACTTTATTTGACTCTAATTACACTAATTTAATTATTATAACATTCACCACTGTCGTTTTTAGATCCACTTCAAAACAAGGTGAAGAGGGATGAGGAGATGATGAAACAAAGGCATGGATAGCAAATCCCTCTCCTGTTGTGTAAATGGGAACTTGCCAGCAAGTTCACAGAAGAATTTGTCAGTGTCACAGTGTAAGACCCTCTGGTGATCCTGCACTCTTTCATGCAAGTACACTCTCAATAAAAAGCAAAATTATATTTCAAAGTCAGATGCCTGACACTGAGCAGAATAAATAAAAGATCCATAGTAGAAAGTGGTACCAAAAACAGACACAATGAATTTGCAATAGCAGTGGTTGAGGTTAATGAAGAGATGAAATTACATGCAGTGGGGGGGGGGGGGCGCTATGTCTGGTGCAGAATATTTCAGTCAGTAAACCCTTAGAAGTTTAACTACTGTCACTCTTTCACATCAGAAAGTGTAAGAGCATATTCATTTTCTCTGGCCAAAACAAATGAGCACCAGAACATAGAACCACCACCAAAGGAAATAATAGATCTCCCTCTCCACATATTGTTCCTGCTTTGGCAAGTACACAGTCAGCCTGAAAAGCCAGAGTTGCCTCAGCACTACAATTATCTGTCAACAGAGCGAGAAAAAAATGGGGTGAGTGGATTTTGGTGCTGGCAGTGTGGACTTCTTTATCACCAATATACCTATCAAGAATAAATTGCCAGCTGGAGTGTCACAAGATTCATCTTGGTAGAAGATTAAAGTCTAGGATTTTGACTACAACTGAAAAAGACCATGCTTAAATTTAGAGAGGTTACACTGTGTCAGCTGCCCAGCTGAGGGAAAGTGGTGGACAGAGTAAAATCTGTCATGAACTAGGAGTAATAACAGACTAGGGAGCTGCAGATTAGCTGTAATGTCATGTGGAAAGAGAATGATGGGTTGCACCTACAGTTATTTTTATGATCATCCATGGATGCTGACACTATAAATCACTGGGGCTCAGGTCCTGAAGGGGAATGGATGATGACGTCCTCCTGGAATCCAATCGCAATTTATCCATAACATTTGTCTTTATATTCTTCTCTTGATGGAGGAACGTGAGTGACTAGCAGCCAGTGGGGTTTGTAACTGGATTAAAGCTTGTGGTGCACAGTGAAAGGTGCTCTGACCAACTGTATCTGCTCTCAGGAGAACAAAACCAAATTACACGACTGAAGGGCAAAGGAGATGCTCAGCTTTATCAATACTGCACAGCTTGGCTCTGGCGCTCACAAAGCCAGCTGTCGTCCACAGCAACAACACGGGCCTTTATCTCTGTCAGGGAGATGCAGTCAAGCTGCACCCACAGAGTGTAAGCTGGAGGTGAGGCAGTGAAAGCAGAGCTGACAGCTGTAAGAGGCTCTTCCCCTCTCAACACTGCACTTGATGCTTGAGCACATTTGCATGTTGAACAGTGACACTTCTCGTTGGATTTAGAAGCACTGTGTTACAGTCACTCAAACATTCAACCAATCAATCCATCAGTCAATTAGTTACCTTAATTGTCCTGGCTGGGAAATAAATAATGCAGTCAGGATAGTAATCACAGATACATGACACGATATATAACTACTAGCAAGACAATACAGACCCAGTAGCTCCAAACTCATTATGCAGCAATCAGAATTTAAACACCACCATTTTGGAGAGAAGCCAATCTGTTCAAATCGAGACATTTAAACGAAGCATCTTGGGTATTTCAACTCATCTTTTCACCAGCTGTGTTCACAAAAGGTGATGATGGTGGATAGATGTTGTGCCCTGGGGAGAGCTTTTTACCCTATCACCAAAGACCCCAAGAGACAGCAGGGGTGGATTATTGCTATAAGACATACTTGGAGCAAGCACTGAAGATGGACAGATAGTAAGACACCATTTACTAGATTTAATAATTATATATATATATATATATATATATATATGCCTTTACCACAATATCTAACTATTCTCCATAGTAGGTCAATGTAAAGTTAATCAGAAATGTGAGGATGTCAAAACACTGTAGGTCCATATTATGTTTCAATATTCATTAAAAGCACCCAGTGATGTTAAAAGATATTTTCCGGCTGTCAAGTTTTGCGATACATTGCTAGAGCTCCAAGGATTTTAAGCTTGCAGTGAATTCTGACGACTTGAAAACAGGCAGTGGTAGAGTTCATTGTTGCAGAAGCTGTCTCTGCCATTATGGTGATGCAGAAAAAGTGACCTCCCCAGCTCTATACAATGGAATGGACATATTTATGCGCCTGTCTCTCTTCATGTTTTATTGAGGACCTCCTTTTTGGCATCTTCAATGGATTGTTTGAGGGTTAAAGCAACAGGGTGAATCAAATCCAAATTGCTAAGAATAACTCGGGATAACAGGAGACTCTCGACCATATAATCAGCTCCAAGAAGTTGTTGCTCCTGCCCAAAACTGAGCTCAGAACATAACTTACATAAAACTGTGGCTTGACCTTCAGACAGTTCACTGTATGAATTAAACCCAAGATTTTAAACTCCTGGAGCCCGTCAATCAATTTTGTGCAGTCCTTCACTTGATGTAAATTTATAGAAAAGCCTGTGCATTTCACTTTGCCATGTAATTTGTTTTGCTGTATTTTGAAAGAAGATTTTTCTTCACTTTAAACCTTAACTATGCATCAAGGTCTTTGTGCAGTCATATAACACATATTAAATAAAGCAGGACCCAAAATATGTTGAGCTTGTAAAGTACTTTTCTTACTTTTAGGAAATGAGTTTACACAGTATTGACTTAATTAATTGACTTTGTCATCTTTTAGCTTTGAAACATGTCTCATGTTCACAAACTGTTATTAAAAAGTATATCCCACTGAAGTGTAATTTAAATTACAGCTATTACTGTGAATGTCCAGGGAAGAAGAATAAATGAAAATGAAAATATCTCCCCTTCTCCACTTTATCCGCCTTTCTGATCAAATTTAAACACAGTGGCCAACAGCCAAATATTTGTCGGTACATGAAGCTGTCACCTTAATCGACCAGCACCATGGATATTCAGAGAGTCAGATGATTGTCAATGATTGGCAGTCACGGAATTAACCCTGAGGGGGAGCTGGCAGTGGAGTGGAGTTGGGTGTAAACAGGGAGCAGGCTGTCATGGAGAGGGGACAGGCTGATGAAGTTGTGCTGTCAGAAGGATGAATGTGATCTCTTACCTCCCTCCACTGTTTGGACTCCACACCCTGGGTGTACAACACAACCACTGAGGAGAGAGGGGGAGGGGTGGAGGTAAAAAGAAAATTAAAAAAAAGAGAGAAGGAGCAGAAGAATAAATGATCAGTAAATCTTCTCAATGAGGCAGCTCACCTATTCACATAGTGTTTGTTTTGTCCCTTCTTTGCTGCCACACCCTAACAGCATAATGCAGTGCCTAAGTTGATGATGCTTTGCTGCATCAGATTTGGGGAATGATGTCCACATGCAAAGAACAAGGCTCAAATGTAAAATCCCCTCAATGGTGGGATTCTCCTGATTCCTAAGTGAAGCATAGGTGATGAACCACTACATGACCTGCCATATATCTGGAGGCTCATCTTCAGGCTATTACAAAACTGGGCAGGTGTGTCTTACTTTCACCTAAGCCTGTTTATACCAAGGGCTTAAAAATCCTCTCTATTATATAAAATGTCCATTTCACTCTGTATCCTGCAGGGAGAATCTCAGAAAATGTATATGTGGTAGATTCCTATGAGTCTCACCCAAAGACACCCATTTGTATTCAGAAGCTTGTGTTTATACCCTACAAGCATAAAGGTACTTTCTGTAGCTTCCAGTGAGAAAAGGTTGTCATTACAGTTCATATGATCTTAGAGAAGAATTAATCCAAGACATGCTCAGCAAAAGCAAAAAAAAAAAGCTTTGAAAAAGGAGAGATGGTGTCAGAGAAAAGCTAAGGTGCAATTTACATAAAAAAAAAAAAAAAAAAAAACTTACATGGGTCAGATTTAGTAAAAGTGTCTCGGTCCAAGAGATTCCTGTAGAAGGAGGAAACATCAATATCATACATATTATGTTATTATCATATACTTATACATTACATATCAAAATCACAATTGATTTAATCTTGTACAAATATGTAAAGGTCTCCTCTCTTACGCAGTTTAATAAAATAAAATGTATATGTGAAGGGCTAGAGGATATAATGAAAGTGATTTTCAATCACGCATAACATCACATAATTCATACCGTCCTTGAATTTCATTTCAAAGTAGGTGGAACAATAAACACATTCAAGATCAGTGACACAGAGGCAGAGGTGGCAGTGAGAACAGCCTTAAAGGTTTTCAAATGTAGATGAAATTATGTGAAAGAAACAATAAAAATTCAATAAAAATTATTTTTTTATGTGTACAATGTACAGCTGCAACAATTTCATTAATAGATTATTAATCAATTACTAAATTGATTGTCAACAATTATAATCTATTAATAATTTGAGTGGGGTTTTTTTTTAAATAATTAAAACAGGCTTTCTGATTTTTCAGCTTTTTAAATGGGAAATGTAATAATTTCATTTTAACATCAAAGAAAACATTCAAATTGATTAGTTTAAGTTTGTGGACAAAACAAGACATTTGAAAGCATCATCATCATGTCAAAGTTTTGGAAACAACCAAACATTTTAACATTTTTGGACATTTTATGGACCAAACAACTTCAAATTTTGGACCCCCATGTTTTGTTTTGTTTTTTGCAGTAGCCCAGAATGGACAAATTAAACATCTTCTGAGTTTTAATGCACACATTTGGAAGAAATGGGTGACATAAGAAATATTCAGCTGCAACATGCTACTTCACCAATAAATATTGCTTCTAACATAATGTTTTTAATGAGTACATTAAATGCACATAAAAAATGAACAATCATAACATGCATCAGTCTGTCACATTAGACCTTATAAAAAGAAATATTTAGAATGGCAGGTTCAATAAAAGATAATATTGTACTTTAAACAATAAATTAGTAGATTATATTCATGTCATAATTGCTTCACCAAAGATGGACTCCAATTAGAGCAGTAAACAATCAAAAATGCAGGAACTGTCTTTTCTAATCAAAAAAGAAATGGAAAATGGTATGATAGAAACAGTGACAGCTGGTTTCATTTTGGGGAACGGCAAGGTGAGCAGCATTTATAAGAATGAGAGGGGGTTTACTACAGAATGCAACACTTATCTTCATGACAACTATATGAGGAAAATAAAGATTGCAATGATAGGATTTGTGATAAATACCGTCAATACTAACGTGTGCATATTCAGTTCATATGACTTCCTCTGCCATTACAGTCACCACCAGAATGACACCAGCCATTCATCTAGTTTGTCCAGTGGTGTGAACACATGATGTGATCATCTAGGGCTCCATAAGAAGCTGTTTTCACGCCGAGTGTTCGACTGCATGTTCTGGAGGCCTCGTGCTGAGCGTGTAGTTGTGAGGCAGTGTGTCTTCTCTCATGGGGGGTAGACACTTATCATATCATTCCAGGTTATGTGGTTCTGATGTTTGTTTGGCTAGAGATTATTATTTTAGCACTATTAATAGTTAGAGTGATCAGAAAAACAAATTGGTTTTGTTCAGCTCTATTCTGTACATGCGACATCTAGGATCGTTCAATCCCAGATGAGCCATCAAAACAGTTTTTTGGGGCGTTTATTCTTTACCCCAACATTATGTACAGACTGTAATGGCCACCAGGGCAAAGTGTGACTTGTGAACTCAAGCTCTACAACTATAGATGATTTCACTGAAAAGAAACTTGTATAGTGCAGTAATGTGATAAAATACCACAGTATATACACTCAACAACTAATATCTGGGAGAAAATATAAAACATCAGTAAAATCAATAATATTCATGACATGAATTCATGACATGAAAACCATGAGTGGAGCTCCTCCATCCTCCACCTCTGCTGCTGATGCTGCTGATTCATTGCCTGCAGGTTAAGCTGCTAAAGAGGGGGCGGCTACTGTCTCAGCTTGTAGCAGTAAGTTTACCCAAAACTGACATATGTATCTGAAGATGTGAGGCAAATTAAAAAGTCAACATTCAGAGTGACAGCTTCCCATTAAGGTTTCCATTATTTGCCAAACATTGTGAATGGATTAATTTCTATACTTAGTTATAACTCATTGAACAAGGAGTGTGATAAGGGGCTCTTACTGGCTTTTACTCATAAAGGTTATGATTACACTTCAGTGCTACAGGCGTATTTGTAGTCACCTTGGTCTTCACCACCACTTCTGTGCTGTCCACTGTGTGTGCACATTTATTATTATCTCACTGACATGAACACTGACCAGTAGTCCTCATAAAGACCAGGCTGTATTTCTGAGGAGGTGGTTAAGTTTAGGGCTAGGATTTAGTTTAGGGATTAAGATTTCAGTTGGGGTTAGGTTAAGGTCAAGCTTTGATTAGGCTGTCCAAATGAATGGAAATCAATTTCCTCTGAAGTCATGGAAATAAATGTGTGTGTGTGTATATGTAGGGGCATAACAGAGAGCACTTGAGGGCCCTATGGATGCTTTAGTATAGGACGCTTTGTGCTTTTTTTTCTATTCATAATGTTGAAATTAAGATATTGAAATTGAGTAATCAGAATATAATATTGTAATTGTACCAAAAAAAGTTGGGATGAACAATATTTTTTTAATTGAAATTGCAATTTGAAATTATGCAAATAGCAAACATCGAAGGCTGCAATTTTTTCAGTTTTTTTCAGTCATTATCTATTGGCCTACTGGCCTAAAACTTTTTTTTTTTAACAGTACAGTAAATACAAGGTAATTAGCACTTTGCATCTTTGTATAATAGCTGCAGGAAGATACAGAGTGCAGCTTCTTTTGCTTTGTTTTTTCTTGCCTCAGGGCAGAGAGCAACAAGCAATCACACAGACAACACAGTCTCTACATACACACCATCTACTCACACTCTCTACATTCAGCATGTGGATTATATTTCAATACACACTGCAAAATAGCACTATCAATACATTGAACAGGTCCATCAGTATGCATCCCTGGGCTACACTAGATTCAGATTTAATTTAACATTCACAGCAGCATCCTGGTGTCAATAGAGACCAATACACAATACACGCGTGTCATATTAAGTTGATCCAGTTCCTCAGAGCAGAAGTTAGTTATACGAGTCACAATCACTCACTTCCCCATTAAATCTCCCACAGTTTGAACCAAAATCAAAAAACAAGGTTACTGCATGTCAGGATACCTACAAAATATCAAAGCCGTCTAATAAGGCACAGCCTTCCTTGGTGTGGTGGGGCAATCTAGTTTCCTGCCCCTGATCATCATCTGACGCCTTTTCACGCTGCCAAACCCTGACAGATTGCGGTTCTCATTCTGAATGAGCCAATCAGTACAAATATAATGTATGCCATTTTGTGTCTCCTGCCTCCTCCAGCCTGGATGTTGTGTATTCTTTAGGGGGAAGGTTCTGAGAGTCCCACAGCTCAAGTCATTCCCTTATTTCCTTCTCTTATTACATGAGATCTGATCAAACAGACATTACCTTCAAAATCTATGAGTTCTACCATCACACATCATCATAGATGAGACATTTTCCAGATGGTTTCAACCATCTCATTAGCATATCAATACCGGGTAAACACCTACAGTGTGCAGTAAATATCTCCTGCTTCTGGTTACTGAATACTTGCACGCAGTTCAAAACAAGCTTCATCCCTAAAGGAGCAGGAATTCAATGAATATTGATGAGATTTCAGGACTGAATCCAAACAACAGGACATCATTCATGATCACGACATAATTTTGCAATCCTGGACACGAAATCTTCTGCCACAGGGATACGTGTGGGGATAATAGATACAGCTTCGGTGGGCATTAGCCTTGGGCTTCACAGATGACAAAGCCATCCATGACTAACTGCCTCTTTATATCCACCTGTTACTGCCTGCCATCTGTTGTTACTCTAACACAATTAACTTGTCTACCACTTTCTCCTGTCTATGTGCAGGGAAGATTGTGACATACTGTATGTCAAAAGGAAAACATGACATGCAGTGCTCTTATGTTACTAAAAACAAGAAGAACAAGCCTCCTTGCAAATTGTTTAACCTCTGTAAGCCTTTACAAGTTTGCAGAACAAGTCTGTTCTGGGAAGTAATAATTAGTATACATCAATACATATTAATCCACCATCTCACTGTGCACATGGCCAAAGAACACAGTGTGATACAACAGAACGGATATTAACATCTCTGATAATCTGTCTGCTTTCACTGAAGAAATGCAGCCTATTCTCGAAGATCTCCACATATCTCAGTGGGATAAGAGAAGATCATTATCTCAACAGCTGATGCAGGGAAAGTTGATTAGGATAAAGTATTCGAAAGTAGGACAAAGGTAATTAGATCCAGCTGCCTATCTTGTATCTTTGTTTCAGCCCTTGTGATCACCATTACGTAAAATACCTGATGTTGGCCATCAAAAATGGCCAACATCCCTTTTCATATTCCTCTTGATCAACCACCTTGATTAAATATCCGAGTATGATAATTTCCTTTTTCAAGTGTTTAATTGTTTTACAAATTCTGAGGATACATTCACACTGACACCATTTTTATTTTTAGAACACTCCATTTAACACAGATACTCAAGTTGTGGCTAATCAGACCTACTCCACAAGTAAACATGGGTATCTACAGTGTTGTTTTTAAAAAGTCTCTTTCATCTCATTCAAGGCTCTCTTAAGTGGCTGAAAACATCTAAGTAACAAGCTTTGAAACCGCATACTTTGCATGGGACACTATGAGAACATTAATATCATGGTATCATGTGCACTGTGATTACAGCTCTAAAACGTCACATCTCTGGTCATTATACCATCAAAAACACAGCTGACTGCTCACATGAACCCGGAGAGGGAGGGGTTGTGTTACTTAATGCTGCACACACTAGCTTTGTCATAATAGTCGAGGCTGCATCCTCCAAGTGTGCAGCCAACAGGGCTAAGCCTGACTGATTTGTATGATCAGCCATCATACAAACAACAAAATTCACACTTGAAGGATGCAGCCTCGACAATTGGGACACGGCTGCTGAGTGATTCCTGCACTCCTTTTTAGATGTTTCTTTAAAAATAACCCACTCCTTAAATATAGTATGACAGAACTTTTTTTACCCGTTTTGTTACCATGATTTCTTAATATCGCAGTGAACCAGCAGACGGCCAATGTCCATGTTCTTTGTGACCTAGAAGTCTGACCAGTCAGCGTGCTCATGTTAATTCGCCCCTGTAGATATGTCTGACCCCACTGTCATTCAGGCCAATTTCCATCTGTCCTAAAACTGGTCAGGTCAACAGAAAACCATTTATTTAGCCAGTTTTGTCACTGACAGAGGGGCATTCAGTGAAGTGCTGTGGAATTATTTTTGTCAACAATGTAGATAACTGAAGCAGTACCACAAAAATCTCTAAGAAATCAGCAATACTAGCCTTTTGTACTATACCCTGCAATTAATTCTGAGCTAATTAAACTCAGTTTGGTGCTTAAATGAATGTGCCAGCATGTTTTATTTAGGTAATATATTGATAAATGTTTTCATTACCAGACAAGTGTGAATTAGGTTTGACCTCCAAAACATGGCCAGAGTGCAGAGCTCTAACTTAAAAAGATAAATAACACACGCTCACTTTCAGTCAGATCCCTGGAGACATTTTGGCAGCTCCGTCGTCCAAGTGACTGATTATCAAATTAGGAAATGTGGAAATTAATTCCTGCTCCCACAGTCCCTATTATCAGTGGTCTCCACTTTCTATGAATTGTCCAAATTATAATTGGCACCTTAGAGAAACAGCCACTATTTCAGTGGAATGTAATTTTAAATTGTCTTGAAACTGGCCAGCTAATTCCAATTGGAGCGGCTGCCTTGCTGATTCTTAAAAGGACACGACTAATGCAAATGCAAGTTTAAGTCTCTGACTGAGTTAAAGGAAGGAATGGCTTTTTTTTTTTTAACAACTCAAACAAGGGAAGATAGCTAAGAGCAAAACATTAAAAGTGGATTTTAAGTGTACTCTTTCTTCACTTCCTCTCCTGCCTTTGGCCCTCTCTATTTTGACTGAGAGAAGACATTTTCTTTGCCACTCACACACGACAAGGTCAGAAAGTACACTTTTTGTCTAATACAACTTTAAACAGCATCTCGGGGTCAAAATGTCCGAAAACTAAATGGGATATATATGTATAGCTGTAGAGGTTAGTCAGACCTTTACACATCAGTGGAATTCCTTTAAGACTGAAATATTCCCTGAAGGCTTTTTTGCAATTTGAACATACAGTATAATTTCTACAGCAAGGAGTCTCTCAGTCGACCCAGTTAATATAACACATTCTTCGGCGGCAGAACACACAGCAAATGGCAGTAAGTAGTCACAATTCATTAATGCCAAATAGACACAATACAATGTAAATAACAAAAGACAACACACTTGCTACACAGTAGTATTTAATATTTTCTTCTTTCTGATGTTTCACGAACAGAAACCAAGGCTTTCATATATGGTAGTAAACAAAATATGGTTATACATTTGCTCTGTCCAGACATCATGCAGTTAGCAATGTGTAATATGCAGGAGTGTATGTAGGAGAGTCATGTGTGTGTATATGATGCACTTTAAATTGAACAAAGTGAGTTGCATTCAGTGAAAGGTCTGTAAAGCCTCCATGGTCATTTCACTATATTGGAGATGGGTTGAGCATATGACTTTATTAAAGTAGGAGTGGGAGGGGAAATTGTATTAAAATTTTTAGATTTTAAATTGTTTTCTACCATAAAACTGTGATATTCCTACCTGCTTGATGAACAGGAATAGCTGAAAGTAGCAGTTGCCAATTTACCACAAAAGTACATGGAAGTTCTGTTTCAGTGTTACCCGCAATTCAGGGCTTTAGGCAAAGTTAAAAATAAATAAAAAACGTATCTTCTATTTGGCCTGACTGTATTAATTGTATTATTGGCAGGGGCAGCTACATGTAACAGAAAAAAAAAAACATTCTGTACAGGTTAGGAACAACTCTCTCATTCAATGTAGATAAAGGTCAAACTGACTGTGCCATGTGAATTTTTTTTCGAAATCTTATCTAATTAAATCACACCCACAATACAAATTGATCTGGCACCCGAGTGTTGTGATTCAATCAAACTGTGACAAAAGCATATGGTTGCCAGCCCTAAAAAGCAACCGCGATAGATGAGGATATCTTGTGCAACAGTAAACTGGTGAAAGTGAAAATCTCTATATCTGAGTAATATAATTGAATCCCCAGATGATGCTAAAGTGTAGTGTTGCCTTTTTAAATAAATCTTTAAAAATCCACTTCGTTACATTCAGTGCCAAAGCTGCCGTCTTTTTTAGTGGCAACCCCATCTGCCGACCTTTACTGCGATGCCACCAGGTGTCTTCTTCTTCACCTCCATCTGTTTCATTATTCAGTTTCTTTCCAATCTGGGATCACTCTGCTATGCTGACTGTCTTGCGGGCAATGATAGAATCTCAGTCATGAAACTGCTCTTCTGCCAGTGTAATAAATGTAATGTGTGTACACTGTGACTTCCTGTGTCTGGGTGGCTTTAGGTGTGCGACTAATGTCTGACCTGAGAATATATCATGGCTAATTGCCCGCAGTGACAGCTCAGAGTGCTCAGTGCACTTAGCCTGTGCTGAATTCATGCCAATTTCATCTCAACATTCCATCTGGAAAAAAAAAAAAACATGCTGCAAATATCATTGCACATGCACATTACCCATGTGCTTCACTGACTGGCAACATACAGTAAAGCACGACAACACGACGAGCAAGTCAGGCACGGTTAGTATTTCCAGTTTCATACTGTATCATGGGTTTGAAATGACAGTCAGTGTTCATTATAAAGAGATGAGAAGAAAGTGGGTGGAGCAAGGGGGGGCAGAGTCAATTTCAATTTTTATTGATCATGATTAAAAACATACAATGCACTTCTGTCAGTATAACACAAAAGATGTCAGTGAGGGTTTAGATGACTGCAGGTGTGCCTATCAGGATAGAAAGCCTTGAGGCGCCTGGAGAGGTGAAAGCACACGCAGCAGGTAGACTGACTATGAAGAGCATGAACTGACAAAAACTAACTATCTGTTTGCATAAATATGACTGCCGTATGGAAGAAAAAAAAGCTTGGCAGCTACTTAACACTGAAAAATGTTCATGTCCCCATTCTTGATCTGGTTCATATAAGCTATGATTTGCTTCTCTAAAAGTGAATTATGCCTTTGCAGAAATATGGTATTGTGAATAATAAAACACACCAACATGTCACATGAACTCAGATTCCAAGAGACACCACAAGAGACAACACACATGCACTGAGCTGGGGAATATAGTAAACATGACCCAGTTTGAGCACTCAACTTATCCTTAGTCTGCAGTAATGGTGTTGTTAGAGGACTGCTGCATTTTTACTTATGACTAGTCATGCTTATTTGAGCAACTTAAATTCAAGAGTGTGCCTCCACTTAGTAGGGATTTAGGATTCTCACTTTTAAAACACACCAGCAACTTCATTTTAAATTCTTCTTCCACTGTAACACTCATATTAAGGTAAAATGATGCATACATAAATGACAATATTTTAAATGCCAAAACAAATTTAGTTAAGAACAATAGGACGTGGAAGCAACTTGTATCAATTTAAAGTAAGTAAAATTAAAAGTACCTAGATATCCTCTACAAAAGTTTCAATGAATGTACTGTATAAAAATGTTGTTTAAACCTTTATATAAAAGAATAGTATTAAATAGTGAAGAGTAAATCTCATTTCCATCAGCTTCAGTCTTTTTTCCCCATTGTAGTGACCCTCCTCTCCACAAAGTGCATTTGTTTACTGTGATGTATTTATGGTATAAAATGCAAAAATGTTTTTCACTTACTTACTTTTTTAGTCAGTCTGCAATGAACAACCCATTGGTCATCGTTAATTAATCTGTTGTAAACCTTTGCTTCTTGCCAGACATGACATGAATTTATATCACCTACAATGCCTTTTTGTTTCACTTAAAAACTCATCTTTTTAGCAAATGCGCAAACATTCCTCACTTACACAGACGGAAAGGTCCTTTTAGCAACTGTATATTCAACACTACAAAATTCCTCACTCAGATAATAGTCAACAGACATGACAATACTCTATGAGTGTCATGTTTATGCCGTCAGCTATAAGACTGTCAACAAGTAAAAGACCTTGAGCATTATGTGACATAACATGGTGAAACCTTCAGTGAGTAACCTGTCACACTCGGTATAAATGCAACAAACACTAGCTCTCAAATTTCCCAGACAAGCTGTAAGCTTGGGTCAACTGTCGTCTGACACAGCCGTCCACTGACTCACATTTCTGACCCTTAAGGTTTTCTGAAAATAGTGACAAAAGCAGCCTGATACCTCTGAGCCAAGAGGGACCACTTTGATTTGTTTTTGCTACACCACACTTTGACTTTTCCTGTCATTCTACTCAACACCTTCAGATGAAAGGCAACATGCAGAGAGTTATAAAACACTGGTATGGCACCACAGCTGTGTTTCCACGGGATGCCCCTCTGCTGTCATACATCCCAAATGAAAAAATATTAATATCGTTGACACCACCACAAGCTAAGTGTCTGGGATCCAAACTCATTTTCACACTGTGTCAGGGTTTCATGCATAATCATCTGCTACATCAACTCAATCCCACCATCCCCAAAATTAAAATTAAAGAAAAAAAAAAACATGTCACACATCGCTAACAGACACGAGACATAAAACATGACAAACATGACTGAGGTTGCCTCAGGTCACTCTTTATCCATAGCACGATACAAAAAAAAAAAAAAAAAAAAAAAACTGCAACTAGAAACTTCACTTCTTCTAAAAGAGATCATTTATCATTTTTAATCTTGCACAATGCAAAACCTTCAGTCCATAAAAAATACATTTCAAACAGAAAAACCAGGTCACATGATCTAATTGAATGTGTAACCAAACATGAATAGGATCAACAGTTCTAACAGTGATTTACACCAAAACAGCATCTGAGTTACAGACCATAACAACATGCTTCAATTAACAATGGGTTAGTTACACAGTCTGAATCCCAATTGTCCAACTCAAGCTATTGTTTTGTGAGATTAAACAGTAATGCAACACATCCTAATCAAAAAGCATGCCCCAAGTATTGAGACTGACCCCAAGGGAACAGTAATCAGTGGCCTCATGCACCAAGAATCCTTCCCTGCAAGCATTTATCACAGGTTGTTGGCAGTCATGTGACGACCTGTGTATTTCACCAGTTAATGGACCCCTCGGGAGCCAGTGGCCTCGCCCAATTAGATCCCCAAGTCAGGGAATGCATTGATTGGATGCAGTACAACCAACCTATCACAGTAAATGAATGGTTATAGTGTGCAGAGAAGTGACAGCAGAGCAGAGACAAGGCAGCAGCGAACAACATGCAGAATCTTTACCCTAATGACATAAGCATTTGGGGCAGATAAAGTTTGATGTTTAGGCTGTGGGAGGCTGAGAGTAGTGGAAAAGACAGGAGGCTTTGTCAGCCGATTTTGCTTTTAACAGCATACATGTGGTCTGCTGCAAATGCCCAATAAATTCCTTTACATGCCCTCTGGTGATTTGTTAGAAGTTAAAAAAAAATAACCAAGCTACATCAATGTGCCTAATGGATTTTTTTGTGCTTAAAGGGGATATAAAGTAGGTACAGCAGAGACCTACAGCATTTAAAACAGTTAAACAGAGAGAGAGAGAGAGAGAGAGAGAGAGAGAGCTGGAGCTCCTTCCTCCTCTTTCTCGGAGAAAAATACTGACACTGGCATGTCAGTCTTCAAATTCCCCTAGGCTTTCAGCTGTCCACATTTTAATGCACTACAGACATTTGTTTTTCCTTCTTTCTCTGGTCAAGATGTAAAAAACTGGAGAGGGAAAGTGAGGCTTTTTAGGTTTGGTAAAGTTCTGCATTTCCATCCTATAGCTGCAGTTTGCTGTATGCTGGCAAACTGTGCATCAAAGTGCTGTCAGCTGTGTTTCTGGATGGATGGTGCAAGAAAACATCACACCAAAACATTAAGAGGGTTTAAAATTTAAAATTGTGAATGCACAGACGATATGCTTGTTATCAGTGACTTATTTACTTTAAACTAAATGAAATTAAATAACAAATGTTTTTTTAATTTCTACTGACATATCATCTTTGGCGTATAGCATCTTTAAGAGTATATCATATATGATGAACTTTACATCCAATCAGCCTGCTCTTTACTTTACACTCACTCACCACTGGAGTGACTGGTTTGAGATTCTGACGCAGGTCAAGAGCTTAGGTGCCCAGAGCAAGGTAACTAACCCAACTCTGTCTGAAAATGAGATAACATTTCAGATAGTATTTCAGGGAGAATTCATAATTTTTCACCCAACTCTTTTCTGATTAGGGCAATAATCTTTTTCAGAGATTTGAAGCTTTTCAGCAGGATGTTTGGTTCTGTTCACAGATAACTGAGGCACATTCACTAAGCAGCACATTTACAACCCACTTCTAAAATCCAGGACATGCATCCCTATTGTTATGAACCAAAAATCCATCCATTGAATGAAACTTTATTGGGTGTTTTTTTCTGGCATTCATTAATGATACTGTGCTTCACAGGAACCACAGAAGCTATAGCCCCAGTTTCCCTTAAATCATTGTACATGGGAACTCGGACAATCTGGTAAGCTGAGATATAGAATTTACTACAATATTACAAGAGATATAGAATTCTACAATCCACAAGGCATCACATTTACTACTTATCTCATATTTAAAGCATGATGTAACAAACTGCATAGACGAAATATTTAACAGAGGTATTAAATATTAAATAATGAACATGCTTTATTACTGCCATGTAAGATGGCTCTAAAAGCACAAAGGAGACACTAGGCCCTGAATCTGTATTTACTGTGTTTGGTTCAGCAGATGAAGAGACAGAGGCAACTTGAGTTCATGAGTTGCAGTGGAGCCCATGCATCTGAGAGGCAGATGGACTCAGGTCACTGGATGGCCTGTGAACAAAGCCAGTCACAGCCATAGAAGGAGAAAAATGTGCTTTACAGCAACATACTGTACACTTGAGATACAGGGTTACTTCAGTTTTTCTAGTTTTTTTCAGGGAGCTTGCTGCAATATTGGCAGAGGATTATGAGAATGCCTGTAGGGCTGCACACTGCTATTCACCTCCATGTGCACTGCAGTCTCTGAGGTTTAAGGCTGACTTTATCAATTACAGAATTGTGGAACCTGTGTGCATCTCACCCAAAACAACCATAGTTGTTATCTGCTCCTCCTGGATGGACCAAACACACACACACACCGACAACTGAGAGGTCATAGCTGCATTCAAGGCTGTGTATTTCTTCTCTTTTTTTACTTTTCGTGATGACCAGCCATCCACAGGTCAGATGTGACCTACACTACCAAATCTCAGTTTTTCTTCATCAATTTCTGCGCTGGGGCTTTGTTTAGAAAATGTAATGCCTGGCAAGGGAGCTGCATTCTCTCACCCCAAAGGCTTCAATACAGATTCCTTCTTAAATTATGGAAAAAGGTAATACTGTGTACCAGTGGGAAATAACACCAATCAAGCTGCAATTCACACCAAAGACCTAAAATAGTCAACATCAATATGCCAACCTTGCAAATCAAAAATGGCAGTGGGGTGTTTGTTTGACAAATCTTTTGCCTGTAGCTTATGCAGATCTGAAATCTCTACATGTTCCATTTCAAAAGCAGCCCTGCACATGGGAACATCATTTCAATGTATATGCACTTACACTGATGTAGCCAGGAGATACAAGGGCTCAACAAATGAAACACTGCTGATGGAAACAAACAAAAAAAACCCATTCAGCCTCAGTGAGAAACTGTAATTAAAACTGTACCTACTTGACTTGTCGACCTACCATAACACAATAAACCAATAGACTGCTATATGTTGCAGCAGTATATTGTGTGTGTGTGTGTGTGTGTGTGTGTGTGTGTAACTACCTGCCCCACCCAAGGCACTTTTCACATCTATGGTGTCTGGAGGTTATTGGGGCAGGAAAAAACGCTCTATGGGGAAGGGGTTCTGCTATTTAGAGCAAATCGTGATCATTTTGTGGTCTTCATGTTAATGCAACTAACTAGTCTTTCACAAGCGGTTGGTTATATAAATGCACACATCACATGCAGCCTCTAGGGAAAGCTCAACAAACTACGACTGTCGATATCTCCAGTGACACGCGACACAGCACGCGCATCACACACAAGCACGCGCGCACACGCACACAGAAATTGGGACTCTGCATTGATTTCCATTTTTTTAGGCAGCCTAACCAAAGCCTTAACTTTAACCACAGCGGTAGAAATGAGCTTCAATTCCTTAGAACCAGACTTTGGTCCCCATGACAACAACATGGTCCTGTCAAGGTTAGGTTGGTCCCACATGTTCTAGAGACAGACTCGCGGGACTGAGAATAATAATCTCCCTAAAATTTAAGGAATTGGTCTTTAAATGCCAAAACCAAATCTCACAAATCAGGACATCCCCAAAACACATAAAAGTTGAGGGATGGTCTGATGTGTGTGGTGGGGAAATCCAGACAACACTGCAATCATTAGCATGATCTGTATGCATGTACATGACATTTAAAATAATTAAAACGACTGTAGAGTGTAAATAGAAGCCTACAGTAACGTCTTGGTTGTGCAGCCAAGCTAGAACCACTGTAAGAACTCCAAAACGTTGTCGTTTTACCTCCTTAAAAGTTTTTATACAAGAAAACAGTTGTTTCCCTTGAAAAACATTATTAATGTTCATTCTTGTCACTGTCACTGAGGAGAAAAGCTAAAGCAGGAGTGCGGAGTTCCCCGCAGTCTCAGCCGCGTGGACTCACCTGCAAGACACGGTGATCTCCACTTTGGTGGCAGGGATGCTCCCACTGATGGGATCGAAATCACGGACCGTCGCCGTGGCCTCCACTTTATCTATAACGTCTCCCTCCATGTGTGCGGGAGACTCGGTGCCAAAACCCCGACCCGCGTGAGTCTCTCTGAACCTGAAGAGCCAACGGTGGAGAAGCGGCGCAGCGAACTGATGAACGGAAGCGGGTTTGCGGTCCGGGCGAACCTGTTAAGTGCTGTCCATTGGACTGTCAACAGCATGGAAAGTTCACTGGGAGGCTGCTGAGCCCAAGTGATTGATCTGACTAAAGAGGGATCACGCACCAGGCGCCACCTCCGCTCCTTCCCAGGCAAAGAATGAGCACTTCTGCCTGAGGAGCGTTAGAAAAGTAGAAAAGCTGGAACTCCACCCCTCCGGTCTGCATTCTCCTGCATCTCACTGGGCTGTGACTGACACTCGTTGCAGATTCAAGCTATTGATCTGTGGCTGACGGATCGTTATTCTGGTCCAAATTGGACTGAGAGCCTCTAATTGATAGTTAACGAGCAGAGCAGAGACTGTTTGTTTGTTTTCTTAAGCTGTCTTGGTTTTAAACCAAAGGCTCAAATTAATGGCAAAAACAAATGTTCAAGCTGAACCTTTAGGTCGCATGTACTGCATAATTAATTGTACTTACAGCTTGTTAAAATGGCATCAGTTCCTCCTGAGCCACAGCTCTCGCGACTAATTGAAAGACAGCTTGACGTTCTTTCAGCACCTGGACAGCTCCTCTAACTCCTGCAGCCTCAGCGGCAGCTTCCTCCCTGCTTCTTTTACCAATTAAATAAATAAATAAACAAATAAATAGATAATAATAATTTATCTGTTATTTAAGACTGACACCCACGGATGTCCGATTCTTCCGAACTCAGAAACGTACAAGAATTGAGAACCTCGTTTCTGAGGAACTGATTAACTTTAGAGCCGAGATTTGAACTGTAGTTACACATTAACTGACTATTGTTAGGGATAACACTTTGTTTAGGCTGTCAAACGGAATTAAATTCAGAGTCCCAAAAAAGAATAGCTGTGTACACCACTCTGTGTGGTGGTGTTGGCTAATTATCTGATTTTTTTGCCAGATGTCTAACCCTAAAACTGAGGTGTGTAACTTTCAAGTCTGTTTCTTAGTATAGTAATTTGTCTCAAGACAGATGGAGGAAACAGGAACGTTGCACTAGTAAATCAAGATTGCTACAAAAGCATAAACATCTATATTTAAATATTACAAACTGCAGCTTAAAGATTAGGGTAAAAGACTAAGGTTTACAGTGTGTCCTCACAACTATACAAAAACAGGGCTGTGTGAGGAAGAGCTGGAAAGAGAACTAGCGAGATCATATGAGGGTTACCACTACTACTATTAGTCACAGCAACCAGGAAATCACCAGGGATAGGATCACTGGACAGGATGATTGTTTCTCCCTTGCAAAAACACACTTAAATCAGTGACTGTATTGTCTCAAACATTCATTCAGTAACCAGTGGCAAAATCCTCAAAAACTGACTAAAAATCCCCTTTTCCACAAGAATTTAAGAGTGCTTCATACTCTACATTACTGCGGCACTCACCATTCATGAATACTAATGCAGCCATAGGAACTGTACTGTGTGTTGTGCAAGCCATCAATCATTCTTTATGAATCATTTCTAAACAGCAACCATTGTGGGAGGTCTACTCAGTTTGCACAGCGGCAACATGCTGCTATATCTATATCTTAAGTTAAACAAGTGAGAATGAAAGTTGGGCCAACTGGGTGATGAGAGCTACACATTTTTGGACACAGCACCACCAGAGTGCAGCTTCATTAACTCTAAAATTAGGCCTCAGGATGGCCCTTGGTTGGATGGTTTAGCACTCCCTGCACTGTGCTGTTCCCAGACGTCTGCTGAGCAGTTCTAGTTTTCCACTACCACTCCTTACAGCTCTAGAGGATCATAATTACTGCTATATGAACCCTCTCCACACTGTGTGTGTGTGCGTATGTTGCTCTGCATTAGCAGGGGAAGACAGCCAGACAACAGGGGACAAACTTCATGATCCAGCAATTATTTGTGTGACTTTATGATTCCACAATATTCAAACCATATGTTACACTGCTTTACCTTTAAGGGTTGCAAGGAGTTGGAGCATATCCCAGCTGACACTAGACGAGAAGCAGCGTACACACGCCCAGGACAGGTGGCCAGTCCATTACAGGACCAACAAACAGAGATCAAACAATTATTCATACTTATATTCACACCTAAGCTCAATTTAAATGCAACTATGGTCCTAAATGTGCTGTACTCAAATCTCAGACACTAGGAGACAAGAAAACGTCAAAAGACACATCCATCACTACCATCATGTCTGTAGTATAAGGCAAGGTCTGCTCAAAACGACCCTAACAATATCCATATAGAAAGGCAAGTTAAGTTCTTTTCTGCAGTGTCACCACAGTTACGTCAGTAATCCTCTCAGTGCTTGTTCTGCCACTGAAGGTTGTGACATTCAGAACAGCATTGTGAGAGAAGATGGGAAAAGTTGAGCATCTGTGTTCTACCAGTGTTTCCTTTTTAAGAATGAAGAGGACTGCAATGAAGACAAGCACAACAATAAGTATTGTATTTTTCTGTGCACTCTGAAAATACTGTGAAGCTACATTCTCTAAATGAAGGAACATAAAATGTTTCGGTGTCAGTATCTGGAGAAAAACAGACAGTTTCCAAGGACAGGTATGCAAACTGTGTTTTTGTTTGATTTTCCGTGCTGCAATGCACCGAAGCACTAACTACTTTCTGCATATCTCTGAACACTGAGAATAAATGGTGTTTTGGTGTTCATAAATCTGCAGACACTGACATCAGACAGCAGTAATGCAAAAGAAAAAAACTAGAACTTTTTGTACTTATGAGGCTGTTTGTGATAAAATGTGTTATTTTACAGAATAACTGTAAAAAGCTATTTTTCTAATGTTTTAAGTAATGTGTTAATTGTGTATATTTGAGAATTTTGTGATCTTTTTGTATATAACCTTATGAATTATTTATATATTAAACAATTTCATAATAAACTTTAGTGTGAAGAGTCCTATTATCCTCTTAACACTAAGAAATCAGAGGTATGAAAAAAGTCCAAGGTAACTAGAAGTTTATTTTCAGCTTCGTACATTGAACTTCATACACAAAAAAAAAAACAGTTACAACATTCTTCTAAATCATCTATGTCCCTGTGCTGTGCTGGAAGCACATTTGTCATTCTCCATTTCAGGTGCTTTGATTACTTACTGTAGTCAGTGTTGTGGGACTAGCAGTGAGAGGATCTCCATTTAAACATGCCAGTGCAGAGGAAAAATAAAACATTCTGAAAAGTGCGCACTAATGAGAGGAGAATAGAGATTCATAAATGTATGGTTAAGAAGTGCGAGATATCGGCTCATTTATCTTAGTCAAGAGAGGCACTACTGGAGGCATCACAGTTCATGGCTTCTTAATGGAACTGTCTATCGACATGGCACATACCCGTATGTAAGAGTACATGCATGTAGCACCATAGTCTTGTCAAAGAAGCTAATTTGTCACACTGATTGACTAGCAGAAAAAGTGAGGTTGGCAGCTGCTGCACTACCAACAGTAAAAAACTGGAGCATGGCTGTTTTCAGTGTTAGTGAGGGAAAACATCTGTGTTTCACTGTGGTGAGGATCTAACTCTTCCACGTCAGGGAATTTATTATGCTGGAAAAGAGATTTACAGTCCTGTTAAGAGGCATTTCTAGTTATAGAGTGCACAAGAGATACAATATTTCTGAATGACACTTGTACTGCATGCTTGTACTTTGGGGGTAGCAGACCTCAGAAAATGTGATAAGAAGAGGTTGAGTGTTATAGCCACAGGTTTAGTTTTAAATGTGCAAGTGTACTTTTAAAAGCTTAGGATCACACATTTGAGTATGTGCTGTGTGTGCAGCATTTCAGAAGAAAAATCACAGAGCAATTTATTCAAACCATTTTTTCCTCAAACTAGAGAAAGCACTCAAAGAGCAAACATCCACCAAGGCCACAATGCAAGTACACTACCTTATCTTATTCACAACTACAAATTAAATTTCTGAATAAAAAAAATCACCACGAAAATGTAATAATTTTATTCTTGGGCCATATCTACATCCATAACCTACATCGATCCATTTAAATTCATCCTGCAATGTTGGAGTTGCTCACAGGCAGACAAAGACAAAACTGACCAAAAACATAACCTCTTTGGTGGAGGTAAAAATAAGCTGGGGGAAAAATGCACTCCCAACTGGTAGAAGGAAACAAATGCCTGCAGATTTTAATAACAGACAATAACACTGGGGGCATTTCTCATATCCTGTGACAGATCTCTTTGTTAGGCATCTGTGACAGTCATCGAGTATGTGGCAGGTTCACTACCAGGTCTTTTCTCTTCAACCTCTTATTAGAACCTAACTTTAACACTGATCACCGTTTGTTGGGCCAATCAGATTATTCATGCTGGCAACAATAACCAAAGGAATGTTGTGGCAAAACTATGAGCTGTTAAATTTCAGCTGTTGCAATTTCAGCAGTAATGATCCTGCAGGCGGCAGAACTGAAAAACTATTAGCACGGGTCAGTGAGATGAGGTATCTAAACATGACAGCACAGTTGCACCACCTCCTTTTTTCCCCAACCTAAAGTTTTTTCACTTTGATCAGTTTTAACACAAATCACCTTTACTAACAAAAGTGATATTCCAAGTTCAAACTATGTCACATCAATTCAGTTTGTGTGTAAACTATCTGCTTCACATTCAGTAGATGGATCAATCATTGCACCCAGTTGCTCTGCCTAAATGCCATGCTCTAATAGACAGAAATGATGCCCAGAATAGTCATTTAGGGCTTCTCAGCTGGATGATCCACCTTCCTCTGAATTTAAAAGAGCACATCAACTTGTTAGAGACATAATCTGCAGAAGTTACGGCCCCTCACATCTGCATGCCTCTTGAGAGTTTCTCTGAATACCGTTGTGTTGCCTCACATTTCCTTGCTTCACTTCACAGGAAACTCATCACCCACTGCCAGCCTGACCTAGATCCATGCTTGTACTCATATTGTATACATATAGTTATTGGGCTCTCTTGATCATGAGACAGCCCCTGGAGAAGGAGAGAAAACTCTAATTAGATGCTATTGCCCAACGGCAGATCGTCGGGCTGGTTTACCAGCCACCTGTTTTTGTCTCAGTTTGCTGTTGCAGTCGCTTTAATGCAGCTTCGGGCCTGGCTGTCATCTGCCACATGTGCGGTCACTGGTAAACTGAGCCGTGATGAATTCCTTTGGGTCTCATTCAATGTTGTGTTTGTCAAAGTAATCACATGACGTGTGCTTGAAGCTGCCTGCTTCAGAGACCATACTGCACAATTGCTTGAGCGACTGAGGTTTGTAGCTACGTAAATTTAAAAAAGTGTGCAACTGTTCTTTTCCCAAATATTTACTGGTTATTCTTGCAAACTGTTGTCTTTAAATAAGAAATTATGGCACTTCCCATTTCTATGCTGTTTAAAAAAAAATGCCAGATTCAATTGTAAATGATGTAAGTGGAAGCTGTGGATTGCATGCTAGTGTGTAGTGAAAACACATGCAGTATTAATTACATCACAAGCAGCCCTTTTTACAGAGATGATGGTGATCACATTATCAATGGCTCTGTTCTGTTCATCAGCACAGTGAGACAGCGAACCAGCATGCACCCTAAAACTGATGAAGAAAAATAGAACTCAACCATCGTTTGATAATCAACATCTGGGTTTTTTCCCATGATAACCTGTTAAAATTGGTGCTGCACAAAGGCACCATTACATTATATCTCAATGGCCAACACAACACCAAATTAGCCTTCAAACACACATTAAAATTGAGAGCACAGGTCAAAATCTCAAAATCTCTTACAAAACAGTTGCCATAAGATACTCAAACCCGTTACTATTTGGCATCTTCCAGAGTCAGTGCAACTACAGGAGCTCAATTGCAAGCAATTCTTCCATTATCACTGCCTGCGTGCATGAACCAAATATCACGGTGTCCAATGTCAATCAATAAAAGGAAAATGAATTGAATTACCTCAGAGACAGGGAGCCTGAGAAAAATGTATCATCTGTTCATGCACTGCATTCCAGGTGACAGCATCATTTAAATTTGCCCATTTCACTTTCTTCATGCAACAGCAACACACCCAGTAATCACTGAACCTCAGGATGCTGAACCAGGCTATTTAGTGTGTGTTGACAGAAACTAGGGGCTGCACTTGTCATAAAAGAATTTATAAGCTTACTAAAAATGCTTTAAAGTAGCTGTGGCATTATCTCACGACTGAGACTGGTTTATTTAAACAGGAACTATAGCCCCCTCCATTTTGAACATCTATTTGTTTTACATACATTGGGTCTAAACTTACCGTAGCCCTCTCCTCCCTGGATGACACAAAGCATGGAGACATTTTCTGATCAAAGTTTGCTTTCCAATGTGGGGAGGGGGGGTAATTTCATCACGGCACTCTCTCAAAGCTATGTCTATGGAAATAATTATATTCATCCCTTGTGCACTGTGGGTGGAAATGAAAACACAGCCACTCAGAAATATGTGAACATTGTCATAGTAGGGCTAACAGCAGGCACAGTGCTCCAGCACTGGCCCACAGGAGAAATGGCAGGATTCCTCCCACCCACACAGATTAGATACAGATGCAGCTAAGTCCCACTGAGCTTGAGTTACAGAAAAATTTGACCATCATTATAGCACACATCTGATCATATTATTAAGAGTGATCTGCCGGCAAAGTAGAAAAATATAGTGTGTCAGTATTCATGTTTATGCCAAAATACCACTGGGATCAAATCAACGTCAACACCAGTTATTGTTGTCCTTGGAGCATCAGCATGTGATGGCATGAACTTCTGTCTCAGGAGTGGACCTGTACATATGTGACAACATGATTAATGTGAATACACACCTTGTGCATTATTCGACCCTTGTGGCACTCGCATCTAGATAATGAGAAAAGCCTGCTCGCCTGTCGAAGCTCCCCCTTCTCCCTGTGCATTTGCCCTCTGGTGCAGCCATCACAGACAGAGGACGCTACGAGCAGGATTTGCCATTATGGTTTTCCTCATTACAGAAGCAGCGTGGTTTTAGGAGTTGATGGGCATCCATATGCTCACAGGCACTTGTTAAAGTCAGTGTTGTTTGAGGAGGAGACAAATAAGAAAAAATCTCATCAGTGATGATGCTGGTAGAGTACATGCCTGCTGTGGCGTCAGTAACATCAGCAGTCTTAAAACCCTTGAGCTATCCCTCACCACCACACCAGCAGCAGCCGTCTCTAGACAATTCAAAGAAAAATGGCAGCTTGGTCACCATTATTATACTCTACAATCAACCTAGACAGAAGGTGATGAAGTGAAAGGGATTTATTACTTACAATATTTCACACTTAGATCCAGGGAGCTTTCAGCCAACACCTTTATACAGTATCTTCACCATGTAAACTCTGTAACAGGCAGTGTGTTTAAGGACCACTGAGTAACATTTCCTTGGGTCAATTGGCTGAAATGTAATATACTACCACTATGTATATTTGTATACATAGTATATAATCAGTTTAAAACTAAAATTGCTTGGTTTTTGAAGACTTACAATAAGTTGTTAATATGTACTCCTTAACAGCAGACTTGCAAATGTGCAGTTAAGCCAACTAAAATGCTTCCTCCCTTTGAACTTGTGTTTCAAAACGAGAAATGTTCGACTTTTCCATCAGCAGTGCAACCGCCAGCCAATCAGAACACATCATCCAAATATACCAATACAAGTGCTAGCCAATCAAATTATAGTTATAAGTTTTACCCCAACACCACATGACCAACAGAGCTCTTGGACAAAGTTGTTGTGGCTTTGCTGATGTTTGTTTTCAGACACCCAACCCAAAGTGCACCCAACAATGTCATGTCAAAAATCATATCACCATCACTTAAAACAATGTTACCAATTGCTGCTTGGCCTCAGCCACCAGGTGTAAGCAGTCAGATTATGTCACAGGATGCTGTTATGCTTAGCAAAGAAAAGTGTCTTTTAAATGTACCACAACACTGTCTGTCTGTAAAGCAGATAAGCTGAACATCGAAGGCTTGTACTGGGGTCAGTAAATGCCTAATAAAACTCTTAAATCCTCATTCAGATTGTCCAGTATTTAGCCAGAGCTGCTGCTTTAGATGATGGAGCACCTTTGTGGATAAAAGAGACACATTATGGCTGAATGCCCAGTGGTGTGAGGTGATTTAAAACTCAACGCACCAAGCCTATACAAACTGTAAATCTGCAGAAAAGAGGTCTCCAGAAGAGGCACGAAACACCAACAGTATCATAGACAATGAATGTGATACAAAAGACATACACAATAGCCATTATCACCAGGTTTTCATCACTGTGTGAATATAGCATGTGTTTGTTTGAGGTTCACCTGAACAGCTTTCATTAAAAAAAAATAATAATAAACAGACACAGAGGCTGTGACTTGCATACTCAATTCTGCCAAGAAGGTTTTGAGAATGTGTTCATTAGCTGTGTCTCAGTTCTTAGTCTGGAGTATGCACTTATCGTCCAGATGTTGTCAAAATGTGTCCCAGCACTTTTTGACAGACAGCATCAAGACTGAAATAAACAAAAGCATAAGAAAATATGGACAAATCTGAATTTCCATAATCAGACAATATGACTAAACCAACCTTGCATGGCTCGCCAAAATAAACTCAAGTCTGTCCTTGAGCCACAAAGTCCACATCTGTTCTCCTCAGTGCCAAAATCTTATTCACAAGAACTCATGACATAGATACATGTCATTCAAAAACTGAAAAATGATTTATTTTACTTTTAGTCAGAAGAGACCAGAAAGGTATGTGGTCCTGATTCTGTGAATAATTTCAGCAGGACAATCTTTGTGAGTTCTGAAGCTGAAATTTGTTTCAGCATTTTTTTCCATCCAGCAAAGTTGTAAGGATTGCTTTTATTAGAGTGGAATATTGCATTTTATGTTATGTACAACCATGGGACTAGATCTCCTAATTTCTCAGAGTACCTGACTTCCATCTCCTGAGTCTTGTGAGGATCCAGATTAAGAAGTGAGACTCAACTAAGTGCCAATATCAAGTGTACTCAAAGATTTTAGTATGCCTTCAAAATTTACATTATTCTTGGGTTCTGTGGACGGGCACTCTTGTCCCATACTGCAATGGACTGAGAGCACCTCAATATTCCTTTGCAACAACTAGGACAATAAAATGAGTAGTAAAAGTCAAATAATTGTATGTTTTTAAAAGGGCAATATTTTGGGAAATAGTCACTGCATTGATGAGAGTTAGAAAACATTCATACCATTAAGTTTTAATGACCACATGAATCTGTGGCAAGCTGCATGGGACCAGCATAACGACTGAGGGAAGAAATCAGTGTTTTCCGATTCTGAAGTCTCAAAACCACCAAATAAAAATGCCTTTTCACTGCAGCCAATTTGATATGTTTTAGCAGTTGAAGCAGGTCAAATAAACAATGGCAGCGTTCAGTGAAAGTATTCAGTACAGTGGCAGTGAGCCACAGGTAGTTAAATGGAACTCAGCCATCATCATGAATTTATTTATTTACTACTGTGATCTGTAAAAGTGGCTGCTTTGCAAAGAGTTCATGTGTTCTTTTTTTCCACAGTTTCTTTTTTTAAACACTTTTATCAGTAAAAGCACAGTAGGTCTTACTGATTGCATGACAGATGGTGTGAACAGTTCAGGTAGTCAGTGCAGTGTTACAAAGAGCAAAAATGCATTTTGAGACTGGGGATGCTCAATGAAGCTCTTTAAATTTATGCCTGTGCTTTGTGACCTGTACCATGAAAAAGGGCCTTTTGTCATAAATGTTTGTAAATGCACCAAGATGTATAGCTAGATTATATATCAGAGTATTAATGTCCTGTCAATCCCATCCTGCATTGTTTCAAATTTCACACAGTCACATGTTTTCAGGAAGTTAGAGTACAGAAATAATTTTACAAATTCATCTTCTAACTCAAAGCAACAAGAAAATGTATAAATGTATTTTCTACAATGTTGAGCTGTTCCTTTACCTCACAGTTGCTTTACAAATTGATAGTTTGCTAGCTCAAGTCTTGTATCATGTCAGGTTAATCCTATACAAAGGAGTACATTAATTACTTGTATAGTAACAGAGGATGTACAATGAATATTGCATGGTATATTCTGAAGGCATGGAAAAGGGATAGAGATCCATGCTGTGAACTGAAATCTTTTTTACAATCCATGGGATGAACTTGCAGAGGAACAAAGTCGACATAAAGATGTGTATGTGATTCAATTAACAGCATGAACTTCCCCTCAGTGCTGCCTCACCACATGCAGTGGCAATCTAAATCACATTTCATCTCAAAGAAATTATACAACAGAAAAAAAATGGCCACACTTGCCTCTGTTCAATGCGATTGACAGACATATTAATGGTGACATTTTAAAAGGGCACTGCACATCCTGATTGAAATTATAGGTGTGTTTCTTTTCAAAGTGCAGAGCTGCAGGTCTTGGCACACCACCAAATCAGCTCAGGGTCATTAAAAATGAAGAAAAAAAAACAATGATGAGATTCTGCCCTGAGATAAATGCACCTCCTTCTCACATGTGCCTTTGCATAGCTGCACCTGTACTAGATCTCTCATGCAGTATGTGTGAGCCCCAAGATGAAGCCACTGTCAGTTTAAGATGAGAGAGCAGAGGGATTTGCACAGTGACTCGGTCTGTCAGGAGAACTGAATGATGATCCCATCTACCACTTGATATCCTTGATAACCACACACAGAGGATGTCAGTTCTGTTTTGTTTTTTTGTTTTTTTTTTAAAAAGTGCTTTTGCAAAATAACCCAGGGAGTAAACACATTACTCACAGATCCAAGCACAAAAGCAAATTGGAGAAAAAGAGGCAAAGTGGGAAAAAAAACCTGATGTAGATATTTGAATATGAAAATCAATGTGACTATTTTGCGTCTTAATGTAATCACTGGAGGACTATGAAGCCTCTTTAAAAGAGGCTCACACCACAACAAAGGATTTATGTAAAATGCATCTTGTGTTCTTTTTTTAACATCAAAAGAGATAGTACAACCCTACAAGAAAAGAAGAAACATACAGGACGCAGTAGCTTTTTCCCCAAGCTGATTTTAAATCTAATGCACATGAACAGAGCATGGACAGAGACAATCAAGCTCACTGTCTGGCTTTTTGTTTCTGTAAAGCAGGTGTGGAGCAAAATCTATATCCATCATCTGGGCATAGCTTAATTAATTCTACCAGTACACTTAATGACATACTGCCCCCTTATGGTCGTTGAGGCAACATGAGCTCATGATCACAGACGAAATTTACTTTGTGACATTCAAGGATGTGTAAGTACAAAGGTTGAATGTTGGTAGGGAGTCAAATTAATGGCATGAAATACACATTCCCACAGTTAAACATGTACAGACCTCCCAACTATCCCATGTACAGTGGTGCTGAGAATGTGAAAGGCCCTTGTTCATATCTTCTGTCTGAAATAATATGCATCAAGCTGAAGCCAATTCTCACAAAGGTGGTCTGAATGAAATTGGCCTCGGAGCCGAGTAAACAAGTAACTGTGCTGCCAAAGACAAGAGAGGAGCACAAAAATATGGCTGCTCAGGCAGAACTGCTGCAACTATTAACACCTGTTCTAATCTCACTGAGCTCATTAAGGTAAAGCAGTGGTGCAGCCAGGGAACAAAGCCACAGCACAACTCAGGGCCAGGATTATTGATGCAACATTACAGACTGTTTAGTGCAATATGAACAACTCCAGTGCAAGTACATAAAAGAAGGAATACTAAAAAAATACACTCAAGGATGGTTTTGCCTCTCTCCATATTGACAAGTGCTTGTAACTGAATACTAAGGAGGAGAGTAATTAACTTTCTCCTCAAACCTGCATTCAAAGAAATCAGAGGCAGATTCTCAGTTTAGTGGTTAACCTTCAATGAAGTAACTTGTTAAAGCTCACCGAAGGAAGCGGACTGTTGGAGTAAAGGCTCGGGTTAGCTGGCAGGCAGATTGAGGTGAAACAATCAGGCTGGAGGCTTCAGGGAAGTGAACCTTGGTCACAAGAAAAAAAACTGTTAGTCAAAGAATTAAAAAAAAAAGGCCTCACAGGATAAATAGTCCTAGTAGAAAAAAAGAATGCCTTAATACCATGTGCAGGACTAACTGATGTGGCTGAGTGGAGTGAAGAACCCCTGCTACATGCTGATTGATGCCAGGTGTGCAGGTGAAGGAGCAGCAGCAGGAGACCAGGAAGCCACTCCCACAGTTAGAGAGAGAGACAGAAGCTGCCAGGACCATGACAGTTGACTCATAATCTGATAATAATTAGATTTAATTCTTAAATGGCAGTGGCATCTACATGTGTTTGAGTGTGGTGACAACTGGTGGTATCTTTTTTTCTGTGTAGATTCTCATTTATCCAAGTCATAGTGCTCCAGATTTCACCACCAACTTTCAGAATTGAGTAAGAATCTTGAATGAGAGGTGAAACATCTTAAAGAAAGTCCACAAGTCCAATTGCTACTGATTCAGCGTATTTATTTGTTTTGTAACCTATACACAGCATCTTTTACACATACACACATACTCTTGGGTGAGTCCTGCAATGTTAAACAACAACACAGCAGCAACAATGTAATGATGATGTTGATAGACTATATCTGTCACTCTCTCTGGAAAACATTATGGTGTACTTTGCTCTCTGTCTCACCATCAGACCTTAATCACATCAAGAAATAAGCATGTCGCTCATTTTATGAGAGTTGACCATAAATGTAATAAAGCTGCCAAGGTTATTAAAACTGCCACAGGCCATTTTACTCACACAGCTCGTATTGGATTATGAAGCGATATATGAAGAAGCAAGGAAATAGAACGTGCCCATTTAAAAAGGACCACGGGAGGTTTAATGGCCTGTGACTCAATCAATTCATACGCATTCATTCCTGCAGCAATGACAACCTGCATCTCTGTGCATGGGCGTGTCTAAGGGGTGGCCAGAGGTGGCACGTGCCACCACTAAAATCTAATTGGCCACACCAGGTGCCACCCTGCTCGCTACACTGCTATTTGCTATTTGTTGTACATTTTTGGTTGAACAAATAAAAGATTAAGGCTTTATATTACATTTTTACGGTGCCACTCTGTCTTGATGATGGCTTATTTATTTTAAAAATAAAATTTAAACCCTAGAATTTTAGTAGTTAAATAATTACAAAAGAAAAACCAGTAAATCGATCATATGTTGTTGCACACACGAGTATTCTTTAGACTATTACGGTCGAGTGATTGATACATCACTAAATCCTGCTTGCCACCCCTGCAATACTCAGTGTCCCACTTCGGTCACCCCAATAAAAAAGTCTAGACATGCCACTGGCTCTGTGAAAACTCACAGACATCCCTTTAAGAAGTAATGTCATGCAACCGTCTAAACATGTTAGTAACCTTTGATTAATTCATACATCCAGCAAATTGAACTTTTGATACCTGTTGGTTTTTAGGGTTTTTTTTTCCATTTTTTTTTTCAATTTAGCTCTTTACTTTTAAGAATTATTAAATAACAAAGTTGAGATTATTTGGAAATAAATGGTTTATCTATGTCAAATAATATTAAGTGTTACAGAAATGAGAGTAAAAATATTCAGATATGTTATATTATCCACAAATTTGCTCTTGTCATGATTTATATTGTGAATTATGTTGCAATGGTTTGTCATCTTTAAAAATTCAGTCCAAATACAAAATCCATGAACCTTCTTTTAGCTCTAACATTAAACACGCTGTTTAATGTTTGGCTGCATGTCATTTCATTGTCTCAGCTGCAATAATAATAATAGGATAAGTGCATTTTAGAGTTAGAATTTAGAGTTTGAGCTCTTTGTCAAAAGAGAGCATTAGTGCCCCACATAGTATTGCACTATTTCTGCATCACAGTGAAATTACTGTGATAATATAACTGATAAATGTGTTTCAGCCACTTGAGAGCAGCAGAAACAAGCTAAAAGGACCACCACCTCACCTCTTTGTGGAGATCCACCTCCTGATTGGATAAAGAATGGAAATGTTTCTCCTGGATTTACCAGCGTTACTGAGCAAACACTCCAGATCAGTGACAGCTGTGAAAATATAGAGCTTTTTAATTTAGTATTTTAAATGAGCATTTTACTGAGAGCATGTCTGTGAAGATTCTCAGTCATCCAGGTCATGGTATCCAAAGTGTAGTAAAAAAAGGGCAACTGACTTTTACTACATTTTGGATTTACTGAGAGCAGCTTTAACATTTGTTTGCACTAGATGAAGTTCAGTACTGACATCTTTTATGTCTTTTATGTCTCCACCACCTCCACACACAAATCAATTTGAGGTTTGGAAAATTCTGCATTTATGGCCCAAAGCTGCAGCTTTCTGTGCTCAAGTAACTGGCTCTGCTGGGAACCCAGGTGTTAAAGTGTTGCATTATTGGGTGTGTGGTGGGTGGTCAAAACATAAAACAGAGTTTGCATCCCACAAATATTTAAATTGTGAAGATACTGTCTGAACTATTGTTATATCATCTCCCACCCTTCCCGTATCATTTCCCTCATTTCCAGTGACACATCATGGTTATTTGATGGCCATCTTTAAGGGATCCTCAACAGAAATGTCTGTCAGCAGACATAAATGTTAATCTCTGTTTCAACCTCCACCCTCCACAACCAGGCAGATGATATATAACATGTTGATTATATGAAACCCAGGAAGCATTTACCAAGGTTAAATACTAATGATGATGCATGGTGCTATTTTTATACGGCTTAAACTCACATTGTGGGGAAAGACAGGAAATGACAGGAACTATGATGAATATGATAAACATATTCATGGAATCAACCCTGTGCAATTTTGAACATACACTGCAGTCACATTCTTTACTTAAGTGCTTAGAAACATGTGAGAATAAACTTCCTGCCCTTTGCCACACATTTTTGTAATAGATGTGTATTCAGTGCCATTTTCAGGCACTACACGTTGACTCCACATTGTTTATCCATCACACTTTTTTGTGTGTGCAAGCTGTGATTTGCAGAGAGCTGGGGTTAAAGTTGTTTACTTCTAGCACTCTTTACTTTTCTCTTGCTGCAGACAAAACCAAAGTGGCATGTCGTCTTAACAGCCTTGCCGAACTGTAGTGAGGCACAGGAGTTATTGGAGAAATGGATAAACAAACCCTACTTCCTGAGGTGAGCGAGTGTTAAAGCAGAAGACGCCTGCTCTCAGGCTCACTTAAGAACTCACTCATCTCTGGGGAAGAGCAAAAATGCATTCTCATCCCTAATCCTTTGAAAGACAGATCTGTAAGAATTGGTGACATCTAATAGTGAGACTGCATATTGTAACAAACAGAGGATTCCTCCGCTCACCCTTCACTTTCCCAAGTGTAACAGGAAACTGTGGCAGCTTTTGTACAACAGAAAGAATGTAAACCCTGTTTCACACCTCTCTCCCAACATCCACTCTCCCACTCTAGTTATCATTTTCTCCTGCTTCATCATGCCCTCTGTAAATTAATGGCCTTGCCTAAACTACTACAGATATAAAAGGCTATAAAATTCAAAACAATTTTTATTTTTCACTTAAACACTCACACACTTATATCAGCATAGTCATACATTACAATAAATTTCAATAAATCCTCCTAAATGTTGCACATTGCATCTTTAACTGTAAATAGGCCTGTGGGTCTCATGGGGAAATAATAGCTCTTGTAAACGACACCTTGATTTTGAGAGAAATTTTATTCAAACATCACTTTTGGGACATTAGAATAAAAGTATTTACCACAAATAAGATATTGTTGCATCCTGCAGGTTAGGGTTCTTTATGTGTTTAGTGGCGAGTGTGTTCAACTAATTCACTGTTTTATCACTGGACATTCAGACCACATTGGATGAGATAAATATTCTAAAAGAAACATTTAAGATGTGTCATCACACCCAATTTCAACAGAAATGTGCAGCAATTAATATAATTTTAACTAAAATAAAGGGGGGGGGGTGTCCAACCAACTTTCAGTGGCAATAAGACAAATTGTTTTATTCTCCTAAGTAAACTGAAAGAGGCATTAATTTATTCTCGGTGAAACCTCTAAATTGAAAGTGTAATATGGTAAGAAAAGGACACTTTATGCTTTATCACCCACATGAGAGTTGCAGGGGGCGCTGGTGCCTAATCCCAGCTGACATAGGGTGAGAGGTGGGGTACACGCTGGACAGTCCATCACAGGGCCACACATGGAGACAAATAAGCATCCACTCTCGCTGTACAAGCAATTTAGTGTCCAATTGGCCTAATATTGTGCACACATGGGGAGAACATGCAAACTCCTTCTTGTTGAAAAGACAAGAGTGTTGACCACTATAGCAACCGTGTGGCTCTTTCTTGTTAACATCTATGAAAAACCTAGCAGATCCATCCCAGTGATTAACATCATCTTTCTTCTTCATTAACACATCATCACTGTGGGTCAAAAAACAGATGGCCATGGATTTATCTTTTAACTCATAACCAGTTCTGAATGCTCTGCTGGATAAATTGATTTCACTAATTCTCTAATGTCACTACAGGCTTTCCATTATTTTGACTTTAAAACAAGCTTGGTGTGTTTGCTTGTTTGTTTTTATTGGGTCAGTCATCCATATTCTAGCCTACACAGAATATACCAATGAAAACAAGATTGTAAGTCCTGAAAGCACTATGTTTATTGTGTGAACATACTGTATGTGTGATGTAGAAATACCAATGGTTTAGTGGAGCATGTGTAATTATAGCCACAAGTGGCAATACACAGGTTCCTGCTGCTTTCCATTCAACACAGGTTAACAGCCTAATCAGCATAAATTGTAACTGTAAGCAGAAATGAGCAGGCTTGATTCAGGCTTCAGAAAGCTAAATTGTGTTTAAAGACCATTTAAGACCAATAACACTTTTACCCTCATTATAATGTCTCTTCTTATGTTTTTGCCGTACCCATCCAAGATATTCTTTTAGATACTGATGCTAAAAACCAAATTAAAAGAATACATAAATTTATCACATCTTTAGGTATTATGTGAACATGATTAAGTGTCTGGTGTGGTTGCGTATTTAATATTTGGTCTTTTTTTTGGTCCAGTCTCTGTAAACTTTAGATAGATTTAGAGAGAATCCCAGAACATCAGCAACTCTGGAAGACCAGATGGCCTGGCACAACAACATCCATGCCACACTGAACATCACTTAAATTACCTTTCTTCCCCATTCTGATGGTCATGGACCATATCTACATGCCTAAATGCATTGAGTGTCTGCCATGCGATTGGCAATTAGATGTTAATGAAATTAACATTAATTAAATATAGTGCACAGTAAGTGTACATTTCCTGAAAGTTAAAAGTATATATCTGTATTTCTGTGTGTGTGTGTGTGTACATGTGTTACCTCTTCTTACCTCTGAACCTTTTCTCCTTACAAGATGCTTAGACTGTTCAGAAGTTGTCACATGAATCAAGGTTTACACCTCATTAGAGCAGCACTAAAAGGCAGCCTCTCCTCCACTTTTTCTACTCACATTCTGTTCCCGATTTATTGCTTTGTCTAAACAGTGATGTCTCCTCTGTTTCTGGTGCTTGGAATCGTTCACAACTGGTGCATGGTGTTTCCCAGTCTACTACCCCCCACCTGCAGTTGATTGTTGCTGCTGCTCTGTATGGAGCCATCAGAAATCCCCTGGGGAGGCAGGACAGCCTCTCATCCCTGAATACCTTTTCTCCACAACATGGAGGCATGATGTCATATCAAAGGCCCTCCAGCTCCTTGTTTCCACCCATGACTGGAGGGTGACAGCAAGGCACAGATGGTAACTCCCTCTGTCCGGCTGCCCCTGTCAACCTCATCCCATAGTTGTCATCCAAAACTGAATATGGCATAACAAAGTGCAAGCAGAGAAACAATATGTGCTGTTGTGTTTCAAAGGTAACTGCTGGCTTTATTTCAATATTTACACACAAAGTAATTGAAAGTGATGTACAAGAGAGGGAATCTACAACAAAAGTGCAAGTAGTTTTGCGTGAAATGTTCTTCTGAAATGAAATACAGTAACATATCAGCCTGCGGCATAGCAATTAATGTGGCAGTATAGGAAAGAACCTGTCTCCTGCACAGCAGTTAATGAGAGAGGGAGAGAAAAAGGCTGGACTCAGCAGCGAGAGGAGAGATCTCTGATTTGGAATCAAGCAACACAGATGCTGCCTTTGGCAAACAGAAGTGTGCTGTGAGATTTGAAGCTTGGCAGGTGTTTAATGTTAGGTTTGTCACATACAGTATGTGCTATTTCCAATCTCAAATAAATTCAAGGCAACTGTTGTTCAATAAACTAGGAGGAAACTGTTCTCCTAAAAGCTTTAGCAACAGACTATTAAAGACCATCATCTTACCTTGTAATTTATTTATTTTTTTGACATTTTACTTTTACTGATTAGGTTGCTGTCACTGCTGCAAAACATTTTAGATAAGCAGTGGTTCTATATGAAGACTCTGGTGGATTCAATAAATTCAATATCAGCAAACCTTTATTTTGAGCTTTCTTTACATCAGCCATAAACCTCCACAAACGGTCAGTCAATATCCAGCTTAGTAAAATCTTTTGTGATACTTTAAAAAAAAAAAAAAAATAATAATAATAATAATAATAATAATAATAATAATAATTAACAGTGGGGTTTATACCAAATTACAGGAAAAGCAGGTCAATGTAGGAAGGACGAGATCAACATTTGACTGTGCTTATTACAGACTAAGAAAACCACTAGGATGTATTAATGGGTAACTAACATTTTGTGTGCATACTTGATGTTTTAAAAGGGTCTCCTGATAAAGGAGAGGAAAACTTTCCATAATTAAAAGCAAATTTAATTCACCGCCCATTAATAAAGAATTGATAAAAACTGTGTCTGATTACAAAGTATTACCAAGAAATGTTTGATGTTTCTGGAAGGTTAGGTAGCTTGAACCAGAGGAAGTATGGATTGTGCAACTGTGCTTTGAGTAGGAACAAGATTTGCACATTAGGATATACACTTACCTCCCACTTTATTAGGTACACCTGTTCAACAGCTTGTTAACACAACTATCTACTCAGATAATCATATGGCAGCAACTAAATGCATTTAGACATTGACCTGTGGTCAAGACAATCCACTCAAGTTCAAACCAAGCAACAGTATGGGGAAGAAAAGTAAATTAAGTGTGACTGAACGTGGCATGGTTGATGGTGCCATGTATGCTGGTCTGTGTATTTCAGAAACTGCTGATGTAGTGGGATTTTCATATGCAACTCTCTCTAAGGTTTACAGAGAACATCTCTGAACTCACAACACTCCTCAGTTCACATCAGTTCATTTCAGTTCAGAGCTTCATTGTCCCTCAGGGGGAAATTTGTTTTGCAGTTGGCAGTACAAAAACAATAGTTTTAGTTCAACAAAAGTTTTAGTTCAACACAGACATACACAGCACAACCAAACTTGACTTGACTTGACAATTCTAAGCAAATTTCAAGTTTATAAGAATTGACATTTAAGTGCAATATGAACAGTGCAGCGAAGAATTGTACAAACTGATAGCAGTGACTGCACATGGAACAAAGGAATATTTGTATCTGTTAGCTCTGATTCTGAGGCCCACTTCTCTGTCCAGAACAAAGAAGAACTAATTCATCTAGCAGCAGTTGATAACAAGTGCACAGGATGGACCAAGGCTTCTGCAAAAACTTGTCTGTCAGATTTGTGTGATTCTGAGCTATTGTGCACCAATTAATTTGCTGGCTTTGTTGGTAGTTTTTGACAAATAAATTTTGTTTTGTACAGAAAGGGTGCCAAAAAAGAGAGAAAATACAGAAGTTGTTAGGTGTCCCCTGTACCTAATAAAGGCAAAGTTTTGGTGTTCCTTTAATGTCATGATTCAGATTATAAACTTCCAACATAACATATATATATACATTTTTTTTATTATTAGTTAAATTAGTAAAACTTATAAGAAAACAAGAATACTGAGATCAGTTGCCCAAAGCATTTCTCATTCAAGATTCAAAACTTTATTGTCCAGTGATGCATGCATTAATGGAAAGTGGTCTTGACACACGGTAACTTACAATTTCATTAAAAAAAATAACATGTACGACGAGGATTGTAGTATTTAATTATTTTGTACAAAGCATGCATTTTCAGTGGATTATACACTGAATCCGTCCTTGTGTGACGTCATGACCACGAGTCACGCCATAAATAGAAAGGTGAGGCGCTATCCAAGGTTCTGAACCGTGAGCCTGGTCTGTCACAGTCGCAGCAGGTGTGTGTGTGTGCGCGCGTAGAAAGACCAAGGACATGTGGATTTAGTACAGCAATACACAGAATTATAAATAAATCCAAAGAAATTATCTTGCCGCTCTAATATGGATCTGCTTCCAGCTCAGGAGGCGGCAAAAATCTACCACACCAACTATGTGAGAAACTCCCGAGCCATCGGCGTCATGTGGGCAGTGTTCACCATCTGCTTCGTAATCATCACCGTAGTGGTCTTCATCCAGCCTTTCTGGATCGGGGACAGTGTCAACACCCCGCAGGCCGGATACTTCGGCCTCTTCCACTACTGCATCGGCAACGCGCTGACCTCTGAGCTGACCTGTAAGGGCAGCGTTCTGGACTTCAGCTCCATCCCTTCACCTGCCTTCAGGACCGCCATGTTCTTCGTTGGTACATCCATGCTGCTGATTGTTGGTACCATGGTCTGTTTCAGCCTGTTCTTCTTCTGCAACGCCGGGAACGTCTACAAGATCTGCGCGTGGATGCAATTGGCGTCAGGTGAGGGAGTGAGGTACTGTACTTACTCTACTACTCCACATAAGATAAGATAAGATAAGATAAGATAAGATAAGATAAGATAAGATAAGATAAGATAAGATAATTATTAATCATCCACAGGGGAAATTCAAATTATATGAAGGACAGCAGCAAATGTAACGAGAGATAAAATATGACATAAATGAGACAAAATATAATAGACCTACAATATAAAACTTAACAGTATGCAATGTAAATATAAACAATATTAAGGTGAAGGTATGTGTATCTAAGTCAGATTCTTATGTTATTTTACCTTGGCCCATCTTTATTTTTTCACAGTTTAAAGATTATTTTTTTAAATTTTTTCTGTTAATTGTTAAAATTAAAGTAAATCATCAGTGTTTACAGTTATACTTAATTAATTATTCAGCAGAATGTAAAGCACTACATATTAGCTCCACTTACTGTTACTCATAGTACCGATAAAATAATCATTTTTATTATTCTGTAAATATTCACTGAGATTTTATGAGGTCATTTTGTTTTTGTGCTCTGTAAATGCAAAAACTTAACTAGGATTTTTATCATCTTAATTATATTATTGATTTGGCTATTTATCATTCTTTTAGATAATCTCAAAATAATAATCTGTGGTGGTATCACTGTCAACTTCACATACTCTACTGGGATAATATAAACAGAAAACTCTGAAAACACAAGAGGAACTTTGAAAAGTAATCTATAGGCTTAGTAATTAAAGTGTTGACGGTTAAAGTCTATAGAGAAATGAGAAATGTGCAAGTGACATGACAAATTCTGCTCTTTTTTACATCTTTATCTTTCTATATTTTCTAATGTCTGTATATCTTACATGGTCTTTATACTGTGGTCTTTATCTTTCATTTTAAACCTGTGACTCATGAGAGAGACCAACTGGCTTCCTTGTTTGAATCAGACATGTTGTTGCATATGTTCTCAGTGTGTTCTTTATCATTGTATGAGCCAGTCAATGATCTGGTTTCAGTCCAGACTCTGACACCTCTGCAGGTGTATTGTTACATGTTACAAGACCTGGTGTTGCTATGAATTATTAACTGATCTAACACCTATAATATACCAGAGCTATGGAAACTGGATATTTGTTGTAGTCATATGTAACCAGAGGTGGAATAGGTAGTTAGATCTTATACTCAAGTAAAATTAGTTATAGAACAATATAGAAATAGTCCACAAGTAAAAATCGCATAGTAGTACACTACAGTAGTACACTAATAGTATAAGTAAAATATACTTTGAGAAGAGTAAAAGTAAAATATCCCATTACTGATACTGTTACATCATGTAAGAAAGAAAGGTACTAATATAAGATAACATAAGATTTCCTTCATTGTCCCACAATGGGGAAATTCACAAGTAATATGAATTTCATCAGAACCACAGAATTTAAATCCCATTTTTTGACTAAAATCTACTTTCCACCTTTATGTGTAATGTGGTAATAATGAGGCGGTGACATTACGCAAAGATCAGATTTTTATCTATGGTTTTACAGTATCTTTGTCAAAAACCCAGAGGAAACTTAAACAGATGAAACTCATGAATTATTTAAGACAGTGCTCAGTGCTGCTGTTTGCATTATAACAGTACATAATGCAAACAGCAGCACTGAGCATCTTCCGTCTTGCTGTATTATACATAAGTTAAACCTTTGGCACCTCATATGTGCATCATCACGTATCTTCCACGTGGGTCTTTATAAAACTCTCTCACAATTATTTATCATATGGGACACAAGGGATAATTATTTCAAGGTCCTGCCATTATTCAGTCCTCCCTCCTCTGCAGCTGTGTTGATGGTGATGGGCTGCATGATCTACCCGGATGGATGGGACGCTGAGGAGGTGAAGAGGATGTGTGGCCAGAGGACAGATAAATACAGACTGGGAAACTGCACAGTGCGCTGGGCCTACATCCTTGCCATCATCAGCATCCTGGACGCTGTCCTCCTGGCATTGCTGTCCTTCACTCTTGGCAACCGTCAGGACAAGCTGCTGCCGGATGACTTTGAGGTGGAGGGAGCAGGTACGTATTAAAGCATGTGAAACAGCTGAGGATTATAAATGCTTTTGGGTTTAGATTGATGACCGTAGCGCTTTTTACTGCAGATATTTTTCAAAGTGTCACACCGTATGTGTCTCAGTAAGACAACATCACAGTGTGAGAGGGAGATAATTGTGAAACTGATGCAAGTAAACAAAATAAATGATTCACTCCACCTCAGGTCTTTTAGAGGTTCAGTGTGTAAGAATGAGTGACATCTAACAGTGAGACTGCAAACAGATTTCTCCACTCACCCCTCACTTTCCCAAAGCCATCATTGAACTGCAGTGGCCTTTGCATACCAGAAAGGACAACATACTGTTTCACAATTTTCTCCAATCATCCATTCCACCATTTCCTCTGCTATTCCCTCATTTGGTTTTCATTTGTGTAATAACTTTCCACTTCAAAAATCAAAGCATACACCCCTCTGGAAAGTCCTGCAAGATGCCAACCTCTGTAAAAAAGACCCTTGCCTAAGGCGCATATAAAAGGCTTCTTTAAGGCTCTGAAAATCTTTTTTTTTTTTAAAGCAGTATGGAGTAAGAATACACTTATACAAACATAGCGTTTCTTTGTACTTTCCTTCAGTTTACCTACAAACAACTAAAAGACCAGTGCCTTAAATAATAAGTATTATTTAGTATATTTATAAAGCATATTTTGCTCCTTCACAGGAAACCCATGAGGGACATCAAGACCTTCAGAACCAGTATGATGCAGCAGCATTCAAAGGTCAAGGAGAACATTTATGAATAAAGGCTTTAAAATCTTATTACAGGTATTGCTGTTCCAGCTTCAGGCTAAAGTACCTGAATTTTTTTTCTTCTTAGATCACACTGTATTTTTATTATTTATTGCACCACTACTTCTGATTAATTGGAATTTTGTTGCTTCATTCACCAGACAATTCTATCCTATGCCTATCCTATGAGTTTTAGTTGAATGTATATACTGTTTCCAAACCTAATAAACTCTGAGAGAAGCACAACACTTATTTCAGTATTGTATGAACTTGTTTTATTGTATGGTTTTGTGTATGGTAAACACTTTTGTGAAGTGACAGCTTGCACAAAAGTGTATGTTCTTGAATCAGACACAAATGTAAATTTTGTTTTTACCTAGGCCTAAACAGATACAACTCTGATATGATCGATTTTGAGACACCCTTACATTACATCAGATTTCACTGTTTCTATGGTAAAAAAAAAGGGGAAAAAAATGACATTATTGAACAGTTGGCCATACATACAACCGAGCTCAAACACATCTTCCACACACTTATTAAAACACAGCTACCCAGCTAAATAATTTTAGCTAAGATATAAGATTTGTTAGAAACTGTACATAACTGTAATATACATAAAGGCAAACTCTTTGGTACAGATATATACAATTTCCACTCCTTTTTCCTTGTAAGTGGGCTACTTAAATGTATTTGTTGAAACCTTTAAAACACTATATTCCTGAATTGTAGGTGTATGAGAATACCAGCCTCCCATGTGAATGAAAGATCCCATTTACTCTAAATATCCACAGTAAATACCAGTTGATTATTTAGAGCCAAATAATGACCTACTTAATCAGACAGTGGATGTCACAGTAGGAAACTAGTCTGTGAGAAGTAATGTTTGAATGTTACTGCAGTCAGTGTAAATGTCAGCCCAGTGTGCAACTTTCTAAACCTACATTACAAATACAAAATGTTTACCTTACATATGCAATATGAGATAACATAACTTATTAAAACAAAAAAGGACACAGCACTAATGATGAGTATGAGGAAAAAAATGGGAAAAAAATGTGAAAGTGAGTCATTTTAAAAAGGGGTCAAAATGACCAATAAAGGCTACATATCCTTGATTTGTTTGGGTTTTAGTGCAGGAGTGTAACAAGCAAGGATGAGTCACTAGCATTACAATAACAGGTTTGCTTAGCGGGATGGGTGAACAGAGCACAGCAGTTGGAGCCAACGCAACCACAAATATAATCCACTTGATTCCCGACGTCATCAACAGCAACAGAAGAACCAACAAATATTTAAGCAAACATACACAGGAGCATTAGCCCAATAACGAAAACATGAGAAATCCAAAGAAAAAAAAAGGAAATAAATATTCATTTGATATGCCCAAACTGGAAAGTGATCTGTTGCAGTCTCTGGAGAAAGGATGGAGAGGAGGTACAAGGACTGGAAGCCTCCACTAGAGTGTAAGCCAAGGGTGGCGCAAGCACTCAGCAGCGGTAGCTCTCTTCTCAGGGATGAGCTCCAGCATAGGAAGCAGGAAGTCAGTAAAACTCTCAGCTTCTTCTCGGGGCCACTCATACTTGTCAATCAGCACCTCCAGCAGTCCCCACGGCTTCAGCTTTGTGATGTGTTTCAGGTCACCTGCACATTTCCCAACAGACAAAGCTGTGTCAGAGCCAATGATGCAAAATGTTACACATAAACTCAGTTCAACAGTGAAGTCTGTGAGGAAAAGATTATGAACACGCATTATAACCGACTAGATAATTTAATACGGGAAATATTTTATGTGTTTAACAGACATTAAATGTGGATGATTTTAAATTGCAATTTCAGATGAATATGTTTTAAGACTGGTTTAACTAACAATCCTGATCATGGGAACAGACAGTAACTAACTGACACTTCTTGCTTTACCTTTCTTGGTGAAAAAATCCTTGGAATATTTGCCAGTCACTATGAGTTTGCGTGGGACACTCCCCAGCAGCTCAATGATCAGCGCTATATGGTCTACAAGGCAGGTGGTTGCAAAAGGAGAGGGGGAAGACAGACAAGACCAACAACACATTTCATCAGACAGTGTAACAGTCACAGGCCCACTCTGGGTGTGTGGATGGAGGGCCGAGGAAGAGTGGCTTTAGGCTGACAGCACAGGCAGGGGGAACAGCTGCAGAGGTTGTGGTGCACAGACCAGTTAGATATGCAGGTGTCAAACAAGGCCATCAGACATTATAAGGGCTGGAAGATTCTTTTGTTTCAAGTATCCACAGCGCCAGTTGCACATTGGATGGGGGATGGGATGCATTTTTCCTAACACAAATTAAAATATTTTTCTATTTTCCTATGATCGGCCATATTCAATAACTTATGAAGGAAGTAAAAATAACTCATCTTCAAGTGATTTGTTAAAGCCATCAATTTAATAGCTTCGTCAGGTTTTAAATCAATCAAACCAAAAAATCAAAATTAATGGCTATAAACAAAGGAGACATTTTGATCATGCCAAATCAGTTTTGGGTATGTCAGAAACAACATTTTCTGTGAGTCCAAACTAATGTGGCTTACTGTTTTTACATACATCTAAAACCCCAAAATCAGTCAATGCACTGTTATATAGAATAGAAGAGGGAAATCACCATGAGTATAAGACTAAAACAACTGTCAAATAATTTCTTTACTCATCTGTGAAAAATAATTTTAGCAACAGCACAGCAAATCAGTTTTAAAACTTCAAAGACTAGGATCCAGCTTGAAGTTGAGTATAACTAAGGTTATACTATCATATTGTTGAAACACTGTTTTCCTTTTAATTTCTATTGATTTTATATCAATAGCTAGCACTTAAAGGTTAATTAATTAATTAATCAATTAATCTGATTTCCTAGATATATTGGGTAAAAATAATGAATCCTCTGCTATGACTGACCTTATACTCTGAATCCCCTGTGGAGGAGAAAAAGTCAAGAAAACCACCCAACAGGGAACATTAACATGACAAGTACCCAGCCACAAGTTCTGGCCACAACTGTAAATGTTTCTGAATGTAGGTCTGCAGGAAAGTCCTTGGTAGAACTACGGACATGTGAATCAGTATCTGATGGCACAGATATTTATTGATCTGTATTATTTTGTCCACTGGCCTGTGCACACCAGCAGCTCCTTTACCAGTGAATGTGCAAACAGAAACCTTTACCCTCCTCCCTGCCGTCCACCACCGGTCCCACAGAAGGCCACAGGCAGAGGGGTGGCATACCTCTCTTGGTGAAGTATTCCTGTGAGTATTTCCCACTCAGAGCATAGTGACGAGGGATTTTACCAAGCAACTCAATCATGAGAGCAAGATGGTCTGGAAATGAGGCACATCAGAGGAGGAGAGAGAAGATAGGAGGTCACAGGGAAACAGTTTTGGAGAGAGGGGATGAAATGGCAGAAAGGTGATGGGATAGGAGAGAGATGTCAAATGGTCATGTGGAACAATGTATTAGGAACAATGGATGATGATAATGTAGTATGACATGAAGCACAGGTATGAAAATCCAGTATTATTTCTCACATTTAAAAAGAAAAATTGAACACAAGTCCATAACTTTCATTTATGTAAACCAACCATGGATAAATCAGATTAAGAACATGAGTCAAAGCACGACCATCAAAACTATTGGCACTAAAACATGTACAGTAGATTCTGATCCAGGATTAGTTACAATAAGCCAGAAGAGGACAGTAACACAACAAAGAATGCTGTGATAGAATAATAGCTACACAGACTCACACTTGTAAGGTGAAAAAGTACATTTGCAGCAGCAAGAAATGAGTCGATGCACTCAAGTTTAAAACTCAGACTGAAATGCCAGTGGAGAAGTGAGGAATGCAGCCAGGCAAAATGTACATAAAAAAGCATAAGGAGGAGAACATAAAAGAGATGAGAAGATAAAGAAAGGTGAGTGAGAACGTGAAGAGATGGCCCCATCTCCAGTGTGGCAGAAAATGTAGTTTGAAGTGTTAAGAGAGGACATAAACACAGGAATGTTGACAATTTACATCACATGAGTTGACAACTACATCTTTGTACCTTGTATAAACTGCAAATTAATTTGTAGGGAATTATTTAGAATCCCCACTTAGAAATTCTTATTCTGAGTCTTTATTAATTCAAATAATGCACCAATGAGGGTGCATTAAACAAGGATACAACATCATAAAGCTTTTCACAGACAGAAGTAGAAAATTTTAAACCTAAACAGTGTTTAACCCCTCCTACCAGTTGATACCTTTCAGATATACTACATAATATCATTCTTGCTATAGACTTTGTGCAATTATTTTAATGGATAAAAAAATAAATAAACAAGGACATTCCAACAATACCTTCATCCCTGGAATAATCTTCCCCAGAATGTGGTTCAAACAAATAGTCCCCTGTGGCAAGTTCAAAGGCCTGAGGAGACAATACAATCACCATAAAGACAAGAAAAGACACTGGGTGAGGGAATATACACATTCCTTTCCACTACTTGATGCACTCATAATGAGGTCCACCGAGATCTTTCAGATACACTGGAATAATGCAAGTTGACTGTCTCAATCTCTCACCATGCAGGCTGTGCTCCATATATCGGCTGGTGTGCTGTATCCAGCACCGATGAGCACCTCTAAGGAGCGGTACTGCCGTGTCTGTATGTCTTCTGTAAAGTGCTTGTGCTGAAAGATGTTAACAGAGGAAAAGAAATCCTAAAAAAAACAACTTTTCTTTTATAAAAGGACAAATAATGTATATTGGAGATTTATAAATATGCACTCTGGATAATACTGCATTTGCTATTTCACAATGTTAGCCTTATAATGCATGCAGGGGTGTGGGCAGTTGGGGACCAGTGTGTACTACATTCTATGGGTTTGCAACTTAACATGCAATTTTATGATGCTTGGTGAACCTACTGGACATAGAAGAAGTTGTGTTGGGACAAATTAGATAATGACAGGTCTCAACAGTCATAATCAACAGTTAGATAATTAGTGGGTAAGACCCAGGACACAATAAAATTAACTTCTGGACTCATCACATTAAGGAATTTTGTCTAAATTATAACAAGAAGATTGTTTGTCTCATAATAGTCACGTTGAACATCATCCTTTATGTGTGTTACTGTCACGAAGATGTTAGCAAGTGCTGCTATGGGATCGTGTCTTCAGAAATGCAAATATGTCCCATTAGAAACAGTAATCTCTAAATTAATTATATTATAATATAATATATAAACTAGAACTATATCACTTTGTTAAGACTTAACAGAACAGTGCCAAACCACATCTGCCATTTCAAGCTTAAACTAATTGACTAAATAATAGAGTCAGTCAGATAGAAATACTTCTATCTAACTGGTTGGTTCACTTAAGGACTTCATCCCTAATCAGGAAATCCCTCAGGTCATTAGCAGACTACTCACCACCCAGCAGGCATTTCCCAAGTCTGCAATCTTGACCTTGATGTTGTCTGCATTGAGTGGCTCAAGGGGGTTAACAAGCAGTTCTCCTGCTGTTAGTTTGCCTACAGAGCAGAGAGAGACACAGACAAATAAGGACAGATGAAAAATCTAAATATCTACATGTATAGCAATCAATACTATAAGGTTCACATGGCTGAGTCTTTATTCAGCACCCAGCTAAGACATACAGACAACACAAAGCCGTTAAAATGCAGATGTAGTGATATTGGCTGACTGACCATTTCTCAGACTTTCGTGGGCTCTATATTGATAGGCAGTCCCATCTTCTCCCTCCTCCGGTAAAATGCTTTGCTCCAACTCCCCCTCCTCCAGGCCAGCAGGAAGGAGAATTTCAGCAACTGTATTGCTTTGAGCTCCCCTGCCTTCTGTCTCTGTATCCAGCTCATTAAGCTCAGCAGAGCCCACACCGTTGCAGATGTGGTGCACAGGCAACTCCTTATGTTGTTCCTCCTGACTGGCACACTTCTCAGTAGGATCTGCATTGCCATTGTGTTGGTCCTCGTCCCTCCACTGTGACTGCCTCTGCTCCACCTCTACATGACCATTACAGTTAAACTCTGATGGCCCCGCTGGTCCCACTCTCATGGGATCTGTATGATCACTGCTCTCTGACAGAACAAGGACAAAAAAGGAGATAAATAATAATGAACCAGTTTTTAACACTGCATTCAAACCACAGCAGAACACAAACAGCAAAAAAAAATGCAAATCATGTTACCCATTGACATTTTGAGTTCTTACCCCCTGTTTCCGTATGATCCTGAAGAGAGACCTGCCTGAGAGGAGCACACACCCGTCCCCTTGGAGACTGTGGATCCTCATCTTCGTCATCTTCTTCCTCTCGCATATCTGTGGTCTTTTCCATTTTCTCAAGATCCATGATGCACTTTTCCAACAGTTCTGCTTGACGCTTCTGCTTCTTTTTTAACTTCTTCTTCTTGTTCTTAGACATTTTTACCATCTGTCAGAGAATTAACACATTAAAATAAAGGAAATATAGAAAAATAGAAACCTTTTGAATTGTGCTTTTGAGTTGTGTTAAAGTTAAACTTGGGAGCCTGTATTTTTGCACAAAAAGTAAGAGGTTTGTACCTGTTTTGGAACAGGTGCTGTGCTTACTGAAAAAAGAATATCAGATTAGTATAAACTATTCTCAAACTGGGCTCATGAATATGCATATAAAACATGAGTGTATTTGTGTCCATGTGTGTCTCATACTTGCTGAACCAGAAGGAGGTGGTGCCCCAGCCTTCTGCCACTCTGTGGCCTCTGCTGCAAGCTTTCGGACATAAGGCTCATCAACACTCATCAGAATGTTTTCTGGCTTGATGTCTGTGTGGATGATCTGACACTTTGTGTGCAGGTAGTCCAGGCCTTGAAGTACCTGGATGTTGAAAAACATGTACAATATTATACTGATTGTAAAAGTCGAATTAGGCCTTTGACTTTGTAGTTAGTCTTAGCAAACAACATAAAATCCTATAATAATCCTAAAATGATAAAAATTTCAAAAAAAAAATTCTCTCAGTGATTTACAAAGTAAAGATGATTATCCAAGCACAGGTAAAAAGTCACATTGATGTCACTGTATCTGCTACTCATTCTGTCACAACAAAAGCCTCTTGGCTGAAAGACTGCAAACACATCTCAATTTTCCCTGGCTCCATCTGTCATGTTAAGAGGCTTACTCGATGATTATATTTTTAATCATCACAACATGCTCTGGCCTGAGTGGTTTTCACCCACAGTACAGACCTTTGCACATCAGACACTAATTTTGTATTTTGTGTTGTTGATGACATGACATTTAAAATATTTGAATAAGTAAATGTGCAAATCTGGCTGGGACTGTTAGCAAACAAACTTGACCTCAAGTTTAGAAACTGTCTGACAGACATCCTTTAGTGTGTTCTGAGGCAGTTAAATGGTACAATGCATGTTCCTGAAACAAGCAAGTTCTCTGTTCTTCAGCATTTAGGTGCTCTCAGGCATTTTATCCTTTTCTTTTCTAGTTAGTAAAACTGGTCCCAGCTTATCATAAATGCAGATTATTTTTTTTCCCATGATGCAATTTTTCCTAATTTCACTGGTACTTACAATTTATTGGCGAGAGATCGGCAACTGCACTTAAGAATAAGTAAAAGTGTTAAAATCAAAATCATCCTCTATATTATTCTCAATTTCATGAAATTTGTTCTCATTTCTGTTAATGTGCAAAAGTCTTACAGCTATACAGCAACATGACAAACTAGTGGAAGCAAAAACTGAACTTGCATTGTATGTCACCTGAATACAAAAGGTGTGGCACTGTGAGTGTCGTGTTACCTGTCTTATGATGCTCTTCACACATGGCAGTGGCAGCCCCTGGTAATTAGACTTTATTATCCACTTTAGTAAGTGATGTCCCAACACTTCAAACACCATGCAGACATCTGAAGATCACAGTAGTCAAGGTTTTAACAGTGCAGTACAAGTAAAACTGAACTGAAAAACCTTCAGGACAGAACACTTTATTAAACATTTCAAGGCCCTGTAGTGATTCACCTACACAGGAAGCAGCATTATTTATACTTAAATGATGGCAGGACACAAGACTACAATGTTGTTGAGGAGTGTCATATTACAATGGCATTTAAGGGCTCTTACTCAGCTGAAGTGTTGTGATCGGTGGAGATCTGACACATTCCATTTAGTCACTTTTGTTACTAATAGACTGCTTTCCAGCTAAATTTGACACCAATGAAAAGAACAATAAATAACATCTACTTTGAGCAATAAAAGAAGCATTTTCATTATTGGCCTGTGAAGGATACGAGTTCCATTGACACCAGAGATCTTGAAGTCGTCTAGCAGCTGCACCACCATCTCCCGGTTGGGATCAACGGGGTCCGAGTTTCTCACCTGAGGACAAAGGAAGGGATAAATGCAATTGAAACTATCAATTGTGTGCATTCCAGTATTTGACAAGACAAAGATTGACAGTCATGCTGTGACCTTGCTATACTGATTGAAAACACATGCCAAACATGCAGGAAGTTGTTACTGTATATGTAGTCACACATTATGCACACTCAGTAACTGTATTGCAGACAAGGTCCTGGTAGACTGTGCTATGTGTTATAAGGAACTGTGAATAATGTGTCCACACTGAAGTTCATCATTATGTGTTTTAAACTGAGGTGACATCAATTCGCAAAATATAAACTTCAATTGCTCTGCTACTTACAGATCTGAGAAGTTTGATCTCATCCACTGCTGTCTCGGTGTAATGCTCTGCACTCTTCACTACTTTCATTGCAACAAACCTCTTCACCCTGCAACCACAGAGCAAGAAACATTCACTAACAGGAAGCTCTGTACAAGCCATGGTCCTATCTCAACAGTTTTGGAGAGCTACTGCTGTATTTATTATTCAATGTCAAGAATCAAAAACAAAACTGTGCAATGGGAATATGCAGAAAAGCTTTTTTCATACTGGATGTCCCAGGCCAGCCAAACAGTAGAGAAGTGTCCCCAGCCCAGTTTCCGGATAACATGGTATTTTCCGTTATAAAGGTCTCCTACTTTCACATGGTGGTAGCCACCTGGAAAACAAGAAAATGCACACAAAGTAGACAGTTCAACACCCAAAGAACAGACTGAATAACTGAGTAAGACTTTAAGTTCTTATACAACAACAAGGAAACCATCCTATCAATGTTTCTTTTTGGTTATCTACAATAACTATTATAATTTGTGTTAAACACATAGAGTAAGATAGGGCTGACCTTTGCAGTAGTCATTAGGATCCTCCTGCTCCTCATCATCAGAGCCGAGAATCTCTTCAGGTTCCTCAGGCTCCTGAGGAGAGGCTTCTTGCTGGGGCTGCTGGCGTGTCCTGGCATTCCCTGGCTGCCTAATGAACAAAAAAATATAACCATCACAAATCTCAGTCCCCAGGATACCCCGAAAGATATTTTACCCTGCCTGTATATGGAAAGGATTTAAGCGTTTACTTTAACAGGACTTCTGATCAATTACTCTTCTTTACATTTGAGACATGCATTCCTAATGAATACATTTTTCACAAGGTTACCTTTTTGCAGCCCTTAGTCTATACATTGAATCACAAATAATGTTTTTTCTTTGAACATGTATGGAATGCAACTTGTAACACTTTAACCATATAACATTTAATTGTCTTTTGCCATTGAGATAACATTATAGTTATATGTTCTGTAAATTTAAGCTACACTTCAATGTAAATTAAAAAATATCCAACCTTCTAGAATCTTCCATAATCTGTTAACTAACAATATGTCAGACAAGTCAGTCAGGAGTGCTGTAAGCTTTTCTACAAAACCCTTTTTAAAATCACCAGTCAAAATCAGTACATTTAGCTAGTTCTTCAGCGCTGTATATTTTTAAACAGATAAGCACAAACAACTAACCAGCAGCCTGACAGAGTGGGTTGTAAAAACATTTTGCATCATGCCACAACAGTTCCCACTTCCACTTCCCTATGACATTGTTTTTTCAAAGTGTGCAGTTCTTATGCAGACTAGACAGAGAAGGAGACCAGAGGACACAGAAAACATTTACACATTCTTTTGATGTGAATGGTGACAGCAGAGAAAAGTTGCTGTCAAGGGCCAAACTGAAAAATATCAGTAAAATACTTTATGTTTTAGGTGGAATACTTTCATTGGTTTAGTGTGCTGTTAGGCAGCAATTTGAAAGTTTAGCTTTAATAGCTGCTCTGCTGTATCATAACTCGGCTCCTATACTACTGTCCCTTCATGCAAGGGAATTTGATGAGAAAATATTGTGCCTGTTGACAGCATGGTAAACCTCTGAACACACATGAAATATAGCATATAGTTAGGATATTACTGTTGGACAGTTTGCAAAATGGTTTCACATTCACTATACATGTGTACTACCTAAAAAAAAAAAAACTGAACCATTTAAGCACACAGCGAACATTTGAGGAAATCTGTGCTGTAGGCTACGTTTTTAAGGCACACACATTCAGCTGTCACATGTCAGAAGGACTCAACTGACTTTGCTTCAGGCCTATTTTTGGTGTCTGATATGTATAAACGCTCACACATACTATGCACACAAACTGATGAATCGGGACTTTAGCGGTAGATTCAGGGATTGGTGGATTCTAAAATAAATCAGTACACTAGGTCATGGTGAAGGCGAATTAACTACAGCTGCACTGATCCGGCACAAGCCTGTTTACCACTGGTGTTTAACATGTAAAAAGCTCTGGCCCCTGCTCCCTGCAACCCTGACAAGTAAGCAAAAACTTATGTCAGCTTTAGTATATGACAAAGGGGAATTGCTTACTGTACATTCAAGGCATAAGGGTTTTGACATATTTAACAAGCATAACAAGGTTATATGGGATCACAAATATGTCACATCCAAAATAGATCAGGCTTTAAAAGGTTAAGCATATATCAACCAACTGAACACCCCCATCTCACCCTCACATGTTCTCAGCACATAATGTATCTGTTTAAAATTAAACTATGAAACATTAAGGTAGAACATGGCAGATATTGTGGATAACTACCCAAAAGGGCTCACTCAAACAAAAATTAATTGACTCTTAGTTTCAGGTGATCAGAAAAATAATTACGAACAATATACTCATTACTGGTGAAAATAGCATACAGTGAACCTTAAAGACTTAGAATGTTCTCTTTCACATTACTACATATTCAAAAGTGTAGTAAAAAAAAAAAAAAAAAAAAAAAAAAGGCAACTGGACTTAGTTGAATTTCTTGAAGACGTTTCGCCTCTCATCCAAGAGGCTCCTTCAGTTCTGTTTGACTGGTGGAGAGTCTTCAAGAAATTCAACTAAGTCCAGTTGCCTTTTTTTTTTACTACACTTTTGGATACCATGACCTGGATGACTGAGAATCTTCACAGACATTACTAAATATTAAATAATACATTATAATAATAATTAAAATTAGTAAAATACTAATCACATTAGCACTGAAACAACATGTGTATGGACTGTAAGTATATGATAACAGTGTAGTTGCTAATATTAACTTTAGTTAAAAAAGGCAGCCTGATGTTGCTTCCTCCACAGAGGAGATTAAGGCTGCTTATCACTACTGAAGCTGAGAGAGCTGAGATCACAATGAAATAAATTCCTAAACCCCTTAACATTCCTGTAATTTTCACCTAAAACACCTAAAAAAAACGTCCTACTGGCACTGAGTAAGTGAAAGTTGAATACACTGAAAAAGAAAGATTTTTAGAAAAGAAAGATGTCTGTCTGAATTTTTTTCAAAAACATTGGCATAAAAATTACTATAGCTTAGAGGGGTGTACTGGAAAACACAATGGAGCCACAGCTTGGCCAGGCGAGCCAAAAGGGTGCCATTTAGAGGCCCATTGGTAACATTGTCACTATTCTAGAACGCTTTAACATACTGTACAGACATGATCTTGGGCTCTAATGAAAGGTTAGACTTAGGGGTATCTTATCCCACATCCAGACTTACTACCACTATTATTGACCAAGATTAACTGAAGAATAAACGCATTCTTTCTATAAACAAATTAAAACCAGTACAAACAAGAGGTTTGGTATAATGTATAACTATATTATATACAAAACACAACAAACAACACAGCACATTTACAAATTTACAAAATTTACAAGATGACGTTGGCAACATGCAAATCATTGTAGCGGTCCTGGCTTGGCACAAAGCACTGGGGCACATTGCATGTGGCACATTTGACAAGAGTTTTTGAATGGCAGTGGCTGCTGAAACTCCAGCAGTGCTACTGCTGGTTCTCCTCCCTCCTACTCTCCTTCGGCATCTGCCTCTTGAGCTGGGGATCCTCTTCAGTGGTTTTCAGCTGTTCCACTCTGGGCCATTTACCTTCTGAAGAGGTGGAACCTGGGACCCACTCCTCATCAGAATGTTCCACAGATGGCCCATTTTGTACAAAAAAAAAAAAAGAGAGAAAATAAATGTAATTTATTTAAACATTTATCTGATTACAGTATTATTTTTAATACAGGCTCTACAGACACTGCTCAAATACATACCAATGTTTATAAACAATAAACAGCTGAGTAAGCCATGCATACACAAGGGGTACACTTATTTATGTTGAACTAAAGCCACAATGTAACATAAAAGCCAAAGAATAACATGATAGTCAATGTAGACTACCAGTCAAAAAAAAAAACTTTTGACTGGTAGTGTATGTAACATAAAAAGCCACTGCAGGCCACATAATAAAATACCTCTCACCTCCAACAAACCACACGGAGAAAGGCATTTAAATAAATTGCTGCCCATAGGTGTGAATGCGAGATTGAATGGTTGTCTGCCAGCGCCCCCCGCAACCCTCAGTGGAGGATAAAGCGGTAGAAAATGAGCTAGAGTGAGTGATTCAAATTAAAATAACAATAACAAAATACTTACTTGTCGAGTTCCCTCCTCAAAAAGTGCGTCTGTCTCCGACTCAATAGATGGGACATCGCTATCCTTTGTCCGTGTCGTCAATGTCTCCAGGTAAACACAGCTCCAGGGCTTCCTCGAGTGTGTACTTCTTCTTTGCAATGTGTTTTGTCATGATTTTTGCAAAAAAAAGCAACCAAAACAACAAAATTCTGTGTGCCTCCATTAACACACGCCAGTTCCTCATGGATCAAAGTCTTTTACACTTAGCTGCAGTGGCTTTGATATAAAATATCGTTATTTTCAAAATTTAATTGGCTATTCAATGCGTCAAGTCATCAGGAAGATGCACTGCAATTGACTTGAGCTTCATACGAAAAAATAGGGAAAGGCACTGCTTTGAGCATGGGCCATTCATTGTCTATTGTGCCACTGCAGAAAGGGTCAACAGCCATTTATTTGGTCAAGTGAGGTTCCAATCAAAGGTTCAGAGTTCAGAGCTGTTTCGGTAGCTTTTTCTGGGTAATACATGCAGGCTAACAGAAGTAATGATCAAGAACGTCTGGAAAATATGCAAAATTGTGAAAGTTGTGTGTCTTTATGGCTTGGTTTGAAGGCTTGGTGTGGACTAACTATTTTACTGGACTACATTTACTGGACCCTTGCAGATGTATCAGAACCATTTTTGTTATATCTGCAGGAGTTTTATCTGCTTATGGAAAATTGTGAGGTATAATAGGGGAGCTGCATAAATTTTCTTGTTTGCGACTATTCTGACAAGTGCTCACTGAGTCTATAGTTATGAGTGTATCCTAAAATGCTTTACATCATTCAACTACTAAGGAAAAAGTAGCTTGCCAACAGTGTGTAACGTGTAGGTATTAGACAGGGCCCGGAGTACAACACTGGCTTTGATGTAAAAATAGGCAACAGCAGGCCGTTGGAATGTTAACAGATTAAAGACCTTGTAAAGCAAATTCAACATTTCTTGTCCTCACACATTATAGAAAATAGTGGCTGAGGACATGTTAAAAAATTACATGTGTAGCAAGATTTATAGAGTTAAGAATGAAAATAGTTTCTCTCCAGTAGTCTTTTCATAATGTTTTAGGCGTGTCAAAAAATATAGCTTCATGATGCACAAGAGTCACAGTGAGCTCAACTCCTGCTCAAACAGGGTGTCGATATAAAACTCTCAGCTCCTTTAAATGAGGTCTCCTGCTCACTTCTGAGTCACTGCACCTGCTCCTACACTACAGACTTTTGTTTTGGTAGATAGCTGAGATGTGTTTGTCCTGCAAATGTGTCTTACCTGCATGCAGAAGGGCTCTACCACTGTATTTCAAATTCCCAAAGATGAAGAAATGCAGATGAGGTGGTTAAAATTTGTGGTCTATGGTGTTTCATGAATGAGATGCTAGATTTGAAGTAATCTGCAAATTACCTGATGCTATTATTAAAACCAAAGATGATTTTGGCATACTTGTGGACCAATGATGAATTCATTTTACTTCATAACACTAGCTTTTTCATTTGAGATGCATTAGCGTTTGTTGGAAGGAACTAATCGAAACAAGTTCTTGTAATCAGTGACAGTTCATTATTGAAAATCAAATCAAGTTAAATCAAGGGAATTGAATCACCAAGATGTAAAGACAGACAACAAACGTTTCTAACTTCAAGTGGTTTCTTCTATTCAGTAGTCCTCATTCATTATGTGAAGGCAACTTCATGCTCTAATGATGCATGATCCTGTTTTCTCAACCTAAAATTAAATTAATACTAAACTGACTGTTATAGCCTTTTCTGTGAATTGCTATTGCCAGTACATGCCAAGATGCCAAAGCATTATTGGCAACTTCTATACCCATGCCCAAATACTGTACATGGTCTGTAGGCAAAGATGAGTGTGGCAAGGAAGAGTAATATTTTAGGTCTATCTAGTTTTCAAGTATCTTCTGATTCTTATGCCATGATGGAGATGCATGTTGAAACCATGAAGATCATGAAAATCCATCCCTGATATCCGCAGTAGTGCTGTTTCCAGTGTAACACCATAGTTTTGTGAGTTCATTATCCCATTTTAAATATAGTACAGGATGTTACGCAACACTCCTGAGGACAATACTGATGGCATAGTGAGTAGATTGTTAGGTTCACCAAAAAAAAAGTTTGGGTTAAATGCAAAAATATTACATTGGTTTCATGCAATCAGTATTACACCATTCTGACAGTATGGCAAAGTCTTTAATTTTCAGATGCTCTTGATTGGGGACTGTCACAGCAAATTTTCATTTAAATTTTTCCTCCTCTGCGTCCTTCTCCTTCACACTTTCGATGTCCTCTCAGCACATCCATGTAGGTTCCCTTCCACCATCTTTGTCTAATAGTGCCTAGCAACTCCATCGTAAACACACTCCTTCCAACATACTCAGCATTTCTTCTCATTGCATGTCCTCTATCACCTCAATCTTGCCTCCCTCCTCATCAATCCTTCCATATGTACCTTGAATGCTTTCATTTCTGATCCTCTCCACCCTCCTGATTTCCATCGTTACCTTGGCATTTTCAACTCCACCAAATCCAACTTTGCTTTCTGTCTCTTCATTAAACAACGATGTCTCCAGCTCATACACCATAAGTGGTCTCACTAATTACATATCGTACCTTTTGCTCTTGCAGGGACCTTCCTGTTATAAATGACTCTCCTCCATCAGCTACACTTTTCCTCACCAGACTACAGCTTCCAGTCTTTGACATAGGTGACCCCAAGTGCTGGGTTTATGTGCACTGGGTTATGTTGAACTTACAGTCTGAAGCATTATGGATAACGCAGTTGCTCTTACTGCAAAAAAGGAAAGCTATGGAGACTAACCAAGTATGCAGTTCTTTCATCTAAATAGATATGTCATATATCTTTCGTAGAAGTAATGCATCTACATAGAAGTAATGCATTTTGCAAAATTACCGATGCCAATTACCATTTAACACCAATACCAACCCACTGATGTAAGTGTGCAAACATGAAACCAAGGACCTTACCTCAGTTTCACATGTGTCAAAACGTCAACAAACACCCACAAGTACAGCTGATAAATACATGCTGGTTTGTTATCATGTACAACAGGAAAAGGCTAGGTTTGGACAAGGACACAGGCTTACTTTTTGCTGGTCTTCTTTGCTTTACCCCTCTTCTTTCTCGCCTGAAGAGCCAAAACTGTCAGAAGAAAAAAGCAGTGACACATTATTTTAGCGATTGTCACTATAAAGTAACTCGACAATAAAAGATGAGAGCATGAGGTTAAAGATACAAAGTCTTGGCAAACGTTGACAGTATGTGTTGCGTTACACCGTGTTGGCAAATGTCAGTATGTAAATCAAACCTACGTTGCATCTGTCAACCACTTTGATATTGAAAACGCTCTCACGTTACATGATACTACACACATAATTTGAGAGCTGTAACGTTTGGGTGCTTGAAGTAATATCAGACACGCTGGTGGCTCATCGGTGAGAGTGATACAGCACCAGCCCACGAACGCTGCCCGCGTTTCAGCGTCTTTATGAAACAGAGAGACCTAGAAAGCGCCGCTAATCCTGACATGTCCCACTGAAGCTAACGCTAACGCAGTTCGCCCAAGCTCAGCAGTGCATGACAGACGCGTACAATTAAACCAACACTTGAACGTATGCAGCTCGACTAACCGCAACATTTGAGTCACACACTTCAGTATCGATACACACACGCGGGCCAACGTTGCTAACACAGGATAAGCAGAGTGTTCATGTAAAGATTTACCTTTCCTCTCCATGTTGGCTTCGGCTTAGCCGCTAGCTTAGCAACACCAGCAGTGATCGAATATTCCACGCATGCGCACTAGCTCGTTTTGCTCGGAGGAGAAGGGGTGACGAGCAAGTCTCCACCTGGGCACCGTGACGTTATCGCCCGGAGATGCGGAAGACTGTGGCGTTTTAATATTCGAAGACTCGGTTTGAGTATTTGAGAATTAGTTAACACTTCACATGTCAGTATTACAATCCTGACTACCCGCAATGACATTTGACCAGTCGAAATGACGGTTCGCGATATCTGTAATTCAGTTTGACCAGTCACAATTAGAGATTTCTCGTATTCCCTTGTTTTGACGAGTCACAATGCCAGTTAGACTTATACAGTACATTCTGACAGTGGCGTGCATAGACATTTGAAAGGGCAGGGGTGAAAATTAAAAGGGCACCTACTGCAGGCAGGCATCACTAGTATATTGTCACCCTCTTAAAATAATTGCCTAAGACATTCTTTTACAAAAATTATTTTTTGCCTAAATCATCTTCATTCAATAAATTTAGTTCAGTTTTTTTGCGTTACCTGAAAACTCTGAAAAAAATAACATAGGCAATTATCTTAAGAAGGCGTCAATATGATTTCTCACACTCACACAGTTATACAGCATCTTTTACATTACTTTCTATCAGTGAGTTGGGCATTTTCTATACAGCACTGAATATCATTTCCTCTAAAAACACCCTTTGGGACACTGTCATGTAGGGACAGTAGGGAACTTCATAAGGGCACTCTTTTGGATTGGAAGGGCACCGATAGGAAACAAATACGATTGCATTTTATAGGGAGGGCACTGCATCACTTTTCTTGACTAGAAAGGCACTCGATTAAAAACGATAATTTTTTTAAATGTATATTTTGCTTTAGAGGCCACATATGAATGGCAGCCAGTAGGGCATAAGAATGTATAGAAATATAGAAAATAAATGAAATGTTTTTATCCTTCCAGATTTTCTTGATAATTTTCAAGACAGTTACTATGGCATTACTATAGCATAACAACTATTTAGCCTGGTAATCCAGCTGTGGCATCAAAGATACTGAACTGCCATTCAGAGGCATTTTCTGTGGTGCTGCCAGTAAAACCTAATCATTAAGGTTTCCCTTATGAAGGTCTAGTACCAAAATGTCATAGTAATAAAAGTAATTTTATAATTTTATAGAGCATGTGAGTCTCCTTGTAACTGGCAGATTGTTTTAATTCTTTTTATGCACCTATCTTAAGACATGGATGTGTGAAATTTTCTTTCCTGTCAACTAATTTTTTTGTTTACTTATGATGTGTCAGACCAGTGCCAGCTACATAAAACAATCCAACATGAAGTTAATTCCATTACTTATGACAAAAATAATGTTGGTAACCAGTGGTGGAAGAGGTAAATCCTATAAAAGAATGTGATTTACCCATGACTAATGTAACGGTAATTAATTATACATAATAATTAATTACCGTTACATTAGTCATGGGTAAATCACATTTTACTGTTGTAGCTTATTGACATGGAGCAAATATTTTAATGCTAATTTAAAGGCAAATGTTGGTCATACCAAATAGTTTAAGTAATTTTTCAAAATTTGCTAGATTGAAGTTCAGAATGTCAATTTGTTACATTATATAACAAAAACGTTTTGAATTAATGGGAAAAACAAAGGAAGAAAAACATGACAGTGAGCAGCAGGTCTGCATGATTACACTTTGTTCATAAAAAATACATTAAATGAGGTAAAATTTAAAATGCTAACAAAAAAATAAAAAAAATAAAATAAAATGCTAACAAATATGCAAGTCACTGTCTTTTTTGCAAAGTCCTTTCAATTACAGGGGAGTCCCTTCTGAAAACTATAATTGAAATGAGGACACAACATGAGTCTCTTAAAAATAAGTTTATTTTGTTTAACAAATGACTGAAGATGGTAGTTAAATCTGCAGGACTGAAAGGATATTTAGGGAACTTTTGATTGTTTATAAATACCACCTCCACAAAGTATAAATACATGTATAATCCCTCTTTTACAAACTTGAGCAGTATTTCTATTTAATGTTTCAGCATGACACTTAAAATTCCTGTAAACCAACAACACAATTTTGCAGACGCACACAAAGTCTTTGACTGCTGTACTGTACATGCTAAAAGTGATTGCTTCAGAACAAAACCACAATAAGACAAAAGTTAAAAAATTATGACAGATATTTACATATTTTTGACCAAAGGAAGTACCCATAAATATTTATTTTTCCTATTTAGGTGCCACATTGAAAAGCATTATTCTTTGACAGCAGAGGCTCAGATTGTTGTATTGCCAAAATGTCTGAGGGTATTTAAATTATGAACATCAAAATGTGTGAAATTCAGTTGGTGACTACTAAAGTTCAATGATTACACAGAACAAACATATTCTCAGTGTGTTATACGACTAAAAACTTAAAATCTGTAAAATCTACCATCAGAAAGGAAACCCTTCAATGTTATCTCTTTAAATACAGAATAAATCAAGGCAATAGCTGAATCAAAAATCATGTTACGCGTACATGTGACTCAGTGCTGTATGTGAAAATGTGGCAGGGTGAGTGGCAGACCAGCATATTCCTTTTTTGATTGATTGATAGAAAAAGCTTATTCATAACTTACTCAATAGAAAATTAAAAACACAAAAATAGCACAGCTATAGTAGGTCCAGGCATTTCAGCATCTCAGAGTCACAGTGATGAGTCAAAGTCTAAATTTCACAAATTTAGGAATTTTTCACTATTGGCAACAATTCATATTTCCCAGCATTGGAATATTAGTGGTTCAAAAAAGATCAAGCTCTTGCTTCCTGTGCTGGTATTTCTTTCCTAAGGACTAAATGTGGAGAATGTTTTCCTGATTGATAAAGATTAATAGTCTAATTCACAAATGTCTGCGAGTTTAACACTAATGCGCATTGGAGTTTGTTACAAATTTCGTTTGGTGTTGCTGTTGCTGGTAGCTCATCTCATTACTCCATGTCATCCTCATCGAAGACGGGTGGCTCAAAGCTACACACCTCCTCATAGGTCAATCCTACAAGAAGAAAACATATGAACTTAACGTGCCCTTCACTCTCAGTCAGCCATATATTATTTTCTTTCATACATTTAACATATTTCAATATTTTTTTAGTGTATGAGAACATACGTTTCCATTCTTCAATCTCCAGCTCACGACTCTCAAAGCTCTGGTCATAAGGCTCAGCCTCAGGCTCGTCGTCTGGATCATGGTACTGAGCAAAGTAGGGGTGAGCCAAAGCCTCGGCTGCTGTTATTCGCTTGTCTGTGTCCAGAACCAACATTTTCTCTAAAAGGTCCACAGCTAAAAAACAAGTCAAAATAACTGAATCTTAGAACTGTGTCTATGATTCCTTCACAACAAAGTGGTCTGTTGTGTAGAGTTCTGGTTTATGTCAGGCTGGACAATATGGCTACAACTGTTATCTAACTAATTTCAAATCAGTCAGTCACACAGACGTCAAATCATTAAAGAATGACTTTAGCTCTTGAGTTGGAGAGACCTGTAAATTGTGTATTTTTTAATCTGTTTTTGTTTTTTTATTTCACACATCTAGGGTAAAACATGTTAAGTAATTACATGGGAGTCTACCTAAAATTGTGTTGAAGCTATATATATATATATATATACACACACACACACACACACACACTACCAGTCAAAAGTTGGTCCAAATTTTTGACTGGTAGTGTATATATAAAGCCTGTTTCAGTATAATTGAAGAAAGTTACATTGCGATATATGCTGTTTTTTAATTACTGCCTTTTAATAGTATTTCAAATTTAAACCAAGAGTACTCTTAAAAGGAAGAAGAGAATTTTAAAATAAACACAACACATGAGTGCAGTTAGTTGATATTGCATGGCCAATAATGATACAAAGCTTGTTTTTTCCATCTTACCTTGTGGGTTGGCACCAATGAACACATCAGCAAAGTGCCTCTTGGGCATGTGTGGCAAGGAGCTAATGTAATTCCTAGCCTGAGAAAAAAAGAAAAAGAAATAGTAAATCAAGTGTAAGCTTCAACCAGCAGCAACATGCTACCCACATTCAGCACTGCCCATTTCATAATCCTGACATTTCCTTATGTCAGTGATGCTGTTCAATGTTGCAAGAACTCTTCAATATTTTTGCCTAAAGCTTCAACTGTACTGTATCCTGTAATCTTCAATGTGGTAGTAATATTACACAATGAAAAAATATGACTACGATCAAATCCTTCTGAGTATACTTTTCACCCACATCTTTGTCTCTATACACTCAATGACACTAGTATTTCTGATTGCATTACAACCAGCATTAAAAAAATATGCAGGAGAGGAGGTTTCACATTGTCCCATATTGAATTACTATTAAGTCTCTACTGTTTCAGGTTACATTTTCAATCTGTTCAGATTTCCAAAGTGAGAACCAGGCACCCAAAAACTGATACACTGCTGCAGCTGATGGTAACATGTAGCTTGTAGCAAAAAAAAAAAAAAAAAAAAAGGATTGATATCCTGATGTGTTGCTTAGCAACAAGGAGATGTCTCGGTGTGATCAAAACCAAAGCTACAAGTGGGAAAAATACTTATATTTCTTATTAAGATGCCCATTTTAGTATGTTTAGTATATTTAGTATAAGTATATAAGCTGCAAAGATCAATATACACATGAATTAAAGTAAATTGTAAATGATCCTATGTAAAACTACTTTTTCTTCTTAAAAATTAATTTTTTGCAGAAAAAACATTAATGCCCTGTTGTTCTCATCTTCAACTTAAGACAAGAGAAGTTTAATTTGTAGAATGATAATTATTCTATTACGTGGAACATTATAATATGTATTACCTAAGACCAAGTGCAACAGCACCATATATAGAAATATTCAGTATACCTGGTCAGAAGACATTTTTAACACAACCTGAGTGAAATGACAAGCACAGAAATGCATTCACCGCATAGAAAGTTTAGAGCTGGTGGTGGCAACCTTTATAACCACATGCAACAAGCATGTCAGATATCACACAAATACGAAAAACCCCAGAAAACTGAAACTTTTATACCCCACTTGACAAAAGTAGTAGTAGTAGTCAATGACAGCTAACACCTAGGACACTGAGGAAATGGGCATGTAGATTTAAAAAACAGGGAGAGTGTGATACAGCAGGTCTGACTGTTGTTTCAGCTCAAATCTCTTGCCTGGTCTGACAAGGGCAACAGTAGATCCTGCTCACCTCGTGGCTGGGCATCCTGCTTATTAGAGATGCTGGGGGTGTTCCTGTCAGACGCATTATCTGCTGAAGCTGGTTTATATCTATGAAGCTTGTGTCAAGGGGAGTATAGCGACAGAGCAGAGCTGGTTAGAAGATGCCTCTCAACACAACAATGTGGGGCTCAACTCTAAATGCACTACAATGTTATGTTGACAAGCAAACAGCTTTTAAGCAAATCGTGACACAAAAGGTAGAAGGATTATCAGATTTGTAGAAAAGAAAGAAACCACACACTGATTTGAATTGCAGGCAGTCAGTGACAGTCGGAGGTCAATCACCTGTGTCACAATAATCTTACAGCAGGAAATATATTATTCACTCAGTTTAAGAAGCAAAAAGCAAGTCTCAAATCCACAAAGCTGAAGGATAAAAAAAACATGCTGTCAGTTAGAAAGTGTCTGCAGAAAATTACATAGTTGTAGAGGAGAGTGGCAGGTTTAGAGTGGAAATCTGGCGAGAGAAAATCCTTGCATAGTTTTGTGAACTCACAGACTCTGAAGATATTTTCATCAAGAGTTCGGGCCCTGGTGTTCCGACGACCTGCATGATTAGCTTCAACTGATCAATATCTACAAGCATACGGTAAAGGAAGACCAGATGCTAGACAGAGGGTGATAATTTGACCTTGTGAATCTTGTATCACTTTAAAAAAAATGTTTTCATGTTAGTAATTTTGAACCTGTGAAAGCAGGTCACTAGAAAAGAGAAGAGGGAGTGGACAGCCCAATAGTACCTACAGAACTTACAAGCACAGCCATTAGTCTGAAACAACACTGGCAGAGGGAGAAAGAGATAAAGACAACTGTAAGCAGAGACACTACAGATTGTTAAGCCCCAGACTGGCAGTAATGTAGACCGAACATGGACCTGAGCCAACAAGGCATACTGACAGAGTAGTAGGAGTTGAAGCACACCGGTAGAAACATTGCAGTGGAGAGTATGTGTCAAGCCAGAAGGAAGTGTGCCAACAGGTACTCTGTGTGTATGTGTGTAACACTTATAATAGAAAGGCACTTCAGGCAACATTGTGATGAAAAAGAAAAGCAGGTTTTCATCAGTGGACACACAAAAGAAGAATCGTAAATCAGCTTCTATTACTTTTTCCAGTTTAACAAAAACACAAATCAGTACTAACACAACAAATTCAATGCTGAATGTACACTGTAAATGTAAAGGATACGGTCAGTGCCAGGAAAAAGAGTTCTTCCAGTGAGGAGTTCTGCCATTATACACCCCACTGACCAAATATCCACTGAAACACAGAAAAGCAGGACAAATATTAAGATTTGCTCATACAAGAAAGCAAATCTTGCAACCAAATCATCCAAGATTCCTCATTTGTCTTTTACTTTTAAATGAGAAATCAGCTGATATTGGTTCAACTCAATGTAACATGGCATGAGTCAGCTGATAAATGAAAACAAAATGACGCACGGGGCCACAGGGGAGTAGTCAAGTTTGCTTCTAAGTTTAAACTTAGCTAAATGTTTGTCAAATTACCTGTCATGTTATAGTGCATCCAATTTAACATGATCTCTGGTGCTCGATACCAACGGGTAGCAACATAACCAGTCATCTCATCATCAGTGTGCCGTGCCAAACCAAAGTCCAAAATCTAAAGCAGGTTAACAGCAAAACAGACACATTTTTGTAAGAATTTGTGTGGAATTTTGAATAAAGTGTTTTTCCTTTTATTTATTTATTTTTTTTATCTTTTTAAATGAGAGCAGCAGTTCACTGACCTTCAGCTCACAGTCTTCATTCACTGCCAGGTTACTAGGTTTCAAATCCTGAAGGAAGAAAATCCATGAATGCTAATTTTTGTAACTTGAGCATAATTTGGGGCACAGAAAACATTATTTCTCTGCAATATTTCCTTTAACGCTAGTGTTTGCAGAAGAACACTCAAGTGAAATTGGGGGGGCTCCACAAAATAGGAATGAAAGTGGCATTAAAAAAGAAATAAATAAAATAGGAAAACGACTCTTACCCTGTGAATGATGTCTGCTGAGTGGATATACTAGAGAGGTAAGAGGAGAACAAGCATTAAATTACATAATCACTTCAAATAGATTAACCATTGCAGAAATATCAGACACCACAAAGCAACCAAGAAAACATAGCTTATGTAATTTCATAATTAGCAGAACAACTGAGTAATTCTAGATTTTTAAAAGAAGGGAAAAGAGGAAGCTGAAATCAAGATAATTAACATTATAATTACATTATCCTAATATTCCACATAGACTGGTGAGTTCGCAGATCTCTAACTTTAGTCTGCAAAGCTACGCAAACGTTATAATGGTATCAATCTTCTACAGTAAATGTAAAAAAACCTAAACTAAAATGCAAAACCTACCTTTAACCCTCGGAGGATTTGGTATATGAGGAACTGCACATGGTCATCTGTGAGCTTCTGACATTTTACTATGTTGTTGAGATCTGCTCCCATTAGGTGAGTCACAAGATACCTGCCAATGAGAAATGATGTTCATCACAGCTCAAAAGTACAAATATAGGATAAATCATTTCACAAACAGCCAGGTGAGTTTAAATCAATATGTTTGCACTTGCAACACATTTTTCCAGTTTGCAGGATAAAGCTAATTTTCCATATGGATATGTGAGATTAAACCTGGTTTAGCTGCAATTTCTTTGCAATCACTTCTCTCCAGAGACACTGAAAGGCCAAGTCCATCAACAAATAGAATGTCATTTAACCAGATAAACAATATTAATGGACCCACAGTCTAAGCCCAGAGTATTTTAAAATGTGGAAGTGAATAAGAGCAGGATGCTACTCTAGCAGTCCTGCAATCAACATACTAGCCATGCGTAGCTTCGTCAGTCTGCTTCTCAACAAACATCCATGTCATAAATACTCCTCTATTCTCACACAGCACAGATCAAGAGCAAGGTTTTAAAAATAGCACCTGGTTCTGCATGTTCTTAGCAGCTCTCACAGACACTTTCCAAAGTTCACCCGCCTTGGAAAAAGGGGGATATAAATAGTGACCTCTGTTTTCCTCTCTCCTATAGAAACAGAAGCATGACTGGAGCTGTGAGGAGCCTCACTGCAGCGTTGTGACTCATTTTGTATTTTTAGAGCCAAGGGGAACCACACTTAACAGCACCTGCATACCTGAAATATTTCTAGGTTCTACCACATGTCTATCAGTAAGGGATGTATTATTATTAATTATTATTATTTTACTACTACTCATTACAGATTCTGATTACTGATTAAGTTTTGTAGTGCTTATACTTCAATACACATTTTATTAAAAAATAGACAGAGCAGAGCCAGATTTACTTGTTGCACTTATTAGCAAAACAAAACAAGCTTGCAGTTCATTTTTATCTCAGATAAAAAAAAAAGGCTGTGTCGATGCACTGCACAAGACAGAGGCTTTTCAGAGACATGACTAAGAGGGTGGGAAACCCCTTTCAATCAGCTCCAGCTAAAACACTGAAGCTGATGTCATTGCATTAAAATGTACCTCAGGTGATCTCATTGTGTATAGATTTTGATAACTGCTGAAACACAACTATTGCTTAAGTCAGTATGAATGCTACAAACAGCAAGTAACACATTCTATTTTCATTACACCTGCATGAAAAAAAATGATTTAGCCCTACTTTAAATTAAAGAACACAATGTCTGGGTTTCAAACCTCTAGGTTCCTGAGTTCTGATCCACAAAGTCCACATTTTCTCTGAGGATTTAGATGTTTCCTCCCACACTAATGACATGCAAGTTAGGCATGATAAACAAGCTGCCAAAGTTGTTGGTCAGGGCTTGAGATATGAAGTATGAAGTAGATTTCTGGGTGCAACACTACCAACTGCTCTGAAATGGTTAGATTATTTAATACAGGAGGGATCATTTCCCATTTCGGAAACTAGAAAATACAAAATCACAAATGCAGGAAATCAGAAGTAAATTATAACTAGATTTTTGTGAAGAGAAAACATCCATTCTACATGCATGCACATCTGATGAATTAGTCATTGTTTAGCTATTCACTTCCTATTTTCTGACAACTTTCATCATCCACAAGTTATAACTACCTGTTTGCCAGCAGAAAAGCAGCTACAATGTGTCACAAAGTTAGAGGTCCGGAAACATAGGGAAATAACTTTCGTAGCAGCAAAAGTGACTAACTAACAGAGTAAACAGTCTGAAAAGTGCTCCAGTGTGTTTTGGCCTGTTGGACTGCCTCTGGATGTTTCTTAGACACCGCTATGATTGCGAGAAACTAAAGGAGGCACTTGAATTTTGAACAGTTGTTGCTGAGGTGATACTCTGCCCCAGCCAAAGAGCACAGAGAGGGAAGATTGGGATTAAAGTTGCTAATTTAGATAACTTACACATCAGTGAATTCTTTTAAAGAAGTAGCCGGGGAAAAGACATCTAGGAGTCCAATCACCTGCAAATAACATGAAAACCACTGTCAGGTGAAGAACACCAAGAACAACAAAATCTTAGGTCATAAAACACAAACTTTATTTTATACCTGTTAATAACTAACTAAAATGGTTAAGAAAAACATTTACTCACATTTTCATGTTTCATGTGCTTGAGCAGCCGCAACTCTCTGTATGTTCTCTTGGCGTGGATGATGGACTGAAACGGTCGAGAAAGCTTCTTCACAGCCACCTTTAAACCACTCTTTATGTCATATGCAGAACTGTCAAGAAAGTGGTTACACAGTAAATTTAACATTTAAACCTCATAATAATTCACACAATTTGTCACCATGTGCTACTTTACAGAGCTCAGAGTCTGCACTGAGAACTAGAAATGAACTTCAGAAAAGCAAGATGGTCATTTTAGGCAGATGAGAAAACAGTTTCGCATGGGCTCAAGATGGGCTGAGTGTGCTCTCAAAACCAAATTAGGTGCAGTAAAAGCTGCTGAAGGCCGAGAAAAAAAGAACAGCATCAGCAGATAATGTCATCTCTTCAGCCCTGTAGTCAGTCCCGTAATGAAAGCTTGCCATCTCTAAGCTAAATCCAAAACATCCTCTTGCTGAGTTTACCCAAAAATGGGCTAAATCGATGCTAAAACATTTATTTTAACAACTATCAAGTATTTTTTCAATGCCACAAACAGTTACTCCTTTGATGACGCCCTGACGCCCTTAGATTTTGATAATTTAATATGACTATTATGTGACTCAATAGGTTGAGCAGGTCATCTATTAATTACGTTAACTTTTAACAGTTCAGTCCCTGGCACCTCCTGTACAGTGATGATGATCAATATCACTCCAACTGATCTTAAAAATAACTTTGCTGCCATTGCTGTCCAAATGTGGAAACCAACAAACTTTTTAATAAAATGCAATCAACTGACCACTAATGATGTTAATTTCTGATTACAAAATATAACAACAATAATAACAATTATATTATTATTATTATACTATGATCAGTGATATAGTGGACAATCCCTAGGTGTGTGTCATCTCAGTATGGTCTAACAAAGCCAAGACTCTCAGTTACCTCAGGATTGGTATATATATATATATATACACACACATACACACACACACGTCAGTGAGCTATTAAAAAAAACAATCACAGTGGTGAGCAGCCATTAATCTGTCCAGCAACAGATTATCCTATTGCCCAGCAACACAGCAACAGCACAGATGTCTGCTTTGGTTTGCTAAACAAACATCTGCCCACTAAACCATGCGTACCACTGGCAACATTGTATCCTAGACAGAATGAGCACAACCTATTTAAGCAACACAGTGAAGACAAGGGTCTATGCTTCTTTAATATGAAGTGGCATGCACCTCCACTCCACTGACAATGCCAACACTTGTGTTTATCAATACTTACTGGTCAGTTTGTAGTCCTGTCACACACAATTAGAACTGTGATTTCAATTATTGCTTAATCTGCCCCATATCTTATTACTAATAGGTTCCTCATTTTAGTCTACAAACATCAGAAAACCAAATTACTAGTATGCCAAATTACAATAATGGTTAAAGTGGTGACAATATATATCCATCACAAAATACTTTATTAATCAGTACATCAATCAATCACAGATGTACAATTTTTAAATAAAATTAATCAACATGTTTCTACTCATACAAGAAATATGCAGCTGTGGCTCAAGAAGTAGAGCTGATAGTCCACTAATCAAAGTTGCTGAATCAGTCCACAGTTCCTCTCACATGTCAAAATGTTCATAACACTTTATCAATAAGATTTTGCTGGCTGCTTTATATTACATTTTAGTACCAATACTAAACACCATTACATTAAGTGGAATCAAAGCATTATGCATACAGTATATATGAAGTTTTATTAAAGGTAATTCAATGGTCAACTGAAACCTGTAAAGTAATGATATTACCTGCATATAAGTATATAATCAGTTATAATCAATTACATGTTTTTCTTACATGCTCTACATGCAGCTGTGGTGAGTAAATGGGCAGAAATAATGGCTGATGAGTCAGTATTGAAACTGTAAAATGCCCAATCATCAGATAATAGATATTTTGTTTGCAACGCTTAAATATTGATATTATTGAATGTTGAATATTTTTCTAATTAAGTTTGTTGAAGTGAATAGGTGTGAAGCGGAGGAGGTTAGCTGGGGTGCTTTACAGGAGAATAATACGCGGCAGAAAACAACTTTTCTCGGAGAGAGCCGTCGAGGCTCCACCTCACTAGCCAAACAATCAGGACGAGCTAACATCACTTTAGCATCTGCAGCACAGGCCTCGTATTAATGAATGGGAGTTAAGTTGGACGCCAAGCGACAACCCACGCAGAAACTTAAGAGCGAAAAGTAATTTACCACACGGATCCGTAGGCGCCAGATCCCACCGGGGACAGGTTCTGATAGCGCTCCGGGACTTCCCATATCGTCTTGTTGACCTCCTGTCGATAAAACACGGGTCTCTCTTTCTGCGACATTCCTGCAGAACCAACTGCCGACCACCAACTGCACTTTCTGCGGCGGCTTCTGTCCCCCGAGCCCGAGTTCAACTTTCCCCAACTCAAGGAAATACGTGCTAAGTCAAATGTTTATCGTCTTTAGACAACTTTAACACGTTTCAGACACGACGGGGCTACCTTCGTGCCAAAGACTGCTGCGTGCACGTTTCTGCACAGTTTCGCTTCTCTTCCTCCGCTCTTCGCTCTCTCTCCGCCACCTCCGATGTTGCACCCTGCTTGCAATCTATGCTCGCAACACAACGCAAAGTCTCGCGAGACAACGTGAGCTGTGCCGACAGGAGGACGGTGACGCTTATTAGAGCTGCGGGACAAAAATAACAGCTAAGTCCACCTGCCTCCTCAACACAGCAGTCAAAATACAGTTTTATGAATCATAAAACATCTCACGGCGGAGCACTGCGAATAAATGCTTCAGTACATACTTATGTACAATTGTGTTTTCCAGTTTACAATAATTTTATCTGCTTCTACCACTTATAGACAAGTATTAAGTTGGTTTTAGGTTGAATATTTGCACAGGGCATTTACTCCAGATCACAAAATTGCAGGTTTTCATTTTGATACTAAGTCAGGGACAGTGGTGTGCCCATGTATGTGTGTGTCCCTTGTGCCCTATTGAACTAAAATGCTGCAAGCAAAAGTGCCCTCTTTAGTCACAAGACTCACATTAAAGTACCCTCTAGACCAGGGGTGTCAAACATGCGGTACGTGGGCCAGAACCGGCCTGCCAGAAGGTCCAATCCGGCCTATATAAGGAATTTGTGAAAGTTTCACATAATAATCAGTATGTGTGTCACATGTATCTGGAACAGTATGTCAGTTCCAGATACATGTGACACATTGTTTAGTGCCTTTGTAGATCCACTGTGATCTGTAAGTTGTAATGCACATGTGTAAGTAGTAAACTTAGGTATAATATTACACTTATTTTTCTCAAGAAATTTCAGGTTGTTCATAATATGTCTTGTCCACAGATACTTCATTAAATGTAAATCAGAGGTCCTGTGTTCACAACCCGGTTGGAACAAGGGGCCTTCTGCAAGGAGTTTGCATGTCCTCCCTGTGGTGCGTGGGTTCTCACCGGGTACTCCGGCTTCCTCCCACAGTCCAAAAACATGCAGATTTGGGGATTAGGTTAATTGGACACTCTAAATTGCCCGTAGGTGTGAATGTGAGAGTGAATGGTTGTCTGTCTCTACCTGCGACCTGTCCAGGGTGTACCCTGCCTCTCGCCCTATGTCAGCTGGAGTTAGGCACCAGCACCCCCCGCGACCCTTAGTGGATAAAGCGGTAGAAAATGAGTGAGAGAGAGTGAGAGTGAGGGAAACATTTGGATTTCTTGTTGTTTATAGGTTATTATGCTATTATTTTACTGGTCTGGGCCACTTGAGATCAAATTACACTGTATGTGGCCCCAGAACTAAAAGGAGTTTGACATCCAGCTTGAAAGTATCAATCAATCAATCAATCAATCCCTGCTCTAGGCTCTAGAGAGTACTTTAGACCTTTGGAGTTTTTTGAAAGAAAAATGGCTAGCACGATAACAAGAAGACTTGATTAAATAGGGAGGACATCTAGGCACAGTTTTTAGAGGATTAATAAGTCACTGTGGTACACAATTCAGGTGGACCAATCTACTTATATTGACATTGACATTGTTTTTGTGCAATTTTTTAGGAGGATGTGCACGAAGATTTGTTACGTGTCAACCAACACTGCAGCTACAGAAATATTTGTCTTTGAACGATTACATATCAGAAAAGATTTAATTGGTCCTTGTGTGCCGGTGTATGCACAGACAGCACGGCTTTCAGGTCAGACAACACGAACCAATTAGATCGCTTCTGAATGTGAGTCTACACACTGTGTGTCATCCACAGGGTAATGTTGGCGAGCCGAAAATGTCACCTGATGCTGTCGTGATTAACGTTATTAACCCCATCCAAGTACACACCCTTAATTCACATCTGTTCGAGCAGCTCTGTAAGGAGATGGATGCAGAACATAGACGCCTTCTCTTGTACACAAAAGTGAGATGGCTTTCTGGAAGCAAAACACTGGCTAGAGTTTTTGAGTTACAAGAGATTTGTTCTAGACAAAGAGTCACCACAGGCAGAGTATTTCAATAACACTGACTGGGTCTCCAAACTTGATTACCTGCGTGACATTTTTAACCTGCTCAATGAACTCAATCTCTCACTTCAGGGGGAAAATAACAATTGTTTTCAAGTTGTCAGATAAGGTTGCTGCATTCAAAGCCAAACATGTACATGTTTCACACATTAGCAGGGACTGAACTCGGATCTTCATTCTCCCACTTGGTGTATGATCACCTGTCACAGCTTTCAAAAGAGTTTCAAAAGAGCATTACTTCCTAATAGCAAAAGACCCCAGGATGGAGAAGGAATGGATCTGCAACCCATTTGTGAACAAGCAAGGTGAATCAACCTTAACCTTACTAGAAGAGGAACAACTGGTTGAGATTGCAAATGATGGTGACCTCTTTGCATTCTGGATTAAAGTCAAAGCAGAATATCCTGACATCACCAAAAAAGCACAAAAAGGCAGTCCCCAACTTTGTCTAGAGTGGAAAAAAAATCATGAGGAAGTGCCCTACTGGCTACCATTCATATGTGACCTATAAAGCAATATGAACATTTTAAAATTTTTCTAAACGAGTGTCTTTCTAGTGAGAAAAGACCCCTGCCATTCCAAATGTCTGTGCACACCACCAGTCAGGGATAACCAGTAATGTTTGTTTCTAAAAATAAAAATTAAATCAATAAATCATTCACATATTTAGTTACAAACATATTATGGAGTTAAAAATCCCAAATGAAAGACCACAAAGGACACTTTTTAATAAAGAGTCATTTTTAAACAAAATCACATTAACATACAAATAAACATATAAAGTCATGGCATAAAAGAATTACACATACTGTGCTCTGCAAAATGAGTTTAAAAGGAGCACCTGAAGGCAGCGTTAAAGGACAATCCTTATTCCTAGAGATGCACATTTGTTAGTGTAGAAAATGTTTTTACTTAATGGTAAAAAAAAAAAAAGAAACGATATCCTTAATTTAGGTGCAGCAGAAAAAGTTATCAAAAGACATAGCAAATAAAATACACAAATTAAGAATTAAACAAAGACTAAAGAAGAAAAAGTAACAGCTATGTGTAAAGGTGTACAGTCAGGATCTTAGATTGCTATTTTAAAATATGCCATTTTTAAATTACAGAATATCCGCAATATGAAGACTTTGTATTTTAATTTTAGGTTTGGAAACCTAGCATATGACAAATAATACTAAACAAGACTGCCAAATCTTTACATACATGCACGGTAAACCTGTATCTTTCTTTGATTTCTACAGGAGGAATCCATTACAACATGTACTGGAGCTGCAGTGATGTCAAACCATCTCTGTACTTAAGTAGAAAGATCTGCTTCTTCTCTGATTTAAGCATCATCTGAGTCTGAGTCTTCTCTTTGGAGGTGTGAGGATGACTTCAGGGGAACTGAGTCAAATCCATCTGATGTTCTCTGTAAACACACATATCATAACCTGAAGCATGAAAGGCAGCCTTTTTATGTTCATGTGTGTGTGCTTATGCATGCCAATGGAATGGTAACTCACCTCTCGTGAAAATGATTTCATTTTGGTGAAAAAGGATTTCTTGGTGAGGTCCATGAGGTCGTCCTCTGCGTCCTCTCCCTCCATTATTGCACAGCTGTCCGCAGTGGGCAGCTCACATTCTTTACCCCCAGAGCTCATCATCAGCCTGGAGTATTTATACTGCAACCTGCAAGTAAAGAATGATAGGAGTACTACTATATTAATATATTTAACGTTTTCATACATTTAATTTAGATTCTAGTATTCTAGTAATTTTTTTTAACTACTATGACACATTAAATGCTTTAAGAAACACCAATCCAAAGCTTAGTGGTCTCACTTGCGTGTCTTCTTCCAGAAATAGCAGCTGACACTGATGAGTAGCACAGCAGCGATGATTCCTGTAGTCACACCAAACTTGAGCCAGAAATCCAGACTCACACAAGCACTGACTTTTTGTGCCGGTAAGGACTCTCCTCCAAAACACTGCAACGGCTGCTGCCACACATATGTGGTTTTCTGAAACACAATTTGCAAAATGTTGAACTATTCCTTTAAATATCGATTAGGTCCAGTGTTTCTGACATTTGATAACATGTGAAGTTGTCCCTGGCATAACTGGTGTATTGAGCAAGGTCTAGAGCAGAGGTCTCAAACTCGCAGCCCACGGGCCACATGCGGCCCGCCACTTAATATCAAGATATAATGTTATTTCTGTTTTTTTATTAATAAATTCATTTTGCACCATAGATACATTTATGATGTGAACTACATATGTATTATTCCATATCAAAACAAACACTTTTATTTTGAAATCAAGTGAAATATCGTCATAAATATTGTATATTATATATTATACTATATATTATATAATATTATACTCCTAGTCTAGTGTGTAAGAGTTAGTGAGAACCAATGGTGAGACTAGATTTCAACAAATGGAGCGCTCCTCTGCTCACCCACCCTCTGCTAAGCTTGACAAGGAACTACAGGGGCCATCACATAAAGGATTCAAACATTCTTTCAAAGCTCTCTCCAACTCTCTTTAAGGCAACAAAAAAATCGAGCTTTTTTTTATTTTATTCATTATACACTTATACAAATATATAGGCAGTAAATTATTTCCTGCTAACCCTCCTAAATATTACTCACTGTACCTTTAAGTCTTAGTTTCCAAACAACACCAGTTTTAATTTGATCAGTTTTGGATTTGCTGGAGAGGTCAAATGTTATTTTGTCAGTAGAACACTACCTGTATTCCCTGGATACAAGCGCTGACAATTTCTCTGTAGTGGTTCTTGGTGCAAAGTGGACACGCATGCTGACTCTGCCACAGCAAGTGGAAAACACAACCATCACATGTCCCTTCTGAGCAGTTACTGTGGAGGAAAACAAGGGAAGAGACATATATACACAAGGCATACTGTATGTGGCAGAAACTTTGTTCCGCTCCATGGAGTTCAATGTGACGACACGAGTCAAATGTGGCTGTTGAAACTACATGTTTTGTCTGAATGTTGTCTAGATGACTATTGTCAGGGGACAAGCTGAGCGTGGTTATGGTTTACGATACCTTGGCAGTGTGATGTAGTTGTTAACAGTCACTGTGGGATCACATCTCAGTCTGACGGTGGCTGACCTGCCTTGTTTACAGGCCTGAGTCACCTCACTGGACCTGGAAACATCATAAACATCTTAAAGATCTTAACCTATTTACCACCATGTTTTTGTCTCTCTGCACATTTCTTGCAACATGATTTTTTTTTTTAAAAAAACATCACATTTTTGAGAGTATCACAGTGTGTGAAACAAGAAATTCAAATGTAAGGTTATTTACTTGTAATAGAATATGACGTCAGGCAGGCTGGACTCAGATGGGAACAACCACTCCGGGGAGGAAATGCCACTCAGCGTCGTGTCAGTGGTCACACCTTCACAATGACAACATGTAACAGACTTATGTCATCTGATACTGACATGCACACTAGTCAACCAGTGGTTCCCAGCATCTTTTCTAGACACCTCCAAGCTGGTGAGTTGGGAGCAGTTAATTCAAATAGGCCTTTTTTGAACTGTTTATCTGAATTACTGTTACCAGGCGCCAGAAAAGGTAAAACCACAAAAGAGACTAAAACATTGGACTTGTGGTTGCAGTTTAAATGCTCTTACACAGTCAGAGTGACACACTTCATATGTTGATGTTGCTCTGGTACAGTGTCGTGTTTACCATGTTCATCTCCTCAGTTCACATTTTCTACTTGGCACGAAACACAAAATACAGCTGATTTTGTGAGCAGCTTTGAAATCCCTTTGTTGGATTTTCTTTTAAGCTCACACTGACGCTGAGAAACAAAGAAGAGGAAAATCCTGACCTTGCACATCATCAGTGCCATGACAGTTTTTGCAACAAGAAATTAAAACATTGTCCCGGTTGGCTAATTGCAACTTCCTTCTTACTTCCTGGGCTTCACTTTTCAAGCCAGAAAACTTTACAGTCTATGGTGTGGACTAGTTTACTAGTGACTAGTGAACTGTCCTTATTTATTTTCCACAAACGTTTCTGTAAATGTTTGAGACAATCCAGTCCATACCAATGAGAGAGTCTCCGATGACAAATGGCTGGGAGGACACCACACTCTGACTCCTGGTTCCAGAGGGAACAATAGTCGATTGGCAGATGTAACCTTTGACCTTCCTTGCACTTTCTGTTACATTGCCAACACAGGTAGCTGGCAAATGACCCTGTAAGAGAAACAGGGCAGGTTAAAATATGTCAGAATTCAATTTTGTAGAAATAAAAAACTTCTGGGATCAACAGCTTTCTCACCTCTTTCCCACACAGGGCCACATTAAAGTGCTGGAAATATTTTAGGCCTTTGCTGGTGAAGCGGGAGCCACTGTTGAAGCCAGTGACATTTGCCAGAGGAGAGAAGTCATAGTGCAGCAGTTGTCGTCCTCCCATCTGCACATCCAGCGTACAGTCGCTGAGACAAGCTGAATAAGCCTAGAGGAGGAAGTGGGGACATCAGCTATGGACATTTTACCCACTGACCAAATAAAAGCCCCTTGTTAGTTTTATAATAAGTTTTTTATGTGACCCATAACCCTTTCAATAAAAAGTGTGTAATTATGCCCCAAATTTAAGTTGTAATTTGAGTCATTTCTTTTATACTAGCATTTGGTAGAAATTTGCTGAGTAGGCCCATTAAACATCTGCATCAGTATATGGTTATTGAAATAAATAAAGTTTTGGCAAGATTTGCTATGGAAATTTTTGTTTGTTTGCTTGCTTTCTCCTGGGGTGCACGTAAACCCCTGCAAATAATTAATGTGCAATGACAATTGCACATCCCCATCATATTTTGTCTGCAGCCAGTGGGTCAATGTGGATTAACGTGGGAAAAGACAGTAATACTGAAGATGCATGTGTATATAGTAGTTTAAATAGTTTGGGTAATGTATGACTGTAAACTATCAGTTATGGAGAGAGTTTCTCTCTTTGGGGTAAAGAAGAGAAAACGTTCACAAAAACGAACAGAAGGTTTTATCGTAAGAACAAGCATCACATACATTTAACTGGCATGCTCTCATAGATTCAGTAATGATGACTGAGATTTCAGAAATATGGTCATGAGTTTTTAGTTGGTCATCAAATGACAGTTTGTAAAATCATCTGATTTGATAGCTTTGTGTTTTCTCTTTAGTCATTAAACCCAGTTATATTTTCTCCCTCCCACAGTGATTTCAAAGCAATATCGACATGCCAGGAAACCACACACTAAACTCATATTTACAATAATTGTATCATTTATTCATAATTAGATCTATTTGATTTAAGTTTAAATGTGTTCTTTTAATAATTTTGTTGAAGCTCTACTCAGGTCATAACATTTATGATGAGACCGATTCAGTCACAGCCTCATATCAGATGTTTTTCCGTGAACATGGTTTTGCACTCGTTACCTCGTTTCTCTTTGTGTTTGGGCCACACTGAATACACGCAGCCTCTCCCACCGGCTGCTCCGCCCTGATGTAGGAGTTCAGCGGGCATCTCTTACACACTCCCGTCCCATTGACCATGTAGTGTCCCGGTGGACAGGGGACACAGGCAGAGTGGCTGTTGTCGGAGCTCAGAGCACAGCGGCGACACTGTGAGGCTACACCTCCCATCACATTGGTGAGGTGGATGCTGTAGATTTTTGCAATGTCACCACTGTATTTCCTCTCCTGCAGGAGGTTTTAAACATTATATTATACAATATTTATATAATTCTTTTTTTTTTTTTAAAGATGCATTCAGTATGAAGAGTGCTTTATAGAACAGAATAGAAATTGCATTTCACTTTCATCTATTTCAGTAAAAAAAGAAAATCATTTTACTTTCTAATCATTCTTCAAATATTTTTGTTGGTAACACTTTTTTTACATTCAAATTTAAGTAAATGAATGAATTTTTTACTAGTGCAATTTACTTTTTTTCCACAACAGACACACAGCTCAAGACTGCCCTCTAGAGTTAAAAGCAATATTTCATTATTGCCTTTAACATTATTGTACAAATATAAAAGTCAATGAAAAAGCAAACAAGACAAAGACTCAAAGAATTGAGAAATCTAAATCCAACACATAATAATCTTATATTTGCTGATGCTGACATGTCGATTAGTCTGTTCTGTTTGGGGTTTAGTTTTCATGTTTAGTGCCTGTGTTTTGTATCTGTTTATTTCTCTTGAAGAGTCAATAAAAAGTGAATTAATAGGATGAGGGAGTGAAACTGCTGGGCGATCACAGGTCAACAGTCATATTTGGGGTGTGCTTTTCTTTCTCACCGTGTCAAAGGTCTCTGTCCGTTGAAATGACCACGTGAAGCTGATAGTGCTGTTGCTCTGGATCAGGTAGGAGTATGACTGTTTGCTGTTGCTGCCTTTCCACTTCTCCACCACAATGCTGTTCCACTGGCTATAACCCTGGAAAGAATTACATTCATCTCGTGACGATGCTCACTCATGTCTGCATCGTCACATGAAGCACACGCGTGACAAAACAAATTATCTTTCACTCACGGCTTGGAAGTACAGTCGGCAGTCGGCTGTGCACACAGTTTCAAAGACAAATGTGATGCGAGACAGTTCACCCCGTTCACTGTCTTTAGCCAGTGACTGAGGCAGCCTGTGGAGACATTTCACACACCTTATTTGACTCTATGATACAGTGAATACGTTATAATATTTACTGTACTCATGAAACTGACAGTTTCATGTGTAATTTACTGCACCTGTATCCAGGGACATTGAGTGTAAGCATAAGAAGATCTGTGTCCTGGTCCCCAGGGGTTGTGTAAACATAATCTCCAGCCACCTCCCAAGCTGTGATTAATAAACATATAGAGCGTACAGAAGGATGAACCCATGGATTAAAAATACAAAGGTTAAAGAAATAGCTACGGATAGTAGGGCTGGGTCAATGTGCTTCTCTTATTTGAGTGCATCATGATATTTTTCAGTTGTATTGCCATTCTGACCTTCTGTGATTCAATCCAATAGTATGAATAACATTTTTTTCCCCTTCCTAAACCAAAATGTAATGATGCATTTCTCGAGACAATAATCTACAAGTCATATTTCCAAAATCAGTGCACATTCCACGTCAGTCAGTCTGTTTATCGAAACCGAATGGAACAGTGTTGTATATGACATATACAACAGAATGATTTGTATGAATGCAACATTTAGCTGCCCTTGCTAATAATTAAATAAATACAACCAGGCCGAGAAGAAAATTAAATGTTTCTTAGCTTTGCCTACTCAGTTTTAACTGTGCTGGTGCTTAAAAAAAATAAAATAAAATGATTAGAGCCTTTCAAAGCAGGACAGAGCACAATTGAAAATGAAAAATGTCTTTTCAAATCCTTGGCTTCTGACGAACAGAACTTCCAACAACTTTGGAGGTGAATGGGCACCTGCTACATATACATGCTTTGAAAATGATTATTTTTATTCAGCAACATTCTGACATCAGTATCTGGTTTATTACGCTGATGCTTTGTGGCGTCATAATCTCTCACCCGTATTGTGGTCGGAGTCACTGATGTCTCGTCGGAAGATGGAACTCTTCATGTTGCTCGGCATCTTGTTCCACCATTTGTACTCGAAGCCAACCACCGGCTCGGTGCCGACAGGACATTCATCACAGGCTGTGAGTAAATAATGTGTCATTATGGCAGCATAAACATACAGGGTTTGGTAAATCAGGGAGCATGTGGCTAAAACAGGGACTAGAGTTTATCAAGCTTAGTTTAGTTTGAGACTTTAAGTGATTTATTTTACTTGTTTCAGTTTTCGGTGGAAAGTCTGTATAGTCAGCTCCACTGAGGCAATTTTGAGACGTGAACATTTATTTTCAATTGTAATATTTGTTGCTTCTACACCAAAGCATAGTTACTCTTCTCCAGTTGCGTCTCAATCATTTTTAACCATCTCCAGCAAAACAGTATCACACACGCCCCACCTCCAGTCTTTCTGTGATTAGCATTACAGACCTCAAAAACAGAGCCGACACTATCACACTGTACACAACTTCTAACCAATCACAGACACGAAACCACCAAAGGTTTTGTTCTGGCATGAGTTCTGTCCGTCCTGCCAAAGCTGCTCAAAGTGACAGCATGCTTAATAACACTGGGTGAAGATGTGTATGTACATACAGCATACTCTTACCAGCCGCTTTATTAGGTACACCTTGTCCACTGCATGTTAACACAAATATTGTAATAACAATAGCTACAAGAATAACGAACTGTTTTTTTTATGTTCTGGTTTTCATGTGTTCCCAGTCTCCTCCATGTTGTAAACAACATTTTCACCTTCTGTTTCACTTTTTTTGCCTTGTGTAAGTTTAATTTATTGAAGACTCTTTTTGCTAATTTTTTGCAACTACATTTGGATCCCCTATTTTTTTATACTTACTGAGGACTAAAGAAGACCACACGTGGTGCCACTCCTGCCAACCTTTTTAGGTGTACTTTGTACTTAACAAAGAGGTAAGTGAGTGTATGTGAATGCAAATGAGTGAACACATGAATACAAATATGTGCATATAAATGAAAGTGTGAATATGTATATTCATGTATGTATATTTTTTTTCTAGACTGCAGTTGGCTTCCCTAATGCTGCATTACTGCCTTTTTTCTGGATTTATTCCTCAAGTAATTCTCTTTCCTTACTGCTCCTTCGCTTTTTAAAATTATGTACACTTGAATATAACCATGAGGTCGTTATGAATCACTTGATAATGAAACACAAGTAGTGTAGCGATTGCGCACCTGTTCCATTAGAGTAGAGACCACTGCTGCAAGGCTCACAGGTGGAGGAGTTGGTGACAAAGAAACCTGGGTTACATGGAGGACAAGTTTGTTTCTCCCCTGATACAGGAAGCGCTACTGATCCTTCCATGGTCTCATTGCAGATCTTCGGTTGAATCCACTTGTACATAAGCTGTGTCTAAGACATACAACAAGCCAGACATGAATAAAGGGAAGAAGCCACCGGTGGTTCTATGACACACAATCAACCAATTAACCCCAGACAAATCGTATTTAAAGAAAACCACACAGCTTCTGAAAGAGAAATGACACTATGAACGTGCATAAATGCTGTCCAAATTACCTTTCCCTCCGAGTCACAAGGAGTGTGAGTGTAGAAGTAGTCACTGCTTGTGCACGCTGGTCTCGGTATGCAGCTCCCTGATCCAGCCTCTGAAAAACCAACCCAGTGGAAACAGATGAGGGAAAAGACACAGTTCAGACTAAGATCCGGCATGTGATGTTTCATAATGTGAGGCAACATGTGATTACAAGTTCAGACGCATCAGTAAAAATGTTAAAACGGCAAGTGATATGTCCCTCTGTATGGACAGCTTATTAGGCATGCAAATACGGATACCTGCATATTGGTCTTGTTCACACTGTTGGCAAACAGTGGCCCCCTTAGTGGAGTAGGTATCAGCAGGGCATGGGGCACAGCGGGCAGACCCTGGTTTTGCACTGTGGGTACCAGGTTTACAGTGGAAACACTCAGATGTGTAGGCCACACCTGGAGGGAAAACATGGGTTTATTTTTAATTATTAACAGGACAAGAGGAAATGATATGTGAACAAATGCTGCACACAGCATTCTACAAGTGTTAATTTACCTGAGATGGCGATGTTTCTTAACAGCACTGGCTTGACAGTTTCACCCTGTACAGTGTACGCAGTGGTTCTCCAGTACAACACATTGTTGCCCTTTTTCAGCTCAACCTGCACATAGACGGATTTTTAGAAGACAGATAAAGAGAAGCACAGATCAGATGTTGATGCCAGCAGGTGTTGCACTGCTCTTGGACTAACCTGGAATTTACTCCAGTTGTCCTCTGACGTCCTCATCCACCGACTTTCAGAGTCTGTAGACTGACACTGGTCATTCTGGACCTACAGGAGTGGGTAAAAAGAGGGAGACGTTGCTTAGACGTCTCCATCTTACAGCCATTTCAAAACAGCCATTTTAAAACACTTACAAAGAACTCAAAGTAGATGCTGTTGTCTGGGTAGAAATACTCGTAGGACACAGTTCCAGGTTTCTTCAGGCTCACAGCATAGGACAGCACGGCACTACACTCATCTGTGTTTGAGGCTACATATTCACCCTTCGGCGTCCATGTTGAGCTAGGAAAACCATCAGCAGCAAGAAACAGTTTTACTGGGTCAATCTATCAAATTAAGATGCAAGATACAATAACTTTACTGTCATATGCACCCTGAAGAAAACACAGCAGTTTCGACCATGTTCTGAAATTCTTGTTTTTCCATTCTGCCTCCTCTCACCAACAGTGAAATTTAGCACAACTAACAGAATTGTGAACATAATAAGAAAAATATTATAGTGCAGGAAAAGAAAAGGTCCACTGGGTAACTAATATGTGTAACTGTATTTGTTGTTCCACTATGTTTGTAGCCCAGAATGGACAAATCCAACACTGGCTTTAGGGAGGCTTCATGCTGAAGGCCCGAATTTACCCATATGCACTTGGATTCAGTTGTTTTCAATGAGCAACTGCATCAATAGGATGTCACTGAACTCGATACACTGGTCCTTTTAGCTAATATAAAGGGGAAACAATACTTTTAAAATAAAAAATTGAGGTAGACTATAGTATTATACTAACTTAGAGCAGTCTATGTGGCTCTCCTCATTGTCTGATGACACTCCATGTGTGATAAAACCTGTTGGGAGGCTGTCCCACTCATCAAAGGCCACGCCGGTGCCCAGTGAGTAAGTGCCTGCAGCGCACTTCTGGCACTCCTGTGACTGCATATCAAGAAACTCCCCTTCACTGCAGGAGAAGGCTGTGAAATAGGGAAACATGTCACAAAGAGAGAGATGAGGACTGGTGACAACAAACAGACAGAGTTAAAGGTTTTGAGAAAAAAAAACGATGTAGACGTAAGAAACTCACTGCACTGAGTGCCTTTGACTGGATCTGGTAGACCTGTGCATGTGTTGGCTTTGTTGGGAACTGCCACTCTCCATCGTGAGCCAAGTACGTCACACTCCGTGTACTCAAAGTGATAGTCGGACTGCAGACACATGACACAGATGTGAGTTTCACACAGCTAGATACATAAAGCAATATGTGCACAAGACCAATATGGTGTTATCTCTAACGTAATGTTTCCAATTTACTGTCGTGTGTGAAAAAGAAAAGCATCTTATCCTCAGATTCTTGTTCCTCAGAACCATAAAATCTTTGTATGTTTTTATTTTTGTCAATCCATCCTCTAACTGATAAACTGACTTTTGAAGCTCTCCTAAAGACAAACCAATGTGCATGTAACAATTAAAATAATGAATTAGGTCATCTTTTTTTCCCAAAAACCAGTCCTGCCTGTTATACAAATAAAAGTTAAAGCTAATATTTACCCAGGATGGGTCTCAACTGTTTTAATCTTGTTCATCAAGGCCACACTGCAGCTCTGCACCTCCAGGGCTTATTTGCTTGGCAATGGGGGAGAAATGGTGAGGCATCCAATTTGCATTTGTGTTCTGGGTTTTTGACGACTGGGTGTGTGACAAACACATCCCCACCTATACTGATGTTGTTTGGTGGTTGAAAGTCTTTAAGAGTATCTTGCTGATCTGACACCTTCTGAAACAACAGTGTTATCTTTATAAGATTTGGTCCCTGAGCAGCCCACTGTTCCTGAGAAGGTCACCCAGTGCTAATCCAAGCCCACACACAGCCTTTGTGGATTAATAGTTAACAAAAACAGCAGCAGCAGCTGTGCTCCCCTGCTCATTGTTTTCCATTAGAGCTGCTACATTCAAGAGGAGGTATCAGATGAACACGGGTGTTTGGGAGGATCTAGTGTAAAAATGCATCAACCTGGGGATGGGATGTAGCCTAACTGCCTACTTTAAACAAACATGAGGAAACCAAGGCAACAGGACATCATGACCACTGGGCCTCATGGTCACTGGACTGACATGGAATCTCGACTGGAAAAAGTAGCTGCTACCAGGGATCAACCTTCATTAGCTCCAAACGAAATGGTTTTTTTGGAGGTGCACATTGTGAGATCTTTTCTTTTTCTATATCAGCAAGAGGATGAAAAGAAATGCTTTGAATATTATCAAACGGTACTGTTAGGATGCAAAGTGAACACAGACAAGAGCAGAACAGACGATGAAGCATATTAAAGATCTGGTAAAACAAGAGTGTGAGAACTCTAAAAACACAACAGCTCATGTAACACAAACACTAACAAAGTAAACATACACTCATTTCCAGTGTGTGAAGGAAGCTGGAAGAGTTTGACTACAAGCGTTAAAACACACCGTTGTGGAAAAAGCCCATTCAAAAGTCACATCAGAAGAAAAGCATTTTCCTTTATATTTTTGAGTTATAATAATAGTTTTTATGTCTCTTATCCACAGAAACATTTAGAGATGTTGCACCTAAATATAATTCTACAGGCAGGAGGCATATATTCCACGCGGCACAGCAAATGGACGTTGTTCTATAAAGTCTCACATCACAACATATTAATTACACATTAAATGTCTTCGTCTGCTGATAATAATGCCTTTTACGAACTGCAAAATTGCGTGATGAAGCATTTGTCGGCACACGACAAGACCAGCTGACAGCTATGGGACGCCTGGTATTGATAATGTAATATGAACAACATCATTCTCCTCACCTCTTTGCACAGGGGCAAGTCCGCAGAGGTTCGCGCGAAGAGCAGCCACAGTGAAACGTGGCTCAGGTGGATCAGGCCTCGGTGCTGCATCGTCGCCTGCTGTCAGAGATGAAGTGACAGACAGATGTTCACCTGCGCTCAGGTGCTGACAGCCCGGCTGTCCGCCCCGCGGCTCCACGGAGGGGGGGGGGTCAACGCTCAACACAATACTGGGAAGGGATTGGCTCTGGTGATTTCAAACTGATTCAAGCACTGAACCAACTTTATTACTTAAAAAAGGGTAACAATAATTTAAAAAATACTACTACTACTACTACAAATAATAATAATAATGATAATAATAATAATAATAATAATAATAACAATAATAATAATACCAAGCAACCATGGTGATTGGCTCTGGTGACTTTAAAAAGCCAATAAATAAATAAAAATAAAGTTTTAAGTGTTTAAACCACTTTCTTATTTAAAATGTCATAATCAATAATAATCTAATAAGACCAAATAACCATTTTAAGATATTCAGTCATTTAAAAAAAACATTAAAAACAAAACGGAAGATCACTTCACGGTGTTTTATAACAATACGGTTTTATAACTGCAGTATACGATCATTTTGGTTTATGCACACGCGTATACTTTGTGTTTTACTGCAGTCGCCCTGTTGAATGAGTCACATCAACAAGCCACGTCTCTAGATGACGAGATATGCTCAGGTGTGTGCGTGAGCAGTGTCTTAGACTGTGCGGCTCTATTGTCAGGCAAACCTATCTTTGTGGGGACATTTTGGCTGGTCCACACAACTTTAACGGGCCTTTTGAGGATTAAGACCTGGTTTTAGGGTTAGGGTTGCACTTGGGTTTAGGTATTTAGTTGTGATGGGGGCTAAGGAATGCATTATGTTTATTTGGGTCACTGGATTGAATGCAAAACCAGCATGTGTGTGTGTGTGTGTGTGTGTGTCAAACTGATGAAACGCAAACCTAACAGGAAAGGTACGGAAAACAAACACAGACAGAGACAAACAGAGGCTGCTGCACAAGCCTGAGATAATTAATTAATTTATATGTATTTATCTGACCACTTTCCAACATTCTTGAAAACATATGGTTTAGTGGCGACATATTTTTTAGGCTCACGACACGAGGGAGAAAGGAAGCGTTCGTCCACTATTATTTTGAAAGATTTAACCGGAAGTCACTGGTTGCTAAGAAACCAGTCTGTAAACGGATGTTCCTTTCTCCGTTTTCTTCCTTTTTGCCTTTTTCTTTTACGATGGACGTCGAGGTAAAGATGTCAGGCCGGAATCCTTTCTCCTCTCCAAAGTTTGAAAACGATTTAACTCTAAGTGGCTTCAGGCCGCAGCAGGTGGGTGGTTATCAGAGAATATGCAAGATTTAAAAAAAATCTCTTATCAGAAGTGACACATGTCTCATTATTAAAAGTACCCAGTGAAGGACTATATAACTTGTAGACATAAAAAGCAAATAGTTTAGATATTGAAGGCTTTATAAAGATTTTCATACCAAGATTCATTGGCATGGCCAAGCCTTCTGGTCAGATTATAACACAGACATCATCTTTTAATTGATTCATTCAAAGCAGGAAAAAAAACATTAGTATAAATCTATATTCTACAACTCATAGACAAAACATTTAATTTCAGCCAAAATTCAGTGTCAGCACTCTTAAACCAACTGGAACACAAAATTTAAGAGTTCACTTTCAAGCTACTGTGTTTTGGAGAACAATGACCTGGATGAATGAGAATCTACACAGATAAAATGAAACCAGTAAATTAAAACCTCTTAAAAATACAGTAGACCACAAGGATTTTAGTGTGAAGTACTGCATGTTCACTTTTGAAAAATCTGAAATTCTTCCCTCCAGGCCTTAAAATGACCTTAATATTAATAACAAGTAACTTGCTTTTCATCAAATAGACAAAGTTTCCTTTTAAAATTGAGTTTACTTTTTCCTAATTTTCCCCAATGTGAAGAGAAAAACATTTAAGAAACCAACACACATGGCCCAAACAGATGAACCCTGGAACCGCCTCCATGATAAAGCCACCATTGCCAGCACCCAACGGAGTGTCACGATCCCTGAGTATCAGGTAAGCTTCAGAAAGCAGTCTGAAACTTTAGCAGTATATTAAGGCAAACACACACTCTGTAGTAGAAAGAAGTAGAACGGCTTCCTTTTTGACCTCAGGCTCCAAAAGACAGCCTTGATTTCCAGCTAAAGTCAGTCTACGATCACAACAAGGACTTTTTCCCAAATAAGAACCAGATGTTGTACCAGAAGGAGACGGTTTCTGAGGACCATAGGTGGGTGATTTCGACGCTATGGTTATGGCACACAGTGGCATTTCAGGAAGCAAATGAACCGTGTTAAGATTTCCCATCTTAATTTTGCAGGAAACAGGGAAACATAAATTGTAAGGACAAGCTGCCAAGTGAAGAAGAGGACATGAGAGTGTGGGTTGACCCACAGAGACGCTCCATTTACAGCATCAAGTGACGCAGTGATAATTCACACATGTATCATCAGAGTAAATAACGTCTTGTTGCCAACTGCCATTAATAAATCAAACAACACTTGTCATTGACTGGTTCAGTCCAGTCCAAACCCAGTGGGTCTGGAAACAAAGGCTTCCCTAAATACTAACGCCATGTCTCTTATCAAATAAAGGCAAATACCAGAGACTAACAGCAGCTTCTATTCAACATGAATATTTCTTCATTACCATTTTTGTACTGCTCCCTTTTTCCATTTTCATAAAAGCAGATACAGAGAGGTTACTGATGGAACACAAACTGAAATGCTTTTTGCTTTCCCTTATTGATTTCAGAATCACTTTGCCCTTCAAAACTTTGCACAGCAGAAATAAACACTTGACTTGTGAATACACATGTGACCTTATGGAATATTTAAATGGTCATTTGGAAGTTCAATGAGTTTAAATTTTATGCCTTTTAATGCACTTAGCTGATGTTACTTAATAACACGTCCCGATTTTCATCCTATTTTCATTTACTGTTTGAAAAAGTAGCATGGATCTATTTTTTTTTTTTTTAAACAGCAAAAGACTATTATTTTCCTGAAAATATCATTACTGACTTAACACTGTATATTGAAGTCGTATTAAAGTCGAGCATACAAGGGTATCAGATATTTAATGAACACTGAAAATGAACGCAACATACCCATTTTAAAATAGAATAAGTAGAACATTTTTATTTATTCAAGTACATAACAACGGTTGAGGGAAATGACTGCATTACCTTGCACTAACAGATAAACCTTAAAATGATGGAACTACAATTTCTGCTTTCATAAACCTGACTTAAAAATGCCAAGCCCATCTGAAACAAATAACCTAAAGGGACAGAACATCATTGCTCTTTTACAGACCATTCGATGATTACAAAATGATCTTACTCTTAGAGGTTCATCTTGGAAAGTTCTTACTCATTTAACAACTAAAAAGACTTTCGGTTTAAACTCTGTGACCTGAAAATTGAGTGAACCCACTGGTGGATTCATGCCCGGCCTTTTCTTTGGAGGCACCGGCTGATGAGCGTCTTCTCATCCCACTGGCTCGGAGGAAGCATGTAAGGACCGTTGTGGACACACAGGATGGTCATCTCATCAGCGTACTGAAGATGCTGTAGCAGCTGAAGACACAGATTTGTATAGATTTGTTATAGCCACTCAGTTTGGCCAAAAGGGAACAAGTGAACACAACACTTACAGGATCGCCTTTAAGTTAAGTAAATAGTTTATTTACACATTAACATTCATTTAGGCCCGATTCAAACCTAATGTTAACATCAATTTAGACAGATTCAATCTGAATTGAACAGCACTAAGTTCATCTATTCACACCCATCAATAAGATGCATCGAGTATCAGAACCATGAGAGAATTGAATACCAGAAACCAGGTACCCAAAAAGATTTATAATGGTCTGTAACAAGATCCTGTGTTCCAGAAAAGGATGTTAAGCTAATTGTTGTTTGCATCTTTAACATGCATGTAACATGTTTTGCACTGAATGAACTTAAATTAACACATAATTCCTGTATCCGTGGGAATTTTTAATGTGTCTCAATGCTTGAGGCATACAATGATTATTCTATAATAAATGGCACCATTTTTACCTTCTGTATTTGAATATCGGTACTGAAACGAAATGTAAATGACGAGCAGAACTGGAATCACAACATGAAATGGAAAATTCTAACTTCATCCCTTGTTATCCTACGTTCCAACTCTTAATACAAAAACACATGGAAAGTCCAATCCAGTTTAAATATGTGCAGTTCATCAACCTGGTCCATAGGTGGCTCCACTGTGCTATTGGATGTTGGTATAGAGTACTACTGCCACAACACATACAGTTGTATTGACGGAATATTTGTTGCATTTACACAAACTGATCACTGAGCAAGAAATAATGTGGACTTTTATGACTTTGCTTCACACTGATGTGGTATCGCAGTGAGCAGATGTCAATTTTGTTCACAAAGACTAAATGATTTTTATGAACCAGTCTGATTATACAGACATGTCTGGAGATGGGTAGAAAGGGAGAGACAAGCACAATTCTACTGTAACATGATTATAACAATTAGAAAACAAGATCATGTGGCAGTAAGATTTAATAATGATGAAGTGGATACAACTTAGGACTGGGCAGTAGACAGAGTTTTAAATAATACCTATATATTTCCAAATGCAGTACAGCATTACACAACATTGACTGCATCTCTTCAGAGAATAGGAGAGCAGAGCAGCACCATCACAGCCTCAGATGGAAACGGTGTCCGTAGGATGCATTATTTTTATACCAAACAGTACCAAGTCCTTAATGTAATTGTCAGCAACACATACATTTCCAATTGCCAAATTTAGTTTCTTGTAAAAAGCAAGTTAGTGGTGGAGATTTAACTCACTCTGCACTTTTTCTCTCTCCCTGTCACACACAGACGCATAAAGAGGTAACAAAAAAAAAATGCACCTAAGCATGTATACAGGTCAAAGCATGTCAAAGGACATCAGTTAAGTAGGCAGTCGTAAACATGTCCCAAAGACAGATTTATGGTAACATATTATGAGAATGAGGCCACATGCATCTCAGACCAATTTCTGTGGTTTTCTGTGCTGTGACACACATTTAGACCTGTGCTTACAGCTGTCCACTTATAAAGGTATCATTCAGGGCAGAAGTTAATACCACATCAGAGATTCATGTTTTCCAGCAGGTACGAACACTCACTTTGGGAGTTATGAAGAAATACTGGGATGTTGTCTCTTTGCAGGCTGTACGGACAACGATGTCAAACACTCTCCTCTCATTGACAGGATCCATTCCCTACGCAGAGAAGACAAACAGACTCCGTATCATCTACATGTTGTATGTAAGCAGCGACCGTTGTGTTGTATGTGTGTGTTACCTGGTTGATCTCATCCACCACCCTAAAAGGGCAGCGATTGAGCTCCTGCAGGGCCATGAGGTAGAGCATTGTGGAGACACTCCGCTCTCCTCCACTCTGATGGTAGGCCGTCAGCTCGTGAAGCTGAGTGTTGCTGTGAAACTTGACCCGAATACGGATCCCATATTTGTCATACTCTTCCTGCAGAGGACAAACAGCTATTAGATTGATTTAATGATCTCAAAGGACACTTTCAAATAAAACACATTATATATTACACACATGTTCTGGATAAGCTGCGGCATTTTAACCAGTCATCAGTCTCTTTTATTTTGAACCTTTTCAATACTTTCACAGCAACTGGCTGGATGCAAAGCAAGTTATAAGGCAAGGTATTGTTTAAACCATCATGGCCGTCAGAAACATTTGAAATGTGTGGGGGGGGGGCACACTGGTGACAGGTAGGGGTCATGGCCAAAATAGTTTGACAGAATTTAACACCTAACTTTAAAACAGTGATGGCTTTTTATTAAGTTTGTAGAACTGACTATTGCAGTTTTAAAGTGAGTTGAGCCTAAGCTGATTCACCAACAAGTAGTACTTGTACAGCTGTTGGCAATTTTAAAATAAATGAGGATAAAATTCTGAAACCATTCACCTCACATTTTATTCATAACTGCCCAGCACCCTTCACTCACATCACCAAGGGAACTGTTTCCACTGTCCCTAAATGCTGACCCTGCCTCTGACACTCTCAGATAGGATGGACATAGGTTGAGCATTGTTTTTATTGATACCTGAAGCAAATGAGTTTTAAAAAGTCAAGAAATTAGCATGAGATAACATCAACAAATGACAAATTACATGGCCTAGTTTCATAAGTGGTTGCAGTCTCCTAGTTTGAGCCCAGTGGTCTCATCAGCGGAATTTTAAAGTTGTCTACTATTGACCAAACACTGTTTCTCTACAGAAAATAATGAAGATTTTTAAAAACACTAAACTCCCAATAGACTTTTTTGGATTTGATTTAATTCATGCTTATAATAAAATATACCAGCAGATGGCACTCTGCATTAATCTAATGTGACCTAGGGCTAATATAGAGGCTATGTAACAAAAAATAAGCTAAACTTTTTGAGAACCCAGTGTTGCTTCATCCAGCTTTGAGAAGCCTGCACTTAAGGTTCACCAAACATTATGCATGTGGGCTGTTTTGGATACTGTATAGCACATGTCATACGTGGACTTAGAGAAATGTGCATAAAATAAAAAACTCCTGGATCCAGAGAGCAACCCAGATCACCACCAAACTCTGTTCCAAAATTTCATCAAAATCCATCCATAAGTTTTTGAGTTATTTTGCTAACAGACAAACCAACACCAACAAAAACATAATCTCCTTGGCGGAGGTAAAAACTCAAAGAAAGGTCCTTTATAAGTCCCACAAGAAGGAAATGTATGTGTTGCACAAATTGTATATATTAAAGGTTAAATCCTCAAATCTTACAATTAACAAATCCATACTAAACAATTTTTCCTCCACCAAAATGGTTGTTTTTTTTAGTGACATTGTCTGTTAGTATGGTTACTCACAACCTACTCTCGTGATTTCCATTACATTTTTTTGAAGGGATGGGGCATGACCACTTTCTATTTCATAAAATTCTGCTCATTTTTGTACATAAAAAGAAAGTGATTAGATCAAGAGAGCATGCCTGCATTTACCTCATTCTCTGTGTGCAGATCGACCTCTCCTGCACACTGCATTGAACGAAAGAAGTCACTGAACTTGTCATTTATCTGTTCAACAAGCTGTTTCAGCGGATTCAGCCAGCGGTTCTTAGCCTGTGACACAAACATCATGACTGTACACACCTGCATACACAGGACAACCATTCAGAATTATGACAGTAATTTAGTCACACACCTCTGATATATTTTGCCGGTAGGAGTTCAGTGCATTGCTTTTATCTTCCAACTCTTTCTCCAAGTGTTTGATCTCCTCCTCTCTTCTGTTGTACTCATCGACAACCTTTCGAGCAAGGAAAATTAACACGACAAACATTAGAGAAAAAGTAAGAAAGCCAAATTTAAAAAATGAACAAATACATACTTACATGGTCTTATGATACTTTATTAAAAGGCAGTTTCTAATGTCTCCAAATCACAATCACATAACAAATGTCATTCCTATCATATATATTCATATTCCTAATTATTTATTTTTTACTCCCACTGTGGAAAAAAGTAAAAATGATTATTCATTATGCCTTCCTTGGTTAGAGAAAGAAAAAAAATCCTTGCTGCCTTCTGGGAATGATACTTTTAAAACATGAAGCCCTACTAATGCCAGTAACTTCTGTGTGTCTTACACTTTCACTGAGGCCAGTGAAGCAATCGGCTCTGGACCGCTCCTCATTCAGCCTGGCATCAATCTCATCCAGTGTGTTGGGCAGCTTGCTGAAAGCCTAAATTAACATGACACAAACCATTAAGATTTTATAAATTCTTTATTCATAATAGTTTTAAAAAAGCCCCCCTCATATTCTACAGAATGTGTTTGTTTTAGTGAGAAGACTGATGAACACTAACTTTACACAGGTCTTCGGGTAAAGACTCATCAGACTGCATCCTACAGATCGACTTTGCTCTCCTCAAAAGGCCTTTGCATTGTTCTGTCAGCTGGACCTTCCTCTGCTCCAGACGGTTGCACTTTAGCTGCAAAAACATGTCGGCACTGTTTAAAATCATTAAAGATGAGGACATGAAGTACAGGAGAAGAACAGAAAGAAGAGAAGAGTCCTGCTGTGAGGCTCTAGGCAACACTGATACAGGCGAAGGGAGCAAGAGACCAGGACTGTAGCAAAACCAGCTCTGTGTTGATGTACAAGTATGTTGTGAAACTGTGACCAACATGGTGAAAATGTCACTTCTCTACATGTTTATTAAACAAATGGTTTGATGACGGCGCGTCTTCATACACTGAACGTTTTTGGTTTTGGTTCCCACTAAATTTTATGTCTGTGTGCATGTGTGTTCACATGTGAGCTGGTAAGTGTGTTCCACTCCTACAGTAGACATTTGACAGAGCAGAGAATGCTGCTAAACTTCACATGATTTGAAACCTAATATTTAAACACTTCTTTAATCATTCAAATTTGGCAAGCTGGTTAGTAAAACAATTTCCTGTGGGGTGACAAAGTCAGAAAATATATTTTTTTTATGGCTTTACGCAGACTTAACTTCTCAGTGATTTAGAACAGCACAGTAGACCAACACTGGCACAGAAACATTTGATGCTTTTCCACTATACAGTTATAGCACTACCCGGCTTGTCAGAGCTCGACTCTGCACGGTTTGGGTACCAGGCAAGTTGTTTTCTATCACTTCATTGTACCTCCTCAATGTGGGTATCACAGCACGGCGTCACTAAACTGCTGTGACAACGTTTTATACATGATAAACAAACTAGTGACGAGCAAAGCAGTTTTTTCAGTGTACTGAATCATTAGAAACAGTTAAAATTAAACTGTTAAGATTAGATCAGTACTCTGCATGACCAGAGCACAGACTCTTCCTGACACCACAGAAGGTGTCAGACTGTGATTTGGCTCATGATTGCTGGCTTGAGGCAGTGCTGTCGATAAATCCACCAGACTCCTCTGTTAAATATTCAAATTTTAGTACATTTACTTGCATAATATTGGAGAGTAAAGCATGTCATCAAGATTTTTAAGTCTTTATAACCAATTACAGTTCGGCATTGTTCAGTTTGATTCTTGGGTTGGGTCACGCTCATGACTCTTCGAGTGACGACACTAATTACTAATCAGTGACCGGCACTCCAACGTCACATTTTAGTATTGGCTCAGCTTACTCGGAACCTCGCCAGAGCAGGGACTAAAAAATTACCAGGTACCATCTCTAAAACAAAATAAACCGAGTATAGTCGAGCTAGAACTGTACAATGTAAAAGCGCCTCTGACTCTGTGAGGAATAATGATTTTGCTGTTATGTACATGTACATGACTGTGTGTGAGAAATACGTACATCAATGGTTTTAAGTTCAGAGGCACCTTCTCTACAGTCATTCTCTAGCTTGGTCTTTTCTGCTGTCAGCGCCACCGTCTCCAAAGCCAGGTACACCTTTTCCATAGTCAGCTTTGTTCTCAGCTAAAGATGACGGACAGACAGGCAGTAATGAGAGAATAGCATTCAAACAACAGAGGATAGAAAGAATGTACAGAGAGACCAAGAGGTGTGTGCCTTTATTATTAGACATGAAAAAGCAATATAAAAATGTATAATCACAGAATCAGAGATTGTCATTCTCACTGTAACAATGTAGGATATTACAGTACCTCTGCAATGTAATAGTTCTGGAGAAATAAAACATTTAACATAGAAATAACAACAGAAAAGGGGCACATGTAAAGTAAAAATGAGGAAATAAAAATGACATGACATGCAGAGTTGCATTTATCCATACCTTCATCTGGACCATGAATGCTGAGACTATTTTGACCTTCTGAGAATTGATAGATGCAGTTTTCTCTTTGGTCTCTGCTTCAATCTTCTTCACGTCAATGACACTTTGCTCCATCTGTTTGAGACTAAACACATGAGGAAGGATTACAATAATTCTTATTATATGCCATCAATGCTGAGAGCAACTGCAGTTGTGTCCACTTGGTAACACGGCATGTCTCTCACTGGCTAGTCAAGCACACCAAACACAGGCTTTTTCCACCTTACAGAAATGAGTAAAAGTAACTTATTTTAATTATTGCTATTAGCTTCAAAACCACCGACACTGGTTAACTTCACATTATTTAACAAGCACGCAATGGCTTAGAACCCCCTCGCCACCAGCTAGTATTTCGGTGGTGTAATTGAATCTACACAGATCACTGCACTTGTGTAAACATGAAAATTGTGTAGGAAATCCTACAAAGAAGAGCCATGCTGTAAACACATGTCATGCTGTAAACACATGACATGATAGAGAGGAAACCTCTGTTACGGGACATATTTACCTGTCTTGTTTGGTACTGATTTTCTGCTCTAGTTGTCTCTTTTTGCTCTTTAGTTCAGACAGATGCTTCTTCTCCCCTAACAATTCATTGTCACGGCGATCCAGGGTGGCAGCCTCCTTCTGCAGGGCCTTCATCCGTTCATCAATATCTCTTGACTTCAGCTCACACTCCTGATCACAGTTAAACTCTAATCATAAACTTCTTTAGGTGTTGTTCATTTACAGAAATGCCAGATTCCACATTTAAAAAAGCACTAGACCTGAAAGAAAGCGTCTGACCTTTATCTGCTGCTCCAGTTTCCGTTTCTGTTCAGCATCTACAGTGATGGTGAGAAACTGAGAAGGGTACACTGCAGAGTTACTGGTGCTGATCTTGTTGGAGTAAAAAGACCTTTTCACTGTGTATCTCTCCTCTGTTGTGTATAGCACACGGAGGTAAGGCTCCTCAATCACCTTTGAGAGGAAAATACAGCAATTAGTAGAAATATTAATGGGCACCCAAACTGTAATAATATGCTTTGTTGATTAAAACTGTCCAGTTCATATTTTCATTCAGCAAATGATTTATTTGGCATCAGACTGTGTAATGCATCTCAATGAGGTCTCTTAGGCTATGCTCAGACTACAAGCATATCGGATTTTTTTCTTTCACACATCAGATCTTTTCAAGCATTTATTAGCAAGTGATCGTAGACACAGCTTTGCAAATGGCCCTGTCACTTTAGGCCCTTTTCCACCATAGGATTTTTCATTTACCTGGGTAATTAAAAAAAAATGTTTCCACCTAAATTACCCCCGGGTAAATTTAGTACCTACTCACGACTAGGGACTTTTCAGATTACCATGAAGTTTGGAGGGGCAGGGCTGTGTGGAACACATCTTGCAGCTGTTTGCAGCTGTTTCCCTAAATATAGCGACTTTGTTGCTATATTTAGGGAGTTTTCGGACCCTCTAGCGACTCTTTTTCAAAAAAAAAAAAAAAAAAAAAAAAAAAAAAAAAAATAAAAAAAAAAAAAAAAAAAAAAAAAAAAAAAAAAATGGAATAGCAACAAACCTAGCGTCTCTTTCTTTTGTTATTAGAGACTTTTGGAGACACTGACATGAAAGCACGTATCGTTCTAAATGTCTTCGCACACTGGATGGAACAAACAAGCAAATGATTCTGAGAACAACAATGAGAAGAAACCAATAATGAGAAGAAGGAGATAAAAAGTCATGTCTAACTACAAGCAGAGCAGGTTTTCACACACATGCTGCTGCTGCTGTTGTCGTCTCTGGCTGATGCAGCTCACAGAACCTATTTTGAAGCTTGATTTTCACTCCCACCATCAAACAACCCCCCTCCGCACGTCTGTAATTGTTTTATAGTTTATTAACATAAAACGGGTTTTGAGAAGCAAACACAATCAAAATACCCATCGGTGTGTTAAATGTTTTGACTGTACATTACCAACAATGCTCAAGAACTTTAAGGTGCGGTGGAAACGCAAACTACACAGATTACCAGGAACGTTTTTACCCGGGTAAATAAGTAATGAATAGTAATAATAGTATAATAGAATGGATTTTGAATTGAATGAGTGAACACATTTGTAGAAATCTGCTCCAAATGAGGTTTCAAAAACAAAAATAATGTGTTTTCTTGCTTTCCAGGCCTTTAAAAACCAATCTGAATCAGATTTTTTTTTCAGACAGCCTACAGAGGCCTCATGGGCTCTAGTTCGATAGTAATTTGGATGTAATTTAATGAGTGGTGCGTGTTTTTATGCACTACCATCATCAATATTAAAATATTTCTCTGCATTTTAAATAACATACACGAATTACCTGTTGGTCTGCTCTGAAACTGGTTACTATGGAGAAAGAAGCATACCGTTTTTATCATGGCTTTGGTTTGCTCATTGCCCACAGGGACATCATGCACTTTGTACTGGTGACAGAGGTAACTCATCACCTCCTCAGGAGCATCAAACATCTCACGCAGGTAGATGTAGAACCCAAAACGTCTGCAAATTTAAAATATGTTTTGCAAAAATAACTAAATTATAAAAGTATGCATTAAAAAAAGAAAAGTAATGGTCACAGATAGAGACACAATTACACAAATCAACAGATGAAGGCAGTGCCCAATTACACTCCAATCAATATTTTCTCACCTCAGGGACTCGATATTTCTGGATGACTGGTGCTTAGAACATGAGTTCTCCGGAGCAGAAATCGAATTCACCTTCAAGTTCATTTCATCACGAACCTGAGGATTAGGACAGTGAACGATCAATTTGTAAATTCTTTAGGGCAGCGGTTTGAAACCTTTAGGTTAACTACAATTTGCATTCTAAAGCACGCTGACCTTAGTCATGAATATTTCCATGTCGTCTTTCCTCTGGAAGACAAACGCCCGCAGATCGTGGAATGGGATGTGATTTTCTACATAGTTGGCATAACGATGATCTTTTACATTTATCTGATGATGATGATGATGATGATGATGCACAAAAGGAAAGAACAAGCATTAAGGCTCCAACTGGTCATTGAACCAACCAAGCATGAGCATTTGTTGCTCATGGAAGAATGATCCCAAAACAAAATGGCCAGCTTCACGTTATAAGCTCTCTTCCTTTATTAGGTTTATTGCACCATCTAAAAAAATGTTTTCTCATCAATATTATAGGAAAACTTCAGGAAACAGAGTTAATTGGGGGGATATTTTATGCTTGCTTTTGTATATACAGTGTTTGATGAATAAGAAAAGATTTCCATCCGCTTACAACTACAGTGTGGTATAAACCTTTCATTAAATGGTACAAAACAATACAAAACATTAGGTACTTAAAGTGAAGTACTTTCCACATGGTAAACTGTGACTCACCACCAGCATCATGGGCTCATACACATTCCCACCAAACATATGTCTGTTTTTTCTGAGCCACTGAAGAGCAGTGTGGGTGTCTCTGTGGCGTACTCGCAGCTTCTCCTCTTTGGCGTTCATCATGTTGTTCATGTCACTGAGCTTTTTCTCCAACACTGGCAATAGGAAACGCAAACATGAAGCAGCATTGTAATGTTCACTATGCCTGGATATAATGTAAAAATATCCAGAGGACACTTACTCCGTAACTCGGCAGAGAGGTTCTCCTTCTCCCTACGAAGGTCAGACTTCTCTCCTTCGATCTTGGCTCTTTCCTGCTGGATTTGTCTCAGCGTGACATTGATAGCATTGATCTGTGGTGTTACATCTGGTTGATCACCAACTTTGGCAAGCTCAGCCTTCAAGTCTTCAATGGTCCGCCTGGTGTTGCTGATTCGCTTCTGGTGATCCTCCTCCTCTGTTTGCTTCAGTTTCAGTTTCTGTTTAATAACGTCAATCTGCAGGAAAAAAAATGACACTTATTATGAAAAACATAGCTACAGGTAACTGCTGCTGCATCTCTGGTAAAAGTGAACTAGAAAGGAAAAGGTATCAACTTAAACAATTAAATAAAGAGGGAAAAAGCAATACTGATGCTTGATACAAAACCATGAAGGAAGTAATTTTTATGTCTGAAAAAGTGAAATAGTAAGAAGAATCTCACCTCTTTGTTCTTTTGGTCCAACAGATCTTGTTTCTGTTTACACTTGTTTGAGGCTTCTTTGATGGCAGCAGTCTGAAGAAAGTAAAGATCATCTTGACTGGGGCTGTAACACTGTTGTCACTTTCATGATATCGCAAGAACAAAAGTGTGTAGATAACAACGTGGAACTGTGAAGGTATCAAACAAAAACCAGATGAAAGTGCAAAATGTTGTTGTATGTGGTAACCATGAGTGACCACAATATTGCAATAAATACATCAACTTGTTACCAGGATGTAATCATCATATTATTGGATTTTTTTATTTTTATGTATCTTTTTACTCTTGTGATATGACAAGTTTCTATTTTTCTTTGATTTCCATCCTACTACAGAGAAACATTTTATGGCTAACTTCTTTGAAAAAGATTTGTTACTTTTAATCATTCCATGTTAATATTTTGTCATGTAATTTAGTATATGCTCCAAACACAGTGAAGAGCAACACATTTAGAAATAGTATATCATTTCCTATATTCTTCTTTAAGACTTGACTGCAATACTCCAGACATATCAGTGTCACAGTATTTGATTTGTACCTTAGCCTTCATTTGTGCCTCAGTGGGCTTCAGCTGTTCATCAATCTGCTGAATCTTCCTCAGCATGGGCATCTGGGCCTGCCTCAGAGCCAGGAGTTGCCTTTTGGCCTCATCTCGCTCCCCTCTCACCTGCTCAAGCTCCTTACGAGTGGTTTCATATTCCTAATAACACAAGAAAAGAGAAATCGGTCAAATCAATTCAATTTTACACTGACTGTTTATTTGCAACCCTTCATTGAGAACAGTGTTTCAAATTAACCACTCACCACCCACGGTTTCTTCTTGTCAAGCAGTTCAATCTTGTCCAGGTGCCTCTTTCTTTCATAATAACGGTTAACATCGATTTTGTTCCTCTCATTCCTCTGCTTGGCCTTCTCTAGGAAGCTAGCTTTTTCTTTCACTGCATTCTAAAGGGAAACAAGTCATTGACAACATTCATAAGCATTATAGAGGCTGAAGCAAAGCAGCATTTATGTCCCCCTAGACACACACACACAGTCAGGTCCTAGTCTAATTGTAGTCCTAGTTGAATTTCTAGAGAATATACAGTCAGGTCTATAAATATTGGGACATCGACACAATTCTAAACTTTTTGGCTCTATACACCACCACAATGGATTTGAAATAGATGAAATAGAAGATGTGCTTTAACTGCAGACTTTCAGCTTTAATTTGAGGGTATTTACATCCAAATCAGGTGAACAGTGAAGGAATTACAACAGTTTGTATATGTGCCTCCCACTTTTAAAAGGGATAAAAAGTAATCGAACAATTGGCTGCTCAGCTGTTCTATGGCCCGGTGTGTGCTATTTCCTCATTATTATTATTAAAGTACATCTTGCTCATTTTATTTCAAATCCATTGTGGTGGTGTACAGAGCCAAAAAGATTAGAATTGTGTCGATGTCGCAATATTTATGGACCTGACTGTATATTCACTAGAAATTCAACTAGGACATAATGGACAAATCTAGAGCTAGGTGACATGGCAAAAATGTATTATGATAAATGTTCCCATATTAATCAGTATCAACCACATGATGCTGCCAGTCTAAAGTACATTTTGCCTGAAGAAACCGTGGGTCAAACGATTTTAATCTAAAAATATAATAAAGAGTGAACTTATTTTTATCTTGTATTTCTAAAAATGTTACCTTGCTGATCTGTTTTATTTTATTTTATTTTATTTTACAGCTAATTGAGACATTAAACATAGCAGGAGTTGCAGAGTTGTACGGGTCATTATACAGTTTACCTCCAGTTCTCGTTCCTTGTTTCGGAAGTTTTTTAGCTCACGGTGGTCATCATACATCTCTGGTGGACCCACTGACTTCTCAGTTGCTTCTAGTAACTCAATGTTGGACATCTTAGCAAACTCTCCTACTTTTTCCTGAGGACAAACCAACCACATCAACAAGAAAATGGAAAACACAGTAAAATGTTTGACTAAACATTGGATTTACTATGTAGATTTAATAATTATCTGTGTAACTGTCCTTCCATATCTCAGAATGCATTAAACAAAATAACCCCTAAAGAACATTTAAGCAACCATTATTATACATATTGAAAGCAGGATTGCACTTCAGTGATAAAAATCCTACCTGAGGCAGAAACTGACAGAGGTTGCTGACTTGAATTTGCAGAGCTTTAACCTCCTCCTCCACAGCTTTCTGGCTACAGTGCTTCCCATTCAGCATCCACACAGACTGGTTGTTCGCTCCATGGATCTCTCGGTGAATCACTACATTTCCATCTCTCTTTTTCCTTCAGTGACATAAAAAGGAGGGTGATTCAACATCTGGTTAATGTAAAACTGGGGGGAATTGACAGCAATTAATGTAATTAATTCATAAATAATTGTAAACTTTCATGGCAGATTTAACACTGATAAAAGGAAAAGAATAGTATTATTTAAGGTCAAGCTGTTTTTTGTTTTAAAATGTCTGACTAGAATTCCTAGGCTTAATATTTGATCATTTATAAACCGATTCATCAAGGACATCTTAACAAATTGGATTTCATTAGCTACATCTAAAGAAAAATATAGTAGTTGTCTAATAACGTGTGCAATTCATTTCACATAACTCACAGTTCAATTTCAATAGATCCTTTTTGACATCCCCGTTTGACGTAAAGCCCCACCTACAGAAAAAGAAAACAGAGCAATCCTTCAGTCATTAGAATTTGATTTAATTATCTTCAAATATGGCTGCAACCATCAATCGATGGCTAATCAGTTATTAAATTAATTGTTAACTATTTTCATAGTTTAAAAAAAAAAAAAAAAAAAAACAAGTTATCTGATTTCTTAAATGTGAATATTTCAGGTTTCTTTGTTCCATGTTACAAAGAAATCACTAAAACTGATTTTGGTTTGTGGATAAAAGACGACATTGAGGAATATCATCGTTTCAAGGTTTGGGAAATAATGATCAAATGTTTAACATTTGAGAGGCCAAACTACTAACTGATTAATCTAGAAAATGACCAGCAGATTTATTTATCAATAAAATAATTGTTAGTTGCAGCCATAGATACAATTCAAAACATCCACATAGCAGTGTGACGGCAAATAACAGTTGTGCTGTTCCTGTGAGCTGAAAACCAATATGTTAACCATGTATCATGCAATTAAGTTTAATGAAGTGCTGGGTGGTATGACCAAAGATTTATTCTATTAATTCAAAATTTCATTTTGAATTAATTTTCCAAAACTTCAACAGCAGTATTGCGTGCGGTATTGAACAAGCGCTCCAGTGAGAACGACGCAAAGTTGAGTGTGAGCCTAACTGCATGTATTATTGGTATTGGGCTTACTGCTGCAGTAACCACCACAGTTACTTCTTCAGCTAAGCCCTGAGCATGTGTGGTGCAGCAGTGAAAAGAGTCCCCAGTCGAACAGTGTTTTGCTGCGCCACATTCTGTTTTTCATATACTGGTCTCAACCAGAATACCACCCAGCATGAGTTTAATCCGTCACGTTCTGAAAACAGGCAAAGCTCTGATCCATGCATCTGACGGCAGCTGTGTTACCCTGCTCACCTTGTCACCTCTGCCCAGGATAGCGGTCTTGCCAGCCAAACCCAGACAGATGGCACAAACAATGCTGGACTTGCCGGTTCCATTGGCCCCGACAATCATGTTCAGATTAGGTCCAGGATTCACCACTGAGTAGTCATAGGTCCTGTCAAGATACAAAATAGATTTACCTGCAGATCTGGGCAACCGTATGACATACATGCCAACTCTACTGATCATTTTTTTATTCACATGTAGCTAAAACATTTACAAAAGTACGAAAGAGAATTAGCTCTAATGAGAACTTCGTAGAGAACCAGGAAACCTACCCTGCTCTCATCTGATCTCACCTTACCTGATGTCATCCCTTAAAGAGTAAGGCTCCAAAGAGTAACATTCAAAATGATTTACTGACAGAATTTGAATATACTACCCATATGTATGTTCATGTAAAGGGACAACTGCGCAAAAACTGCATTCATAGCCTGAAAATTTTGCCTTTCATATGTACTTTTTTCAAGAGCCTTGCTTTTTGTAGGCCACCATCTTACAGCCATGTTTCTACAGCAGCCCACATTGACAAACCAGCCAGAAGTTTACTATGCCAACGAAGAATTACAACATCCTTTTTTTGATGTGCGACAGCACTGTAGCTCCCTGATGCACATGGGAAAAAGAGGAGTGACCACAGAGGCCAAGCATTTCTTTTAATCCGCAGTCTCACCACGATAATGATTATTAAATATTGCACCTTTAAAGAGACAGTACAAATATTCTATCATGATTTTATCTTGGGCACAAAATTAACAATATTGTAGCAATAATTGTAAACAGCATACTTTTTTTCATAAATGTCAACAGGTAGAGATTTATGTAAATACTCTACCTTCATTCTTCATATTTGAGAAAATTTGGACAAATAAATCATCAATTTCTTCTTTAAACAGAGTAACAAGGGTTACCAACATTTAAACAACCAGTACTTTCATTAACAAAAATGCAACGGTACAATAACATTACTTATATAAGATTTATTTTTGATTATTTTAAAGTGGGAAAACAATTATCTTAGGATTATTATAACTCATATGACTGGAAAGATGTATGTGAAAATGTAACCATTTCACCATTATAACTATAATGAAAAAATGAACACACTCAAACGGTGATTGTGAGATAACGTCCTCTGACTGAAACCAAGGGCGGAATAATTTATTGCTAAAAACAACTTTTAATTCTCAATCTTGCATTACTTATTAATAATTAATATTTTGATAGCGTCTCATGTGGCAATTCTTTGTGACACATGGACATAAACTGACGACACTCGGTGATGCTCATATACTATAGTGGTGGTATAACCATAGGAAGAACAGGAGCTCGTTAGCCTGACGGTCCTGCCATCACAGCTCGGTCATTTCCTTCAGGAAGGAAGCCGTTTCACTTCACTTTCGATTTCGAGACCAGGCTCTGTTGTTGTTGTTGTTTGACAGCAGCAGGAACTTACAGGAAGTTTTTCATGGTGATGCGAAGTATCGATCCATCGACGAATCGATCTTGTCGTCCGCTTCTGTCACGGCTGAGAGTCTGAGAGCTGCTGCAGACTTGGCTGAGCCGCTGTCGCTTCCTGGGCTCCGCCATGGATGAAGAAAACACACGGAACAAACCGCCTGTCTGGAAAAACGAAACCGTGCCAATTCGCCCTCGCGCGCTTTGCCCAACCGTTGCCGAGATCTGGTTGGACAAAAGGCGTCACGTGTAAAAGACTGACGTAGAGTGAAAAAGACACGGTCTATTATCGCGAGAACCTACACAACATAAACAATACACAAGAACACTAAATAAAACAATCACGTAATCGACACAGCTAAAGAAACTGAAATCACTTTTCATTTGCTGCAGTCACATTTATAAATTTTTATTAAAAAAAAAATACATTCACTGGTCAAAAATCATTGTGTTTCATACTGATTTTATTTTTAAACCTTTTCAATTATATGATTTTTGTTGTATTAATTCAGTCTTATTCTTCCTCAATTTCATTATGTTTATTTAACATTCAAAAATTTTGGTTGATGTGAGGCTTCTACAACATTATTGTTATTATTATTGTCTTTTTTGTGTTGTATGAACATTCACTGAGTGGAGGCATGAACTGTGGACACCACACGCCACCTCCGCTGTTCTTATGTCACCAAGCTGTGTTTGCACTGCAGTTCACATACAATTCAAGTCCCGTTGTGGTGTGCTATGATGTGTTAGGTCATGTTATGGTGTGTTGAGTAACACACACACACACACGTTTGCGCTTCTATCAAAGTGAGGACCCTCATAGACATAATACATTCCCTAGCCTCTTACCCTAACCCTAACCATCACAACTAGATGCCTAACTCTTACCCTAACCCAAACTCAATTCTAACCCTAAAACCAGGTCTCAACCCTGAAAAAGCCCCTTAAGGGGTGAAAAAAGTGAGGACCAGCCAAAATGTCCTCACTTTGTAGGATTTATACAATTTTTAGTCCTCACTCTGCAGCAAGTACAAGAACACACACAAACAATCCAGGTCTCACTTTCATTTTCTACCGCTTTATCCTCCACTCGAGGATCGCTGGTGCCTAATCCCTGCTGACACAGGGTGAAAGGCGGGGTATACCATGGACAGGTCACCACATTCACACCTACGTCACCAAATGTTATTCAGTCTCCCCTCCAAATATACTGCTGCTAGTTATGTTTGCCAGTCTTTGTCAAGTCTGTGTGTTTGTCTGCCTGTTGACTTGTGTCTTCTGACCCCAGGAATTTGAAATGATAAATATAGCTGTCCATAAATTAACACACTATAAAGGATGAACATTTTGCTCACAGTGAGCAAAAATACCCCATGCCTTTTAAGCACCTTCAACTCCCAAAGGCAAAGAGGGTCATAACATGGCAGAATATGCTGCACCACACGTATGAGATGTTCTCATGGTCATAAGATTATCCCTGAAAATACTTCGTCTCATCTTCATTATCAGCTTTGTGTATAACCCCTTCCTGCACATACAGTATATAAACCCTGAGACTGAGTGGGAGCACAGAACAGAGAGAGTGCAAAAAGAAAGAGAACCTTCTCTTTGTTTTGCATTTCCTCCTTTGATCATCAGCTTCACTTCATCAATCCAAACTCCCACCAAACCAACATACAGGTGAGTCTCTCAAAATATGCTGTACTGTAGTCTAAAATCCGATTTAACCTGCTTTGAGAAATTAGATTCCAAGTGAGCACATGAGGTTTCTTTGTGCAGAGACACAATATGGACCATAAAATAAGGTTGTCATGGCTCATATAGACATTTCTATGGATGCAAAGTTATTTAATCTGCTCTGTGGTCTCCTATCAGCTGCATAATTGATGAAAAATTTATATTTTTCCAAGTTTTCAAGTTCATTGTTGAATACATATATGATTTCTAGTAGATTATCAATTTAAGTATTTAGTTGGCTGTGGCACAGGAAGTAGTGCTAGTATGCAACCTAACTAATTAATAACATAAATGCTAGACTATTCAACACATCCTGTTGTATTAAATTAATCAAGCGTTAATAACACAGTTACCCATACATTGTAGGCAAAAATGAGTTTGCAGTTTTGTGACGTTGTGTGCAAAGCAAAATATCTGACTTCACAGATCCACCAAAGTCAAACCTAATCATATATTATTATTAGAATATCTTAAGCTGGTCACATAAACAACTTAACAAAATAAATATAATCATCTCATTTCATTTTGAAACAAGAGCTATGAGTTAAGATAATTAAGTTAAGTGGATTAGTTAAGGATGTACATTATCTAAATAGGTTAACTTAAGCCTCCATAAGAAAAAAAAAGGCTATATTTATTGAAATATATTTTTGTGCCCCACTTAAAAAATTATATATAATTATTTTTTTTGCAGACATGAATGCAGCAATGGCAGAACCTGGAAGCGACAAAGCTGCTCCTCCCAATTTCAAGCAGAAGGAGACCAGGCAGTTTAAGAGCAAGGCCCCCAAAGCTGGACAAAAGAGGTGCGTACAAATGAAAAGAGAGAAACCCAACTCTATAGAGCAAACATTTAATTACAACTGAAACCACTCACTCTCTCTCTCCATAGATTTGACGATGTTCCAGGAATGGATGGCCTTGGAGGTAATTACTGATTACATTAGTAACTGAAACAGTTTACAGCAAATGCCTCTGCTGTAGTCAATAAAGCATGGTGCATACAACGCTTTTTCTCTGCTGCAGATGCTGAGGTCGTCTGTCCATGGGAGGCATTTGGAGACATGGAGCTGAGTGATCTGACCCAGTTTGGCATAGTTTAGAACTTGTGCCAAATGGAAACAGTTTATTCCTGGTGGCTGCAATCCAGTAGCTTTTTGGATGGATGACTATTGAGTGGAGAGGGGTTTTTCCCTCTCAGTCCTGGATAAGTGGACCAGGCTCTTGGACAGCAGCCCCCAAGAATGACTCTTGTTCTGTCCTGGGCCAATGCTCCCCATCTTCACGTTTTAGCATCTGATGTCAGGAAGTCTGTTGTTGCTTTTTTCATCCTGTGCAGCCCAACAAGTGTGTAAAAGTGTAAAACACTGTACCATGTTTGGGTTCTATATTATGGATGATTGTGGATAGATTAGCTTCAAACCTATAAACAAGCCACTGCAACCATTATAAACTACATCTATGTATCTATTTATCTACCAATAAAGTAACTGCAACCATTATAAACTACATCTATGTATCTATTTATCTATCAATAAAGTACTAGTGTAAATTAAGAGCATTTTAATGGTCTTCCTTTGCATTTTTTCTTTGTCTGTAAAACATAGTAAAAGTTGCCATATCAGTTGTGTTATAATGCAGAAGACACTAAGTGTATGATTGTAGAAAAGGTCACTCATGTAACAGCACCTACTGTATACATGCATATACAGTATATGTATCTATCTATAGCAGAATTACTTTATACATATATATATAGAGAATGTGTCAGGTGAATCTTCAATGTGATCACGTGAGTTGAGAAGTGTAGGTCAATAGTGTACCACCAAAAGGAGTGCTTTTAGTTTTTTATTGTTCATTAACTGTGCATCGTGTGCATTCACACTGATTCATACAATGTCCTCTTATTTTTGTTCTTTTACTGAACTCAAAAAGTAAATGGCCATGAATAAACAGGAAAAAAAAAGATTAACAGTCTTCTACAATGAGCCAAAAATACCCCATGGTAGATACTCATAACTAAGAGGGTCTTGATTTGGCAGAATCTTTATTTTAAAACAATTATACACATGGTAAAGAGAATATCACTAAGATTTTGGATATCATCATATCGTGACTTCTCTAGTCGATATTGTGATTGCAACTTGATGAGTGGATAATATCTCAAATTTCTGTTCAGTATTTACTGTGTTTTACCAAATGAAACAAATAAAATGAATTCAAAATGTATTATTACAAACCAACTGTGACTCTGTTAAATAATAAAATAATCCTAGACAAAGTGACATTACAACAGTTAAGTTAAACCGCATTTTGCAGTAAACTAAAGTCATCACAAAGGCTTTACGCTGATCCACACTCCAGGCCGGAGGGTGGCGGTAATGCGCCAACAAGCGGGTTACCAACCGCCGGAAAAACAAGAAAACGGAAACGTTTCAGCGAATCGTCCTTACTTGGCACAATGCTATTTACAGTGAGTTTTTAAATGTCTTCATTAAAAGGTTAAAGTACAGCTGAGAACAAAGAGAAAATGGCGGCGGCGACACAGGATTCCTCCTCACTGCTCGTTGGTTGTGGTGAGATCAGAATCGCCTCTTTACTCATCGTCCACCGTGAAGTTTGAGGTGAACCTCAAACCCACCAGAACTAGTATATCTGATCGAATCATCACCTCTTACCACAACACAAAGCAGTGGAAGGCCCTGGAGTTCGCGTGCCGCCTGCTGCTCATCGCCGCGGAGGCTCGAGAGCGAGTTTCCTATCATCTCCGATCAGAGCAGAGCCGCACTCAGACCGGATCAAATAAGATCACTGTGTAGGTTTTTACAGGAATAAACGTCCACTCTCACATTCACTCACAAAAACACACACACACACACACCAGAGACTCATTCCACCAAACAGTCCCCGCACTCACGCTCACACCATCCACAACACACAAGCCTTTCATTCTGTAGCCGAGGAACAATCCGGGCGGGTTTTAAACATGAACCGCGTGGAATCATGGGAAACGAAAGGAGAACGTATAGCGACCTCATGTGGTCAATAAGATGAGCGACTTTCATTTATTGTCTGTGTTATTATTTGTATTTATATAAAATAATACAATAATGAACATGAACATTTTAATGGGAAATATAAGTAACAACAAAAATACAACCAATAAAATAAAACAACACAAATACTATATACAGCGCCTGGGGTTCAACTCAAATATTACATTTTGAGTACAAAGACAATGCATTTTATATTACAATACATTAGACTAATGTGGTAGATATTTGCTATAGGGGAGTGGTAACATGGTAAAGCCTTCTTATTTCTATAGTAGTCATCAAGTAACAAAGAAAAATCTGTCTTTGTGTCTCCCTGTTACAATAATGTACCATACTATCACCACACAATTACCATGTTTGTTTAGCTTTTTTCTATTCTATATTGTTTGCAATAAATTCAAATTTTCACATTTAAGCATTTCTTTGAGGAAAAAAAAGCTGATATCTTAATAACAAGAATAAGTATGCATTGATAAGTGAGCAAGTAAGTAAACAAACCTGACCTGCAGAATCCCAGACTCAAGGATTCAGGACTAAAATTTTGAGGATGACCTTGTGTTCCCCTGAATACATTTTTCAAATATTTACAATAATTTAAACATGGACACATCTTATAGGCTACACATGACGGAATAGTGATGAGCACTGTTGCCTTGCAACAAAAGGACCTGTGTTTGCAACCTTGTCCAAATGAGGGCCCGTCTACATGGAGGTTTGCATGTTCTCCGGTTGTGCGTGGGTTTTCTCCATTCGCCCTGGGTCAGTTGGCATTGGCTCCAGTGACAGGGATGATCTGAGGCTGTAATAAGCATGTTGGTTTGCCTGAAAACCTTTGTTGGTGAAGTTTCTGTCAGTAATAATTGACCCATTGGTTGAAGAATCTGGTAACAGTGCCGTGATCGGCTGCTTTTAAGCTGCATTTCTGTCAGTTGCAATTAACTAATCTGTTGGGGTTGTGATGTAATCCTGAATTGCATAATAAGATTTCAGTGTCTACTACAACCAGTGACCACTTCAAGGCAGCACAACAACAACCCTCATGTACAGTAGTATGTTTGACTTAAATACAAGGACACAGACAGCAGGCTGGCTACATGAGGAGCTGTGACTCCTTCAAAAATGGAGTAAATACGTACTTACACTGGTAACAGAAACGGTGGACATCTACCGTCCTGCCATGGAGGGGTCAACTCCAAAAAAAGTGAGTTCCAGTAAGTTGTCTTCTGAAAATTTTACTGTGTGGGTGAGAGGTAGGTGTCTGGTTTGCAGGCCAGGTCTGTAGGTTAGACTATGAGTTTATCCTCACTGATTTTACAGGTGTGGTTTATTTCCAAAAACAGATTTTGTGTTCCAACTCATTATTTACATCATGATCAACAATAAGTGTACACGAGTGTGTGCCTTTTAATGGTATACTGTCATTGGGAGTGTCACTTCATCATTTCAGTTTATTGGGGTATACTTTATTAGATTACCATGGTTAGGGCAGCAAATAGTCCAGTGTGAGTTATCATCAAATAATTTGTATCCATCTTTAAACATTATATTGAACAAAACAGACTGCTGTGTATATTTATGAGACTCTCTTTGCTTTCTGTACTTGATTCTCAAATTAATCAGATCATCTCAGGAAACTGATGGAGCCACATATTGCATGAATGTGATTCAGGCTTAAAAAAATCCATTACTTTAGTAGGGAAAATTTCAATTTCAAAGATGATGATTGAACTTCCCCTCTTTTGGAGGTGCAAACTATTTATATGACAATGATAACACCCTAATTAACAGGAAATCTGGGCCAAAAAGACACACCTCTCCTTTAGCCACTACTGGATATGAATCTCATACTCATAGATAGAATTCAATTGGGTAGATCAGGTTTTGAAGGTACAGTTGTGAATGTCTGTGTCTGAGAAGCTGTGAGACATCAGGTGGTGTGATTTTGCTGGAATCCCTCCCAGTTCTGCAGGTTCTGTCTGGAACAATGGCTTCCATCAGCACAGATGCCTGTCAACCCCTGAAGGGGTTACGTTGGTGAAAGAGATATTATAATCTACAGTCCCAAAAAACTGCAGATCATGTGTAGAGCAGTTTTAAGACAAAAATACAGTTGTGTCTCTGAGAGAGGCTGGACAACAACAGCATCTGCCATCGTTCTGCAGGTTCTGTCTGGAACAATGGCTTCCATCAGCACAGATGCCTGTCAAGTTCCTTTCCAGCTCAGGCTTTTTGCAGAGGCCTGGAGAAGAGGAGCTGGATCTGAAGGGGTTACGTTGGTGAAAGAGATATTATAATCTACAGTCCCAAAAAACTGCAGATCATGTGTAGAGCAGTTTTAAGACAAAAATACAGTTGTGTCTCTGAGAGAGGCTGGACAACAACAGCATCTGCCATCTGTTTAAGGCTCAATATGACCCTTTCCTCTGACTTATCTGGTTTCAGTGGGTGTGGCAGAGGCATCTGTCTGACTGTGATACAGGAGAATGTTGTGCCACAAGTTCTCATCCCACTTTGAGTGGAATTAAATGTAGATATTCATTCATTAATATATAACTGCATAGTCGTGTTTTACCAAAGGCAATCATGGTTCAGCCAAACCAACACTCCTGGGACTCTGACAGGCTGATGGAGCTGTTACATCACTTTGTGCTCCAAGTCAACCAAGCTCACCTGCTCAAACAACACAGCAGGCACTGTTCCTTTAAGCCTTTATCTGATTATAACCTATGTCCATTCAGGTGAGGGTCAAATAAAAGAAACAAGTTTTGGTACGTGTATGTTAACATGTTCAGCTCTGTCAAAATGACTAACAATTATTTTCCCACTTTTCAACTGGCAGAAACCAGGATGTGGCCGTCACAAAAAAGGTACCTTTAGATAGATCTAATGTACTGAAATATAAAGTCCAACTGGTTACATAATTGTAGTAATAATTTTGGTGAATAACACATTATGAAGTTGTTGTATTCCCTTTAAAAGTTCATAATTCTCACTCAAATTAACTTTGCATTTGCTAAATTTGATTTGGTGACTCAAACAATTTACAAATACTAAGTTACAGTTTGATTTTAGCTCAGGAAATTAGTTTATTTAACAGAGGCCACACACAACACATCATTTAATGACACATTTTGTCAGCTCTCAGGAGGTAAAAGTGCAGATAGTGATATTTACCATTTTGTGTTCTTCAGAAAATTCTGGTGTCCATCCTGTGCTGTTTCATCAGTCCACAGCTGATTGGTATGGGGGTGAGTCTGTTCATCCCAGGAAACTGAACAGCTCCTCAGTGGAAACACCAAGCTACCAGAACCTGCACAGAGAGCTACTACTCAGCCATAAAAGGTACAAACATCCTTGATCTTCTAAACATTTGGAACGGAGCAGTGCAGTGTGGGTAACTGTGGCTGATGTTTCAGGGGGCTGCTGCTGGAAGGGAAACCAGAGCTGAAGCGAGTGTTGGAGCAGCGTAGGCTGGAGCTGCACAAAGAGGAGGAGATGGCGCGACGGCGGCCCTCAGATCTGGAAACAGAGCTCCGCAAGAGGCAGCAGAAGCTGCAAGAGGTCTGAAGTACAAACCTCAGAGATGCTTAACCAAGAAACTATGAAACATAAATACATTCTCTTTTGCTCAAAACACACAGTTGGTGTGAGTGTTACCTCAAAGGGCCAGTGCTAATGCCAGTGGTGGTTTTTGACTAAGGTTGTAGCTTGATTATACCATCTAGTTGGATTACTACTCTTGTCCCAGTATGCAAGCACTAGTGAGGAATCTATTTTTTGAATAAAGTGCGTCCACCTCCGCTACACTAGGTGGTGATAGGTCCCCTTTCATCTTGTTAGTATTAGGCAGTTTCCAGTTTAGCTTGTGGCTAGTTGCTAGCATTTCGAGAGCCAATTCTAGCATTCTGTCCAACAAATGTACAGAACTAGATTTTGTTGTGTTTTTACTACTGCTGTCTTATTTTTCTGTATACAGGCTTCTTCTATTATTTTGCTGTTAAGCCTGGGGTGGGAACTGTGGCACATGTGCTGAGTCCCTAGGCCAGTTTGAGTCCGACTCTGGTCCAACTGAAAGTGCATTCATGAAACAGTAGTTCCACTCCCGTTTGTATTATGTAGGGCGTCTACGCCCAACTTTGAGAAATTAACTTAAGCACCATTAAGTTGGACTTGTTTACATATATTTTGAAAGTACGGTTTTTAGTTTAGTTTTTTTCTTGATAGCCTTTCATTTTTTTTGGGGGGGGGGGTGATTTTTATTTACATTTGTATATAATGAAGTAGATATAACTGTGAATAAGTATTAACCTTTAATATCAAAATGCATTTTGTAAATAATACTTCACATTTATGAGTGTGATATTGATTGAATGACTTGTGTTTGCGGCAGAATACTCTGACATTGTTACATTAACTTTTACTTATGTAAAGACACCCGAAATGGAAACATTTTATCATAGTATCAAATACCCACAAGAATTTGGAACTGCATCTACATCTCCTGGGACTGTAATGCTCTCCTTTTAAACCATTATTTGAAATGTAGAAACCTGCTCTTGGTCTGGAGCAGCTGGATGATGTATGAAGTGTATAACACTGGCTGAAAGCAGATATATTGACTTGCACTTTGTTTTTCCAGTATGAACAAGAGGAGATCAGGCAGCGGGAGAACCAGCAGAAGATTCCAGAGTTTGTCCACGTGAAGGACAACCTGAGGCGCACACAGACATCTGAGCAGTGAGGCATAATCCATGATTAGAATATCTTTGAGATACTTAATCACTGCTCCATTTTTGATGTTGGAATGGAAGTGCTATTTTTTCTTTTAATTTATATTAATAATTATATGTGGATCTCTGTTTGTTAAGTGAAAATTATGACAGTCCACAAGCTGACTATTTTAGATGTTTTCTATGGTAAATGTAGCCTACTATCTATTTTCTTTTTCAAATCAACTTCTCATGCTACATCAGGGCATCATCAGTGAAAATTCTTATTAAAAAGACCACTCTTGTGGGATTGTGATCAGTCACATTTTTTGACAAAACTGTTTTGTAGCAATAGAAATCCCAGAATGTTACAGATTGAACACGTTTCTTTATCTGTTTTTGTCATGATGGTTTATTTTCAGTGTGTCTGTGTGCTGTGGAAATAAAGATTTTATGGTTTGAAGAGATGCAATGTTTCATTGGACACAACTCAAAGCACTGGGGACTGACTTTCATGCAGTCCTTCTCCCCGAGGACTCTTGTGGTTCTTTCACATGGATATGGGACTTTGTTTAATTAGTTGATCTTTTCATTCCATCACGGGATGAGAGGAGAAAGCTCAGGCCATCTGGAGGAGGCTTTTCAGGGTATATTGGCTGGGAATACCCAAGGGCCTGTTTAAAGCACTGGAGACATTTGGAATAATCACTGAAGCCACTAGCTGCAGGAAGATAAAAATAGTTTTCAACGCATGATCAATAGTGAAAGAAGCACTCAGATCAATATCATCACATACAGTAGAATAGACCCCTATTTCATTTTTTAAAAAAAGAAAATATCAAAAACATTTGTCATTCCATCAAGGTGGGGTGGAGGAGGATTGAAACAACCCATTGTTATTAATGACATACCACAGATGATTTAGTGACCATTAATAATGCCATTGAACGAAGTCTAAGAAGGTGTTTTCAGAAAGTAAAAACTAAAATTGTACATATACATTAAATATGTAAATATTTTACGACATTAGACCAAATTAAGCCTAATGACAGAATATAAATAAAAAAAATCAAATAGCAAATAAATAAATACATGCAATTATGTATTCGAGGGATAACGATGGCTAAATTGGTCCAAATATAAATGAATCACTGTTTTTCTTCTTTATGGCTGAGGGAAGAGGTGTACATCACCAAGCTGCCAGCTGTTCTGGGTCTTTTTCTTTCTTTCGCAGCTCTTTCTTTTTTAAACAAAACTCTCCCTCGGGCTATTCAACTTTTGTGTGTCTTCTCAAATTAACAGCCCCCTCAGCGAGGCGCGTGCTGCTATGTATTCACCTCAGAGTGTGTCCGGAGAGTCAGCAGCGTCGGACCGAACCATTCAACCAGAGTCCGGAAAGATTATTGGCGATAATCATCTCACATTTTCCGCTCAAAATTATTGTAGTCAATGTACATTGTTATTAAAAAATATGAATACAGAATTATAATTGTTAAGAAGTAAGAATGAGAGCCACTTAATAAAGAAATAAATTATTTAGCTCAGCCCAGTGAAGCGCCCCCCCCCTTTTAGTTAGAAAGTGGAGTTGACTGAAACAGATGTCCGAGTCGGTGTTTGAGCAGCAGAGCAGAGAAAGTGTGGAGTCAGAGTTTGTCCTCCTGTGTCTGCTGTAGGATGCTGTGAAGGAGCAGAGAACACTGCACAAGGTAATTCAACAACAACAACACTTCATTTTAACGAGGTTTACAGCATAACATGAAAACCAACATACAGGAAAGGAAAGGGTGAAGCTGATTCATTTGTTATACATTTGTTATAACAGTTCATTTGACTATTTTGGCTCTATATAACCTATGTTATTATATAAAGGATTATAATATGCTTCCTTATAAGTCCTTGAAGTAACGCATGTATTAGCAACAGTTATTTGTTTTATGTTATTTGTTATGTTGTTAATTTTGTTTTTTGTATATGCTTTATTATTAAAGTGGTTTCTTATAACATTAGCAGTTTAATGTAATCCATTAAGTTGTACATTTCACTTTTTTATGAAGAGGTAAAATAAATTATCCACCACTTATACACAAGTAGCTCAGTTTTCAGTTACTTTCCACCACTTGTAATTTCACTATACTGATGATTTATTTCTAATGTACTTTAGTATTTCTGTTTTCTGACACTTCCTGTTTCTATTATTTTCTAGTATTTCCTTAGTAGCATTATTTCAGAAAAAAGGTAAATGCAAATATGGATTATTTTTATTGTGTTGCACTGTTTACTTGAGTAAAAGATCTTCTATCACTGCTATTCTTTGCACAGTTATAATTTGTTTGTTAACAAACTGTAAAAGAATACATACTTACTTATTATGATTAATGAAAACCTAGCAGCTGTAGTGGAACACTGCACTAGGTCTCTGCAGATTAATATAATCTGGTTACATACCCAGATTAAAAAAAAACACACACTTGATTTATATGTGAGGCAACAGACTGACTGGTGTTGGTTGTCTGTGCCCACAGCAGCAGAATAAACACAAGCCTTATGTTGACAGACGTGCTGTGCTACTGTGGTGCCAAACACAACACCTCTGTGTTGTTATGCCCCCGAAGTTCCCCAGCTCTTTTATTGATGGTGGGAATTTATGGGTGAAAAGTTGAACCTACATCCTGCCAGTGACCGGAGATGACCATCAGTGTTAATTGCGAGGCGTCAGAAATGATGATCCAGAGGAGATGAGTTGCCATGACCCCTCGGCTGTTCCTTCAGCCTCTGGTGAACAATGAAGCATCTCTTCTTGCCCTCTGTATTTACGCTGTCGTCGGGCTGTGACTGAGCTGCTGTGTCTGGCCAACATATGGCCTCCAGAGACTGAGAGCCCGCTGGTGTGGTGCTTATTACCCCTGCATTGTGTCTGCTGTAAAGTGAAGACCATGCGCTAGTTAATAGTGACGATATGAATGAACCCTGACAAATTAAAGAGACTAATAGTGTTTAAACCTTTAACATAAACACCTCACAGTCACACTTTAAATTTTATAATCAGTGTTTTGATCCTGTGTGTTTAATTTGCAAATCAACACGGCTTCTTAAGGCTAAGATCTGACTCCAATGACGTGCTTTGTAATACAACACTCCTCCTGCTCCCCCACATTGATGTGCTTTTCTTTCAGCAGCACAAATCATGTAGTGTGGATCCATTTTGCTGAATGGATTTTGGCTTTTCATCAGACTCTGAAATAAGTCATGCTGTAAAGTCATTTGGTTTCTTCCATAGTATCAGCACTCAGTGGAGAATCTTAATTACAGGGTTCAACCAGGCCCTGGTCTAGTTTCAGGCATCCCTCACTGTTTCTTTGGGTAGGCTGGTCCCCATTGGTAATTCCAGGGCCGACCACAGTGGTAAGTGGTGGCAGCATTCCAGGAGATCGCAGCTCCAGAGGCTCATGGGAAAGGGTGGTGGGGGAAGTCTGCGAGACAGTGAATCTCTTGCCATAAACACCCATTTCCGATGATGCTACACTGCCACGGTCCAGTAAGCAAGTGAGGATGGGAGTGGATCTTCAATGGCCATCCCTAACACATTTCTAGATAGTCTTCATCAGCAGTCATCACACACTTCCCTTAATTAGAATGTTATGACTATTACATCAATCTAGTCTGTCGGGTGGAGACAGTGTTATCAGCAGTTGCCCCCTTCACAAAATTGACATCTATTCCTGTTTCATTATACCATGAAACGTTATGGTTTTTGGCTCCTTGTAAATGCCTAATTTCAACACACCCATGTCTCTAGATCCTTATGAAAGTTATGATAAATGGCTTTGCAATAAGATGCAATTTCTATGCTTTATGCTTTTTGCTCACTGAATTCCACCCCCCCCCCCCCCCCCCCCCCCCCCCCCCCCCCCCACCTGCCAACTCAGCCTACATCTCAGACCACAGACTCTTGTGAAAATCTTTCGAGAGTTATGAGGTGTACGTGGGTAAATCCCCACATTGCACTGCTGGCTGGATTCCTGTTGACATCTTTAGTTTTAGATTGCTGCAGTGCAGAGCGTTCAGCAGGCCCTGACCTTGCACAGTAAAAACTCATCCATGTTCCATTTTCCAACTCTCACTGAAGCCTTGGTCCAACAATGCAGCTCAGACTGAAACAGTGCAGTCAGCAGATACTGTTCCTATAGCAGATTACTGAGGCTGGTTAGTGGATACAGGGCTTTTGTTGCAGTGTTGTTTTACTGACTCGAGCTGCCTCACTGGGCCTTGTTGTGCTGCCTGCTGTTCATAGCTGTGTCATTTCACACGAGTTGCTGTGGTGAATGGTTTTGGGCTCGTGGGATACACAATAATATCCTGTTAGAGGAGGTCGTCATCCCAGTCTCTGAGTCTTCCTGGTCCCTGCAGAAAAAGACCTGATACCAATCTCCAAACACAGAGCATGAGAAAAGAGCTGAAGATTACACACAGCTACACAGTCTTGTGATGTGTTTTTATGTCACTCAGACTTTATTATCGACTAAAGACATATCTTGTACTATTTATACTGTGTGAGCATTGTTAACACAGATGCTGCCTCAGGGGTCATCAAGTATATGAATGTGCAGCACTGAACTAATGATATCCCTTAATCATTAGTCCGTTAGTATCCATATCATTTGTCTCTATCATTGTCTCTTGTGACTTGTCCAGGGCAGTGGAAGACATGTGACATTCAGATTAAAACTGACCTAAAAACTGAGGAACTTATTTCTGGAAAGTCCTCTGTTTCTCCTGTCCGTAGGCAATTTCATCAAATTAGCCACACACAGATATCCAGGCCTGTTTTTAAAAGCCTTAACTTATCCCCAGATAAACTCTCCAATTTGTTGTGGTCACTGTTTTCCTCTTCTTGCTGTTGTTCCTCTTCACGTCTTGTGTGTCAGGTGTTTGCAAAAAGCAACAATGGAACAGTGCGAGCCATAAACATGAATTGTGCTTGCCTGTTTGTGAAAGTGTGTCAGGCTAATGGGCACTGGAGTCAACAGGAACCTTGAGATCTGGTGCTGTATGGACAAGCCCAGCATTGAGACATTCTTCCACTTCAAAGCCCCCAGAGGATTTTCTGGACACTGGTTGAATAGAAGCAGAGGGAGGGGTGCTCGGGGGAACAGGTGCAGTCCCTGCGCAGGGTAATTCCCGCTGCCATCTGCTTTCCTTTTTGGGGTCTGGGCTCTTTAAATGCCCTCTGACACGCCTCATGGCGACACGCTCCCCTAGCCAGCCGCACCACGCCTCGTCACCATGGCATCACAGTTTGGATTAACCCCCGCACATGTGCCGAGTCAACCGTGGGGGTCTGCCTCCTTTGTGACTGAGCATGGGAGGTGGAGGAGGTAGTTACAGAGGCGCATGGATAAGTGTGTGAAAGGACACCCGCCACTTACTCACTTTTGTTAAGTAAAGCAGCAGGAGCAAGCATGAATAAAGCCATGTGGCAGAACGACAGCAAGAGAATCTATACTCTTGTGAATGATTAATTTAATTTTACTAATCTGAACAAACCTTTTTTTAACAGGTATTTTTAAAACAAGAGTGGACAGTTAAGATGACGGCCATCGAGAGTAAAGAGGAGATCAGTGACACTGACAGTGGGATTATCTTGCATTCTGGTAAGAGGAAGCATGTCATAGATTATCAAAACCAAAACTAGGGCTGCAACTAAAAAACTGTCCTTATTTTTCATCAGTCGGTTAATGAAAGGAATCAGGAAATAGAAGCTGAAATCACCTTATTAGGGCTTGATTAACAATAGAAAAAAATAACAGTGCAGCTGATTCTTGCTCAAACACCATCAAAAAGCATTTAGACTGAGATATAAAGTATTTTGTTTAAGATTAAAAAGCATCACAACATACAGCTGTCATACCACGTATGCAACACTGACCTGCTTATATACATTCAAGATTGTACAAAAACTACTTTGCAGAAGAATTAATCTCAGATAGTATATTAGATATAATAGAAATAGTGAATTATGTGTTTATTTCTATGGCTGACACAGGTGCTGATGTGGAAATATGAATCTTGTCATCTTTGTGTTTCTCTGCAGGGTCAGACAGCCCCACATCTCCAGTGAAGGACCTGACCACTCACACCAGAGCCCTGAAACTGAAGCACCAGTCTCTGGAGGAGCGCCTGGAGCTCTGCCTTCTGGAGCTGAGAAAACTCTGCATCAGAGAGGCAGTAAGCAGCCACCTAGTTACAGTAGATGGTGTATAAAGTACCAAGCTGTTTTTTATTGCTTTTTGTCTAAAATGTTACTGTTTCTTTTATTTGTAATAAGAACTTTTTTTGTCATCACAGGAGCTGACTGGTACACTGCCCTCAGATTATCCTCTGATGCCTGATGAAAAGCCACCTCGTGTCAGGAGGAGGATTGGAGCTTCCTTTAAATTGGATGAAGGTTTGATCCATCTGGATAAACAGGTACGAGCCACTATCACTGTTCAGTATTTTCAGTGAAAGTAGTTGAACAAAAGAAACTACTTTTACTAAATGTCATGATGTGTCACTGTTGCAGGATTCAGAGCTGCAGGTGCTGGAAACAGACTTGGCTCTTCAGCAGCAGATTTATGAAGCAGCCTGTAAACTCTCACTGGAAGAGAATCTCAGCAAACCACAGAAGAAGAGTCGGCTCCAGCAGTGCAAGCGGGAGGAGAAGAAAGTGAAGGATCTGCAGGAGGCCGTTTTCCAGCACAGGGTCAAAAGCGAGTGCAACTCACCATGCATCAACATCCAAACCAGTAAAAACAAAGGTGAGAGATGCTGCTGCCCCCTGCAGGAGATTGTGTACACTGCATTCATGACCAGACTTAACTCAATAATGTTTGTTTTCGGAATGCAGATGTTTGCCTGTCGGATGACAGTTCCCTGTCTGATGTGGTGGCCCTGGACGATGGTGAGATACGTTTAAATACCCATAAGTGGAGTTTAATGATTATTATCAGTCTCTAATGCTTTCATTGAAGCTAAGTAGAGTAGCATCCGCACTCATTACACTGAGCTGTATATATTTTTGTTTTATTTTATTCTATTTTATTGATGCATTAATTTGTACAATACTGCAATGTTTAATCACCTAACAGTTAAACTGCACAACATAGCCTGTTAATATTTTTCCCCAGGGATGAATCATGCCTTAAACTAAAGGTACACTGCATAAACTTTAGCAACATCTACTTGGTGAAGTTACGTGTTGCATCTGAATATCCCTCACGTCACCCTTCCCTTCCAAGTGTGTTGGAGAACCTATGTAGACTTCAGTTAGGATCAAAACTCAAATGATGTTTAGTTTGTCTATTGTGGGTCATTGTAAAAACATAGTGACTTAAAATGTATATCTAACCTGAATCCTTAACTGATAACTAAGATAAATATATGAAATTAAAGTATTTGCTTATGAAACTGTAGTCGAGTATAAGTAAACACTACCAGTAATTAAGAAGCTCAAATAAAGTACCTCAAAACTGCACTTAAGAACAGTACTGGAGTAAATGTACTTGGTTACTTTCTACCACAGAATGTAACGGATAATGAAATCAGAGATATGTTTGATCAGCATAATGAGTGCTGAGTGAACAAAAGCATTCTCTGACAGTCCTGCCTCACACTGAGCCATTGATGTTTCCTCTGACCATAGATGTGGACTCGCCCTCCCCCCTGTCTCCTCCGGTGTTGGGCACTTCTTATTCAGACCCTCTCCAGCTGTCAGCCAAAACCCTGCAGTCATCCCACCATGTATCAAGTCAGCTCAGTGTTGAGTATGAGCGCTCACCCATCCAGAACTCTCCATGGAAGGAATCCAGTCTGGACCAGCCGTACCAGAAGGCAACAAAACCTCAGTCTGCTAACAGCAGCAGGTCCAGGTATGAATGTAATCAACCCATCACATACACAACTGTAGCAGGAAGAGAAAAACTACCTCTGTGTATGTTTTTGTAGCCTTAGAATAAGCTGTGAAGAGTAAGAGCCTTGCCCTGCTTTGTTTGCCCGAAAGAGTGGAGTTGTGTAAGGACCACCATAGTTTACTGAACCTTTAACACAAAAAGAAGAAAATAAAAGGAGGAAAAAAATATATTTTCTAGATTATTTGGACATTTTGCAGTGTAAATCATTCTCACTTTAAAATGAACCCTGAATTTATTGTCCAGATTTATTTGTAATGCTTCATTCCCACGACTGCCTGACACTCAGAAAAGAGACCTCACACTCTGCCTCACTCATGTTGTCCCTCCTGTGTTGTTGTCTGCAGCAGTCCAACAGGAACCCAGGTTTCTTCAGAAAGCTGCCGGATCCCACTGTCTCAGTTTATCAGGAACTCGGCTCTGCGCCAGAACCACTCCACCAGTGCCCCCTCCACCCCCGAGCTGCACATACGTCGCCAGTATTCCCAGTCCTTCAGGTACGCCAAGTCAAATCAAATCACATTTACTTTATTGTCTCCACAGGGAAACAGTTTTGGGCTACAACAGCTGCAGTGCAATATACACCACAGCAGATAAAACCAACAGCTCACAGAAAATGAATAACAGAATAAGAAAAACGTTCAACCTAAAATACAAAACACAATAAAAAGAAGCCATTAAAAACCAGTAACCACACTGCGAAATGTGAAAGATTGAGATCCATGACAGAAATAACCCGATTTCTTGTTGAGCAGTGTAATAATTTGCATGCTCTATAACGTGTGCCTGAAGGTGAAAAGATTATATTCAGAAAACAAAATGAGGGATCGCTCATTTCAAATCATTTTTGCCAATTTTTGCCCTGTAAAGTTCAAAGAGATTAAAAATGCCTTCACTTAAATTTTACATTTTTACATAATATGTTTTCTCAGGCTTCCTAAAAACAAGCCGTCTGCTGACTTGGAGCGTCTCGCCTCAAACAGCCGAGGACGATCCAAGCTGCCCCAGCGCCGCTGCGTGGCTGACTTCATGGTGCGCACTCCAGAGTTTTCTCCTCTGCATCCGTACCACTCCAGCTCTGAGGACAGCAGCTCGGAGCACTCGTCCTCCTCTTATATCAGCTCTCCAAGCAGGGATGGACCCAGTGAGATCCCAAAGCTCTGCCCACCACCTTATGGATTCCACTTTGGAGCCCAGAAGAAAGGACACTCCAGCTTCTCCACATCACATAGTAACGCCACACAGTCTCAGACCAACACCAGCTATGTCAAGGCCACCGCAAAGAATGATCCGCTCTCCCCTCAAGACCTGGGCATGGGGAAGGACATCCTGTCCTCCCCTCCTGTGGCACGCAGTCCTCAGCAAAGACAGTGGCAGGAGGGAGCATCGTCCCCAAGGGGAATCCTAAAGCCTCCTCCACCTTACACCAGGCTAGTGAGAACTCCCTCACTGAAGGAGTATCCAAACCACACTATTAGATTGTTGCCCAGGGAGATCGTGTCAGAGGAGCTGAAGTCATGGCACCAGAGGAATCAGCTGCACAAACTCTGGCCCAGCAGCGTGGACCAGCAGAGCTCCATGAACGTCAAAACCCCCACATCACCTCACCTGCCTACATTTAAGCAGGTTGGTACCAATAATGATCTAAATTTAACAACCCACTACATCAGTGTGATATGATTTAAAATTATGAGACAGACTGGATTACTTAAAAGGTAAATAATCTGTATGTAAACAATGCTTTTCTGCTCTACTCTTGATGACAACTAAAAGCTACTACATTTTTCCATTCACACAAACTTTTATGTGAAATACATTTTCTACCCCACACCATTTACACCCATTAACATATTGCCGGCACAGTCACCAGGAGGAGCAAGGATTTTCTCTGGCAGATACTGTGGTTGAGCTGTGATTTGTGTCAAGTCAAGCTGCAGTTCAATATTCTCTGAGTAATAGCTTTAAAACACGATGGAGCATTACTTCATGACACGATTGAGTTACCTACAAAAAGCTGTGAGGGTATTTCATTGCCATGTTTCTACAGTATTACAAGGATTAGGGGTGAAGTGTATTTATTCTCGGGATACACATTGTGATTTACTGGGTTTACGTTTTTTTCACAGGGTTCAGGTAACGTGATTCTCCAGAGAGCTGCAGACGGGACTCCACTCCAGTGGTTTGTGGCTGAAGATGCTGAAATTGTGAGCCAAGTGTAGCTGATAAACTCTGCCCCCTGTTCATGAGTATATACTGTATTTTATTTGTTTCTATTTATTTCTGTATTTATTAACACATCATGGTGCAGCACACATGGACCTATTGGTGATGGGCACATTTCTCTCTCTCTCTCTCTCTTCTTCTAATTTATAAAGTTAATGTAAGGTGCTATGCCAGTTATTATTTATTTTTAATTGTTTTCTCAGACATACTTGGGGTTCAAATTATTTCAAGAATGTGTCTTTCAAAAATTGCCCTACAGTAGTTTTAAGATAAGTGTATCCATTCCTAATATAATTTCAATTTCATTACACCATATTTATCTAATATTTAAAGTTTCTCTTTTGCAACATAGAGTCTTATTACTAAGATTTTAATACATTTTTGAAAATGATTTTTATATATAGTTAAAATTTAACAAATGTCTAGCCATGACATAAAGTAAGATGAGCCTTAAAGCTTACTAGTTACTTGTAATAATTAATCACTGATGCCTTTAATGGTGGTTTGATGAATGTTTTACTCCAGTATGGTGTTTTTTTACTAACCAAGTGATTGTATCAGCTTTGATATTCTTTGTATATTTATATTAAAAAAAGAAATGTGCTTGAAAATTATATTTGTGGCATCCAGATCATCTGATATATTTTCTGAGTTAGTGTTTTACAAAATGTGGATAAACAAACAGGTGCCACTTCAAAATGTTATATATTCATTTACAAAGTGACCAACACAGTTCTTAGTACAGTCACAGACTTTTTGGGCAACTGTATCAGATCATGACTCAAACACTTCATCATGAAGTTTCCACAAGACAAATGTCAGCATTATGACACCGAAAAGCACAAACAGGTACAAGCAGATGAGCAGCCAGTGACAGCGGTTCGTCTGGTGACTCAGAGGATGCTTTGTCCACCAAGATCCACTCCTGAGGAGAACAGTCGGTCAGTGTGTGGTGTCCAGAGGAAACAATCAAAATCTCAATCATTAAAGAGGATTTGAACACTCATGTTGACTCACGTGCCCACAGAGATCCGTCGGTAGACATTTGTACTCTTTTTGTTCTTGTCGGACTTCTTCCTCGTGAACACAGCTTTGTCCTTGTGCCTCTGTCGCAAAGTATCCAGAGAGGCACTGTAACATAGACACAGTTAACTTATTCCAGTACTATATGCAGAGTCACAACAAACTAAGGCCATCATAGAGTGAGCTTATTCAAATAAGTCAGATGTGTGTAGCAGATAATCTCTGCCTGTCAATCACAAACAATCACAAAACTAAAGTAATAAAGAGCCCCAGTAAATGCAGGCTCTTGCATTATGACAGTTGTTTTCCATGCTGTACTTTTTGTTTTGTATTTCCCTGGTGACCACTTGTCTTGAAGCCGTGCTCTCAGTGCTGGGGATGGGAGCAGAGTCTGGAGGAAGCTGAGTAGCTGACAATTCAGAATCAAGTGACCTAAATAATTCAAACAGAGAAAAAAAAAACATGTCAGGTGATGCATGATTGTGGTCAAATATCATGTAGATCAGGTTACAGAATAATAAGATAAAAAATAGTTGACCTGTCGTCTACTAAAAAGCTTTCGTCCTTGTTGGTGGCACAGTAACTGGACTCCGAGCTCATAGATGGAGACGGGCAGGACTTCCTGCTGGATGACACTCTGTGACCCGATCGCTTTCGCAAATCTCGCTTTCTCTTCTCCTGCATTGACAAAAAAAAAAAAAACACAACCATTGTGTTGTTTGGATGACAAGAGTTTATTGAGAATGAGGAGCCCAGTAAAGCAACTCCCCTACCCGAGTTTGGCTGGAAATGACTGACACACTGACCCTTCAACGACCACTTTTCTGATCGGAGAAAAGAGAGTGACGAGAGTAATAAGTGGTTTTGACGTGATGACGCTGAAAAAGTCAAATTATCTCTGTACCTGTTGAGAGCTTCTTAGTCTGTCGTCACTTTCACCTGGATCTATGACAAGAGGCCGGGTGATCAGTCATGACAGCCACACAAATACTTCAAAGCAACAGTCTAAAGCAGAGAAGAAACCTGGTGAGGCTCTGGGGTCAAAGATGTTTCTGCATGAGTGTTGCTGTTGGATCACCCTCTTGGCTTCTTGCAGCTCCGCCACATTTCTGTCATGTCTCCTCCTCAGACTCTCCACATGAGCAACCATGAGCGCCACCGCCCGATTCACCCGAGCCTCCTGTCCCAGAACAGAACAGAGCAGACCACAGGACTGTTTTACAATAAAAACACTAACAACAGATCTGAGCTGTTGTTAATAGCTTTAGTAATATACACAAATTATTTATGAAGGCCTGAAGGTCAATAATAAATGTATTGTACATAGAGCAAAATTAGGACTTTATAATAAATAAGTGTAAAAATGAGATTGGGTTGCCAGGTTGAGTCAAAATTTAACTGAAGAATCCCACAGTTGTTTTCTTTTTTGTTCACATTTCTCCAGACAAAACATACAGTATTTGCACACAGAAAGAACATTAAAATAGCATAAGTAAATAATGTCAAACTGTCCTTTAACTAAGTCAAGCCCTAAGCAGATCATGTGTGTGTTTTGTTGTTGCTGCTCTTTGGTTTCCTGCTGTAAAAGGAACGGACATTATCTTAAAGGTGCCATACGTAAGAATGAGTGACATCTAATGGAGACTCCTCCACTCAAGTACTTCACCCAAGTACGTCAGGGAACCACGACAGCATTCACACACCAGAAAGGATGTATTTGTTTTTGTGTGGTAAATGTCGGCTTCAGATCATGAAACGTCAGTTTGAACTGCTATGGAAATACGGTACAAGGTGGTAGACTTGTTAAAACAAACCTCTTGCCTTAAGCTTATTCTGAGGCTATGAAAAACAAACAATTATTATTTTAAAGCAATTGCACACTAAGACAAACATACTAATGGATAGTATATTTAATTACTTATAGTTACAAACTGGAGCTTTAAACAGTGCAGAACCATCCAGGAACAAACCTGGTGCACAGCCCCGAGGACCTCAGCCGTGTTGGAGACACGCTCGACTGTCCCACCGAGAATGTCCAGAGAAAGCTCCAGCCTCTGCAGGATCTTCCTGCGCTTACTGTCCAGACACAATCCCTTCAGTGTCTGAAAACAGGCAAACACAAACACACGTGTCACTGCTCCGAGGTGTGTCATAACGACCAACGTCAGACCGTCCCTCTAATACCTCCAGTGTCTCTCTGCCTCTGGTCAGCTCCAGCTGAATGTTCTCCTCAGCCAGGTTGCGTGCATGCTCCTCTGCCTGCAGCCTCTGCTTCAGCGTGTACTGATCACAGCAGAAAGCCAGGGCAATCTGAGAGAAGGCCGTCTGGAAGCAGCAGACTCAAATTTAGATCATTCATATCAGCACTACCAATAAGATTATATTGTTTCTATATTGGCTTTTTGATTTAATGGAGGAAAAGATAAACCGCATCAAATCAGATGTTTTTCTTTTTAAATTAAAAAGAAAAACATATTTATTCATTTTCTTTTTCCTGATCCATCCTCAGTGTTTGCATTTCCAAAATGCAATAGACACACTGAGTAAACAAGGCATCCATGTACAAGGGCACTTCACAAAGGTCTCAGCCTCACCTGGAAACAAGGGGCATAAACTGTAAACAATAAAGCCTTACATCGCTGTTGATAAATAATTCTTTGAAATGTATGTCCAAAATCAGTAAATGAGATGGGAAAATCAAAAAATGGACAAGGAGGTGGCAGTGGCAGGTTTGACTTGTGTCTCCACTTGCCATGTTCAGAGTGATGGTGAGGTCATCGGTGCCGTTGAGGAGAATCTGGAAAGCAGAGCTTGAACATGAGTGGAACAAGTGCGACAGTCAAGGAAACTATGCTGAAAAAAACTATGCAAAATCCATCTTTTTTTTTTTTGTCTTTCCTCATTTCTGAGTGAGGCCAAGGACTTTTTGAAGTATATATAATATATATGAATGAGTTTGAAACGAATGATATACACAGGATGTTGTGGCAAATAAGACGAGGGAGGCCTTACCTCCAAATCCTTCTCCGACATCTCTACACTGTCAGTAAAACAGGATCGAGTGTTTTATGAAAGGTCAAATAAATTCACATTAATGACATATGACATCATCTGATGGTGTTAGGGTCAGGTTCATGGGTGTGGTGGTCAAAACATTGCACCTGTTGAGGCCGACACGCTCTATGATGGACAGCTCATTCCAGCTCATGAGTGGAGCATCCTCTTGACTGGTTTCTATTTCAAAAATAGAAATCCAGTTCAATCCAGTGGTTGATGTTCTTTTAAAATAAACTTTATTATTCTTTTTAGCCGTTACCTTCCTCACTGTCGTCACTGCCCAACATGGTGGACAGACCGTAACTGTGTGTCTCTGCATCGGCCTGGAAGAAGTTCAGAAAGCAAACATTTTATACATGACAGTGTTCAACAGTGTGACCGGGAACAGGCAGGACGGTTGGTAGATTATTTCACTCACCTCAGTGTTAGTTGCTCTCTCCATCACATAAATCCAGATAGAAACCAGATTAAATCCTCCACACAGTGGACCCAGGATTTACATTCTTGGTGAAAACACAAACATTTGCTCTCGTCCGTGTTTGGTTCATTATCTCCCTCTGCCTTTCTTGAGTGCTGAGAATAGATAATCCTATTATGAGATCCACAGTCAAACCAGAGTAGGACGGCCACCCCAGGAGGCTCATGGGAAGTCTAGCGCTGCCTGTTGCTGCGCTGAACCTACTGTATAGTGAATCCAAACTTGTGTGGTACCAGTGATGAATCAAGTATATCACCTACACCAGGGGTGCCAAACTCATTTTAGTTCAAGGGCCACATTGATCTCAAGTGGCCCAGACCAGTAAAATAATAGCATAATAATAACAAATTATAAACAACAGGAACTCCAAAATGTTCCCTTTGTTTTACTCTCTCACTCACTCATTTTCTACCGCTTTATCCACTAGGGGTCGCGGGGGCGCTGGTGCCTATCTCCAGCTAACACAGGGTGAGAGGCAGGGTACACCCTGGACAGGTCGCCAGTCCATCACAGGGCCACATAGAGACAGACAACTATTCACTCTCACATTCACACCTACGGGCAATTTAGAGTGTCCAATTAACCTAGTCCCCTTTGTTTTAGATATAGTGAATTATAGTTTTATAAAAAAATATCATAAACAATCTGAAATGTGTAATAAATAAATAGGTGCAATTTCAATATTATGCCTAACTTAACTATGTACACATGTGCAATACAACGTACAGATCACAGTGGATCTACAAAGGCACAAACCATTTAGTGATAGTTATCTGGAACTGAGAAAATATAGTTTTTTTTTCACAATTCATTTCAGAGGGCCAGATTAGACCCTCTGGTGGGCCGGTTCTGGCCCACAGGCCGTACGTTTGACATGCTGACCTACACAGTCCTCCAGCTGAAACCTCCAACAGACTCTTTAGTTCATTTGATGTGGGTTAGTGAGCTAGTCCAAAATATAAAAGAGGGTTTGTTCACTTTTGTTTACACGGTACTGAGCAAAAGTCTCAGGGCATCACCAGCTTTGTTTTTTCAAATTCGGTGATCACTGGCACTGGTTGCAGCATGTCTTGAATAATCCTGTAGAATTTTTAACCATGAAATAGAACAAACACAGGTTTTACCAGTTACACTAAACATTTAACACTGTAGAAGTTTTTTTTTATTATTTGCTTTTCCTGTGTGATAGAGAAATAACTACTCATGCTATCACTGCTAAAACAACAAATACTGTATTTGTGGATGTGTGAACATTGCCGGTTGTGGTAACATTTTATGTGCAATTATCCTGCCATTGCTGGTGTAATTTTCAGCCTCTAAGTCATTTATAGAGCACTTCCCCACATGTAAGGAAATTGGATGGACTGATTGAAAGAATGTGATCATGTTTTCAGATTTGTAATTTCGACTTTTCATGTTTTTACCCCACCCCACCAGAAATGTCTGCAACTTAACATGTAGAGAAATTGAATCACTCTACATGATACAGCTGTCCTTGGTAGAGGGAATCCTTATCCTTTCCAAGTACTACTTTGCCCCACTCAGTGTATAAGCTCATGGGTTTAAGTATCTAATAGTTTAATTTCATACATACTCATGAGAGCAATTATATCTACAAGTTTCAATAAACCAGGACAATCTAATTAGCAAGTGCTGAACACAAGCTGTGACCCTACAGCCATTAAAACAGGAGAGACAGTAAAATTGTGAAACACCTTTTATTTTATTAACAGAAAAGGTGTTTAGTAGAGACGTTGGGGTTTGCCCATGGTGCTCTTGATGTAGAGGGCACGCACGTTCTGCCAGTTCTTCTTTAGCAGAGACACCAGGAAGTTGACAGCCAGATGGATGTTGTACACCAGCTCATCATCTGTCATCTTTACGTGTCCGACAGCCACGGCCAGACAGAGCACCTAAAAACATAAATACTCAAAATTAATTGAAATACTTTTTTTTGACTAGCTGTAAATCTTTATTTGAATTTCAGGGACATCTACATATATCATATTTACCAGGTCTACTTTGTGGAAGTTCCAATAATACAAAATGCAATAGCACACAGTGAATTTAAATTAGCATTATAGATTAAACTAGAAATGAACCAATTTCGAATCTGGTTATTTGTCAAACATACCTTCTTCATTTGAAATTTGATGGTGGATTTGACCTCGTCCACCTTGGTGGTCAGGTTCTCATTGTGGGTGAGCAGGGAGGGGAACTTGCCGGCCTTGTTCAGCCCAGGACCCAGGATACGTGGAATCTGCTTGATGAGAGACTCTGAGGCCAGGAAGGCATCGTACTTCTTGGCTAGAAGAGAAGGAAAAACCAAAGTCAACTTTAAAAACCTTTTCAATCATTAGTAATCATGTAATGCCAGAGTTGTAATATTGACTTCATACCAAGCTTCTTGACCAGCTTTTTGTTCTTATTGAGCTTCTTGAGAGCCTCAATATCCATGTGTGGCAGGTCGGCAGCTTTGGCCTCGTCACAGTGCTGCTGGTCTCCCAGAACGCACACAGAGAACTTTGGTCTGGGGAGACTCTTCAGCCTGTGTAATAACATAACAGCAGAGTGAGGCTGAGAGACAACTCTGGGTTGGGAGAGGGGAGTCCAACAGTGATGCCTGTATAAGTCTACCCTCAATGATATATTTCTGATACACTAGCTGTAAGAGAAAAGTGACGAACTCAAACATTGCAATAATTCACAGTGATCCTATACTGATACACTAATTTTTGAAGGTGGTTTTCTGACTATGGTATTTTCCACAGCCTGTGACTGCGAGCTTACAGCAGTCGCATTTGTCTTCCTCGCTTCCACTCCTCTCACTAGACTGAGAAACTTGTAAATGTTTGTTCATATAACATTCAAAACTATTTTGGAAGAAAGAATCACAGTACATTACCAGGCTTACAGTACCCTGACTTATCACAAAGTATCGTGTCCTCACCCTGTATAGGAAAATGTATCAAGTTGCTGGATTCTTGTCAGTATACAGCCCTATAACCTAGTTGATCAACTTAATGACCTCTTCCGTTGCCATACGTACACCCATTGCTTATTTTTAAATGAATTAAATTTACTGTGGAGCTAATGTAAAGTATGTTAATTTTACCTATTCTGATTGAACAATAAATGTGTTTTTAATGTACAACCTGCTTTTTCAAGCAAAGACATAATTCTGATCTTTACCACAACCGGGGGAAAACAATAACTGTCGAAGCCAATTCATCTGAGGCATCACATTTTATACATCTACCGTCCTCCACTCTGATTTTACAGTGTAGTAGAAAACTTCTTACCCATACCACGACTGTGGCCGGTGTCCAGCAGACCTCTTGAGTAACATTATGTAAATTGGTCGGCCTGAGGACATGAACTTACCAGCTCTGTCACTCAAAGCCTCCCCTCATGTTTTAAGACCCAGGGTAGGGGTCCGCCTGCTTCGCCTCCACCAGCCAAGGCTGTGTCAGCTCAGACAGACTACCCAGAGTCCTTTACCATGTCTGCCCCTGGCCTGTCTGGACTATTATCAAAAATTATCAAGTCTCTACTAGCTTAACAGACAGGCTGTTTTAAACTCAGACAGGGCTGGAAGCACACAGGGAAAAGATTGGGTGGGACAGTAAAAGGTCGAACCTGACAGTGCCGGAGAAACGCTTGTCCTTCTGGGGATCATAGTTTTTCAAGCTGATCTGCAGCTCAACTGTCTCCACAAACCTGCAAACACACAGATTGAATTAATAACCTCTGACATACAGAAAAACAAGACTAAAAAGGGACATACCATTATTTGCCAAACACATTCACTTATTTATTTTTAGTGTACCATGAGTTTGAGCCACTTTCATAAGTCATTAGTCAAAAAGTCTCAATATACAGGGGAAATAAACTGCATATTTAAAATGTCTATCTATTTAAACTCAAATATAAATCTGATATTTGGCCATTGCAAAGCAGAAATAAGCAATGTTATGCCACCAATGAAAGATAAAATAATGAAAACAAAATGGAATGTTAACCAGGTTTCACCCAAAAAAACTATGTAGCACATGGCTGTACTATATAGAATATACATACAGAAAAGTGAATATTTGCACATGCAAGATTTTTAACTGATGTACAGTTCACAGAACGGAACAAAAAAAACTTTATAAGACGCCATTCAAAATGATGTATGAACTTACTTCCTTGGCTTGGCCACGGAGCCCTGCAGCACCTCTTTCACGGCTTCATACAACGTGTCCCTGGAAACCTTACTGCAAAAACAGACGACACATAACACCGATTCATAAATACATCAGAAACGTAGCCTCCCATTACAGCCAATTATAGACGGGGCTAATCAGTGAAAGTATCGACAAATTTGGTTAAAAATCGCGGCCAGTTTTATGTTAACATCATCTATGATAGTTATTATAAATATATAATAGTGGATTATCAATCTAGAAACGGTTTTAATCTGAGGATGGCGCTGGATTTATGTGAAGTTAACGTGGAGCGCTTTCTCCGCCGGAGAACCGGTACCTTACTTTACATCTGACTTATTCAATAAAACTGGACTCAATAACACAACTGTCACATAACACAGTAACTTAAGGGGTTTAGGAAGCTGAAATGTCTGAAAAGAAACGAGGAAATCCTCTGTATTTGCGCATTTATTTGTCGGATTAGCGCTAACCTCATTTTCGCTGTTCGTCCCCCCGTGTAGCTACGCTGAAAAGGAAGTTCAGACGGAAGTTACGCAAAATAAAGGCGACGCTGGTGACGACAACAAAAACGTATGCGACAGTTCTGTGAGTAAAACAAAAAAAATAATTCAACACTCATCTTTATTCATTAACATTCGTTATGAGTGACAGGTTTTTGCATTTTAATCATTTTTTTTAAGTGTTTCAGTGAAGTGTGTGACGCGGCCCCCGGCTGGGTAGTCATGGCACTGCAAGTGGATTGTGTGAGGTCTCAATAAAAAAATCTTTATATTTTATAAGTTTAGTCTTTGGTCTAAAATGACCATAAAATATCTATGATTACATTTGAAAGGTAATCCACAGCAAAAAATATATATATATATTTTTTTTTTAAATGTCATGGTATTAAAATATTTTATCCGACTGATCTATGGACCGAGTGTCACTGGATTTATTTTCCCCCTCATATTTACAGTGGAACGTATCTCTCCCAGTAGCTATATAGCCACAGTGGCTCTCAGCAGGAAAAAAATGTTAAGTTGTAAACATTTGTAGGAGTTGATTACAGCTGTAATTAAACGTTTTTGGGGGCCAGCAGATTTTCCGAATTTAACAGGGACCCAGTGTTTTAAAGAATGAATGGCTGATTTATGTATTTTCTATACTATTAGCAGAGTAAACACTTTTCAGTATTTAATAAATACACTATAAACCTGAACCAAGATGTAAGGTTTCTAACTATGTAAAGTATGATTGATTAATCCTAAGTATGAATCCAAGTGATGACTGTATTAAATCAATGTAAATATTTATCAATGATGGTAATTCTCTAGATAAAACAAAAGAAAGTAGAATGAAATTACATTTTTTTGCATCAGGGATTTCAGCAATATGAATATCAAATGGTGTCAAAGTGTTGGCCTGATGTGCTTTTTTTCCCCAAGTGGTGTGAAGAAACAGAACAGAACTTTTCATAACAGGTTTATTAACAAGCATTAGATGAGAAGAAACCTTGTGGTTAACACTTTAAGTCCACTGATGCAACAGAATTATATTAATATTTAACAAATGATTAATAATCCCATACAGTGTAGCTGCACTAAGACATAAGGGTTCATTGACCTTCTGTAAACTTCTTTTTTATGACATCCATCAGTGAAGGCTGTTAATGAGATGCATAAAATGAAATGTGTCTTTAGAGTAGAAGTTATAGTCCCAGTTTATTAAGTGTATTTATACTCATAGATTCCTAATTGGAAGACTTTTAAATAAAGGGCCATCATGTTGTGTGTGTGATTCTTTTCAGAGCAGCTTGAAGAGACTTTTTCAGGAAAGTCTCATTTACTGTCAGGCAACTCGACAGGGAGTGTTTGTGTGCAGCAGTCACCTAGAAACCAAAACAAACAAAAAGCAAAACAATCAATACACACACAGGTGTATCAATAACAAATGCCATTTTATCTACTATTCCACCACTATGTGTGTGATATACATTTACAAACTCACATGGCTGGTGTATTTGTTGAGGACCGTTAACATCATCTTTGCAAACTTGACAGACTTTTTGAATATAGGAGCCTGGCTGACAAGCTGCTCAGTGAATTGTGTGAACACTTCTTCATTGAAGTCAGGCTGAAAACAAACAACTCAGTAACAATTAATATTATACAGTAAGTGGACTTGAAGTAATTCTTCCATTAATGAATGCTGGACTAACCTTGGAATCCAACAAGCTGTGGATCACAGAGAGCACTGCCTCACTCCATGAAATTTTGAAAGTCATTCTGAAAGAAAAAAAGTAAACTCACAACTGCATCAACAACCAACCAATAACCACTGGAGGTCATTATTACCTCAATCAAGGAGGATATGTTTTTGCCAGTGTTTGTCTGTTTGTGAGAAACATAACTGAAAAAAGTAAATTCTGCTAAAATGTAAGTTATGGCTCAAGGAAATGGCTGGGCAAATAATCAATTTGATAAATTCATTTAGAAATGATTTAGGACACTTTGTCTTTTAATCAATTACACACATGCACTGTGCTTGTGTGTGTGTCCTTTGTAGTCTTGATAAAATTAGCAGCCTTGACAGAGGTTTGTCCACTCTTAGTGCTTTCTCTATTTATGAGTTGTTTTTTTACTACAGTATACTGGGTAATTGTGCCTCTTTGGTTTATTACAGGGGTTAGAGAGAGATAATATTCAACAGTGAATCTTACTGAAGCAACAGCAATCTGTAGTGTGAGTCCAGGCAGCCCTCTATCAATCTGTTCAGTAGCTCAGCCTGTGGATTCCCTGAAAACAAAACAAAGTTCTGATTAGAAGACCAACTAATGTTTGGGATGAAGGCAATATAAAAAGTCCTGGCTCAACATCTGTGTTGCTAATGTGTCCATGAATGAATACCCTGAATCTACTGCTGCTGTCACCAACAGACTCCAACCCCCCTCAAACAAATTGTGTTAATAAATGATTAATTTCTGCTGATGTAGCTCAGTGTTTTCCTCACCTATGTTCTTCTCCATTAGAACCGGTCCAATCAGAGCATGGCACATTGGTCTAGGATAGTGGCTGCACAGTGACGTTACTGCAGTAACAAGGCACCTGGAGGCTGGTTCTGACAGGGACAGAACCTACACATGCATAGCCAGTGCATCCTGTTAGTATTAAACACACAAACACATTGTGTATCCTTTGCATATCCTGTGATGCACCTTCTTCAGCAGGAGGCTCTTGATGAGAGTTGCTGCTGTGCTGTAGCTGAGGTCAGGAGAAAGAGACAAAACACTGTTGCACAGTTTAGGCAGAGCCTGCTCCTGCAGATCTGGCAAATTCAGTGAGCTACAGAACAGCTCCACCTAAACAGGAGATGTAAAATAAAGAAAGTGATATATGTCATATTAGTGAGAGGTTTGGAAAAGCTTCCTCACTGGTAAAAAAAAAAAAAAAAAAAAAAAAAAAAAGCTACAATATAAATACATATAAAGTATGTGGAGGTGATGTCTGTAACTGAACTAGTTGTGCAATTTAGACTAGTACATCACTATTTTTCTTTTAACCACTTTATTACTTGTACAAAAATGTAAATTCTCACTACCTTTGTGAATCCATGTTAACTAAGTCATAATTCTTACCACACAGAAAACACAGATGTATTATTGATACAGAGGTTAAATATATTAAAAAGAGAAAAATAAAATTTTAAAGACATACCTGGGTGACGTCACAGTCATTCAGCACTTTGAACACATCCATGGAGCTCTGGTCCCACTGCAAACACACAATTTGTGTTTCATTTATTTTTTAGTGTTCCTTCCACTTTAGCCAAAAAAATCAACACTACAGTGATACAAAACAATAATTATTATATCCTGGTGGATAAATAAAATATCTCTCTCACCTCTGTTTGACTTTCCAGTAGTTCTTTTATTTGAAGAATAGAGACCTAAAACATAGGAGAACCAATAAGAGAAAACAGAAGAGAACCAATACTATCAGACCTGACTGAGGGAGTGTTTGTGTATACAGTGGCAGTACAGGGCCAGGCAGGGGCAAAAGCATTTATCTTGAAAAAAAGCTGAGCCAGTTTTTTTTTTTTTGAGAATTTTTAGTGTGTTTTCAGTCAAAATCTAACTTGTTTGCAGTAGTCTCACTTTACTAGTGCAATGTTGCAGTTGTCTGTCCTCTTGACAAAAATAATACACTGTGTGCAGCCTGGGAATATCTCGGCAAAACAAAATTTAAAGTGTCTTGTAGACCTGATAGGTGTAGCACTGTGTGAATGCATGTGAAAATTTCTGATAGACCTTTGCTTATATTTTAAAAGTTGCAAAGTACCATTTTAAGAAAGAAACAAAATATGCAGGATCAGATGATGATTGTCGGAGTGGATAGGAAAGGCAAAGTCAGTGTTTCTACCTTTATATGTTCAGGCAGGGAATCACTGGTGACTGGTGCTGGCTGTAGCTCTTCAGTGGGAGTTTCTGTTGGAGCATCTTCTTCTGACCTGTCCGATGCCTCCTCATTTACATTCTGTTCTTCAGCATCAACTCTATCACTATCACAGACATCCTTCTTTATCCTTTTAATCTGATGCCCTACATCCTCATCACTTGAGTCCAGAGTGACTAAACTTAGTTTCCTCTTCCTTTGTGTCCCCACCTCTGATGAGCCAGAATCACCCTGAGATTCGGTTTCTCCTCTTTGACCGCTGAGGCACATGGCCCATCCTCCACTGTCACCATTAACAACTAAACGCTGTGACAGCTCCTTCAGTCTCTGGCTGCACAGTGGAGTGTACAGAGGCTCCTCATTGTGCAAGCCGAGGCTCCTCTTCAACTGTTGACCCAGAGCGGAAATCCATGGGTTTGGATGAGGGTCCTGGCTGAGACATTTGAGCAGATGGAGGACAGACCTCTGAGGAAGAACCGAGCGGATGAGGTAAATGAAGGACAGTAGATTTTGTTTGAATAACGCAGGAAACAGGCACACCAAGGGTTTTCTGGAATAAGTGAGGGAAAAAATGGATGTCAGCAGTCTGTCTATGGTGGAGCTGAAACAATAAGTTGATCAAAAGACTGACAGAAAAGTAATCAGCAACTACTTATGTCATTTATTTATGAAGATGACTGCGATGGCTTAGATCACTTCCGTCATTTTGCCACTTGCCAATTTATCTCAGCCTCTCCAATAAGATTTGCTAATCCCAAAGTATTCACACCATTGATTTCATTCAATACATTCATTCTCACACACATATATATATATATATATATATACACACATACATATACACAGAGAGAGAGAGCATAACAGAAAGGATATAAATGCGTGTAGTAATTTTCTGCAAAAAAAAAAAACACCACAGCAGCACAATATGACGGCCTCTGTAAAAGCAAGGCCCTTGTCTAAAGTACAGTACAAACTATTTTTCAGCTATGAAAACCATACCATGTGATTTTTATTTTAAAGCAGTTTTACACTTATACAAACATACATGTGCGTAGAATGTTCTATTCTGCCATTAAACCAGATCTTTAAAGTAACACATCAGCCCTTTAAGTTTAAATTGATTTTTTTTTAAATCTTTCTGTTTATTTTTTACATAGTACATATTTAGGACCCTTGAACCTGACCCATTGCTGTGGACTATGTTCTGTTGCTTACACAGTGAAGGGCTGGTCTCCAGTCCGTGGACTCGTCACTTCATCCTGACACAGTGTTTCTATGAAGTGACCCAGTGACATGTCGGGATTAGCTCGCCGCTGCCTGTGGAAGACGGTCAGCGCTCTGTGAGCACCGGAGGCTCCGGACATCAGCGCGCGAACCAGCAGCTTCGACTGACCGTCAAACCGATTGAGGATCATCACAGCGACAGTCAGCTTCGACTCAGCACTCCCTGTGTTTTCTCCACAACTCCAGCTGACCTGCCAGCAGCTAATGCTGAGCCCGCCACTTGTGTTGACATTTCTTCTTCGCGGAGTCGCGGCGGACTCGCCGTGTTTCACGCCTCCACCTAGCGGCCAAGTCAGGAGCAGCGTCTTCTTCTTCAGGAAAGTGGAGGTCCGGAGAAGCAGACTCAAGTCTCAGATTTATTATTTGAATCCCGCCTATTTATCATTGTCAAATGACCATTTGTCAAATAGCCATTTAAGAGGTCACAGTAGGAAAATCACAGGTCTAAATAATCAAATGAATGATGGACAAGTTCTATTTAATTTCAGGGTACATACCGGTTTAGTCATTTTAATGTTATCAGTAACTTCTACTGTGACGGATAGACCTTGTTCATTTTGTATTTTACTTTGTTCATTGTTGAATGCAACTTTACTTTCATGTGTCTGTATACTCTACCCTGTCAATAATGTCTATTGGATAAAAGACACTCAACTCAGTTTGATCATGAAAGGAAGAAAGCATCCAGAGTTAATGTACCACCATGTTGCTCAACTGAGCCTACGAGAGTACAAGTAACTGTAAGATCTTACCAACGCTATTCTGACTATCTAAGACCTAGGCACACTAAGCTGAAGTGTTAAACTGTGTTCTCTTTATTCTGGTCCTCTGTTTTGTTTCCCTCTCTTTTCTCTGTTGACTAAATATAACTCTTGTCCTCTACCTGCTGCCACCATTCCTTGTGAGACACTTGCATAACACTGCCCATTGGACAGCAGATTACATTTTCCCCCCTGGTTTATAAACCAGCCTGGTGGCACCATAAGGGGGGTTCTGCCACTCTGTTTAGGGTTTATGCATTTAAAGAAAAAAAAAAAACTGAGGACAAAAGTGATTGATGAGATAGTGGATGGGATATGTGAGACATTAGTGCCAAACTTTTGTTTTACTCAGAGCAGGGGAGAAAGGAGAAATGGGAGTTGTAAACAGAAAAGAGTTCTGTCTCTATCTTACCTCCCTCTTTCTGTTCCCCTCCTCTCCTGATCTGTAAATAGTGAAAAAAGTTTTTTTTTGTTTTGTTTTTTTGGTAAGTCGTAAGTTTGGCATAGTTGAGAGAAAGATATCCTTTGTAGTTTTAATTATTTAATTCCCTTATTAAACCACAAACTGAAATTGGAATCTGCAACAGGCAGGAACAAATATGATTAGATAAAGAACATACGACTACTGTTCAGTGAGACAATGTGTGAAGCAATGTTTTATTTTCTGTGTACAAGTACAACTTGTTTAAAAGAGATAAAATCTTAACATTTTGTGTTCTTAAACCATTACTATCACTTGAGGCAGGCACCATTGTAGTGGACATTAGGTAGGAGGGTACAGTACATTTTATCTTTAGACAATTAAAACTACCATCCACACAACACTTTTAAAATATCAAAATGGTGCAAATGGCTTGGAGAAAAGTAGAAATGATTGCTAATATTCCTGCAACATGTTGGAAGCACTATGGCCACGGGAGAGAAAAAAAAGGCTTAATCAGAATGCCACAGGTTAAACACGAGATCTTTAGAGACAATACAAATCTTAAACTTCTATCTGATGATTACTTTTTAACCAGGGGCACCAAACCACATGCCATGAAGCGTTAAGTGTATACATTCTCATTTCCAAGCAGCAATACTTTATAGAAATGGTAATTTCACAGATTACTTCTTCTGTGGTCAAATTACCAGACATAAACGGATTAATCAAACACGCTTGGTGCCTCATGGTATGTGGTCAATTTCCCTGTTTCTAATCACGGCTACTCAAGTGTTGCTGTAATACTCATACAAGGAGGACAAAAAACACAACTGTGTCCTCCAGGGATCAATGACTACGCGCACATTAGGCCCATTCAGTGGTTTCAGGCACTGACAAAAAGAATGAAAACAAATCTTCAGTATTCATACTCCTCAGAGAGATAAAAAGGAAAGTCATAGTCAAAGTCATCATCATCATCACCACTGAGAAGAGTCATGGCTATGAAGAAGTTCAGCAGATCTAAGCCATCGCAGTCATCTTCATCTTCTGTAGGATGCTGTAGCCAGGAAAATGCATTAGCTCACACATAAACACAAGAACCGTTAGAACAGTCGGGCCATTTTATATTTACCGGATAAGACCTGCGACGTGTGGGTTTATGTTGATAAAGGCAGTCTGTTTTAAAGGGACAGCATCTGTATCGTGCATAGTAACTGCAGCTTCTTTTACTGTAATTACAAACAATGAGACTGATCAGGAGCAGGTTTGTCGTTGCCAAAACAAAATCATGACACTTCAGCACGGGCTTGAGATTCAAAGCATCAAGCAGCACACAATGCCTCTATCATTATATTAAATCACTGACTCCAAACTTGCTGGGTGCATTGCAGAAGAGAATACAGTATTTGGATGAGTGGTTCCAGATCTGAAACCTAATCCCCATTTGTTTTTGCCTGCACAGAGTTGTCTAGCCATGGCAGCAAACCATATAAGAACATCAAGTACAAAGTAAGTATAAAAAAAAAAAGGTGTATTTGTCAGAATTAAAAAAGTATTTCACACAAGTATGTGTTTAAACTGAAAATGCCAACATATCTGGATGTTATTGCGTAGGAGATTGCAGTAAACTTTGCAATGTTTCAGTATTTTTTAGTTAACTAAATTCAATCGCTTAAATCTACAGGCATTACTTTCCCTTAACTTCTATCTGCATGAGTTTCTTAATCAGAGTTTTAAACCATCTTCTGCAATAGCAATTAGTGATACTTCTAAAAACTCATTGGCCATACCTGCACTTCTCTTTGAAGGCAGCAATTACTTTCTCCTTTGCTTGTCCATCAACCCAGTATTTGTGCGGCACATAAAAGGCAGACCTCACTCGACACTGTGGACAGCTCCTGAGGAATAATAATATTATATATAGCATCTTCAAGTGGCATTAAACATTCAAATATATACCCGACACATACTTTACCACATTTGGCCCAAAGTCCTTTGTTTTCCTCCAGGTCATGATGCATTGTAAACAGAAGGAGTGATTGCAGTTGGGTAATATTCCAAAAACCTTGTCAGCAGGATTCATCTTTTCATACACCTTGTCCATGCAGATGCCACAGGTAACATCTTTACTATGGAAAAAAGCCTCCATTTCCTCCTCCACCCAGGCACCACAGGCAGCAGCAGCAGCAGCCACATGCTCTGTCGCAGTTGAAGAGGTCTGTTGAGGTCCAGTGGGTAAAAATGAGCGATATTCAGTGGTAAAACTGCAGATCATATTAACGAGAAAGAGACTCCTCCTCCATTGACCCCTCCCCTTTCCTACTTATGTCACCGAATGACCTTAAAGAGGATGTATACATTCTCTCATGACCCTCTCCACCCTCACACTATGTCCACCTTTCCCTTCCACTTGTTTGTTTTATACTTCAGGTTTATGCGAGTTTTATACTTCAGGTTTATGCGAGTTAAGCCATTCTTCATTCGCATAATAACCTCCAAACAATTCTCATTTTAAATTAATTAAACACTTGTGTAGACAAATACTTATGTGAACTATATTCAATTTCTGCCAATAAACCCTAATGTTACACGACTGGACCTTTAAATACAAACCTGCTCATTTTGTCCATCACATGCTCCTGCGTATGCAACATCTGGGCTTGGGCCAGATTCCAGAGGAGGAGTTAGAGACTCAGTATCTACAAAAACATGGAATACATTGGTTTACTCGTGGAGAAACTCTAAAGCCAGTTTGATACAGAAAACACCCATACCTTGTGATTGTTTCTCAGTAATATTCACTATCAGGCGGCCAGTGTTGTGTTGAGGATTTGTCACAATCACTGATCTGCTGCATTCCTGCCTGGACGTCACCTCAGGCTGCAGAAGAGCAGGCTCCGACTCTCGCCTGCCAGGGTGAGTGTGAGCCACATGGGAGGAGGAGGAGGAGACAGTCGGGACTGAACCTCTTCTGCTCGCAACTGCTGCATCACTTTCAGGCTGAAGGACATGGAGAAACCTAGTATTGGAAAACGACGTATGAGTCGAGATATGATACGTCACTTATTTACATAAATGACCAAGAGGGGAATGAAAGAAACTGACCTGCAGCGTTCACCAAACCAGCATCCACCTTTCTGATAGTGCCTACATATTTGGGCAGATGGCATCACTGGCCACTCATGACGATAATTGCACCGTGGACCATATCTGCAAGAGCCATTTATGAATCGCCTGTAATGAAAAGGGAAGAGAGTCAATGTGTTGTTGGACATGCAGTTGTGTGACCATATTGTAACTTTTGGGACAAGTCTTTCAGGTCTTTGAGGGGTAAATTGACCTGAAAAAACAAAGGAAATAAAACACCAGCTATAATTCATTTATCAATTAATATTTGATTTTCCCCACAATTGATGAGCTAAGGAAAAAAGCCCAACAATGATCACCACTTAGCAAAGCATCTGTGATATTTGATTAGAAAATATTGATCCCAAAATGAGGGTAAATCACTTATAGCAGCAAATATAATCCTTGATTAGTTGCCTTGACAGTTGCCAAAAAAAAAAAAAAAAAAAAAGGTCAACGGTTGAGAGGTTACAAACACAGCGAATAATAAGATACTATGAGGAAAAGATCATTACAATTTTTGCATGCATTTTTCAGTACAAAACAGATTTAATTTTTTTTTATCATGAAAAATTAGTCAAATTAAATTTGAGAGTGAAATTTTACATGCTTTTACTTTTAAAATAAGACAATCCTTTCTTGGTCCCACAATGGGGGAAATTTACATTGTTACAGGAGCAAAGACAGTCAAGGTAACAGTAAACAATAAACATGCATTTTGACCTCAGTTAATACAGAAACTGAATATTGTAGTCATTATGTAGTCAAAATATATAGAGCATGAACTTGGCATTTACAGTTTAATGCCAGGAAGTTGCACATAAGATATTGAACCTTTTTACTAAATTACACTGGTCATGTTGCACATGGGATGAGTAATGTGGTTTTGGGAGAGCAGGGCTTCTTGTACTTTCTACCAGCAGCAGGGAGGAACAACCTTTGATACTGCTGTAACTGAAGGAGCTGCCCAGTGCTGCGATGGTGTCCTGCAGGTGGTGGGAGAGGCTGCTCGAAAAACAACTGAGCTGATAATTGTTGCCAGACATTTTTCTATTCATCTACCGAGTCCACCCTGCCCCAACAGATGAGATCTAGTTCACTTGAGATTCACACACACAGTTCAAATGGATCGTGGATTTTAACAAAGCCAAAATGGAATCTGAAATTAGTCAAAGTCTGGTCTTTGAAGTAGCTGCTATAAATAATAATAATAATAATAATAATAAACTTGGAGTAGGGGAGATTTTTGGTTGATTAGGCTGCTTTAAATATTTAAATTGGTTTTCCCCAAATTTTGTGTCTTTAAACACACATTAACATGAACATATTGTTTTGTATGCACAATAACTGGTATGTTTATGCACAGCAGTAGCACTAACAGTCCATCATTCATTTTCGTTTCCACATTTACGTTTAAAATAAATTCAATTTGAATAGCTTGTGTGCATGACTGTCACGCAATTGACCGACATTGCTGATATTGGCATTGGTATCAGTTAAGGTATGTTTATAAATAGCAGTGGCACAGCCACCCTATTCACTGTACCTCGACCATGTTTAAAATAAAAACATAAGTATTATATTTTAATTTTATTTATTATTATTATTTGAATAGCTTAGTATTGAATGAAAAATAACAAGGTATGTTTGTACATAGCACTCGACCCAGTTTAATATTTTAACTTTTTTTTTTTTTAAAATACAAAATATATTGTAGGGGGGGTCCCTACTCCATCTCTCCATCAGTTTGGCCTGAGAAAATATTGAAGACCCCCGAGTTAAACTGTAAAATATTTCCAAAACAAAACAAACTCAAGCACTGGGGGGGGGAATAACAGCAAAAAGGGATGCAGTTTAAATGCAGTGATCTCCTAAATGTGGATCAAAGGTCCACTGTTGGGCTCTAGACAGAATATAAAAACCTTTCCATATGGAATATAAAATATAATATAAATATAAAAACATTTTTTTTTGTTCTGGAAAAGAAAAAAAAAATCATGCCATTTGGAAAAAAAATCAAGACGAATAAAATAAGGTAAAAGGAAGCAATAATTACAAATACCAACGTTACAGATACCAGTTGTCAGAATGTCTGTTATCTACATGTTTAAGTCAATATAAAGTATAGAGGACAATTCAGATCAGGTTCAGACAAGGCGATTAACAGAGCAACCACTCGCAACACTAATTTGACATATGTAGGGTTATACAGTAACTTAGAATCAATAAAAGGTGATGATCGATTATAGGTAATAGGAGCACGATATGTATTAATTTTAATGTCATTAAATGTCATAATGTCACTGTGCTACGTTCTTGCTCGTGTTCACTTCCGGTCGTGGGCCTCGGACGTGTTGATGTAGGCTGAGGAGCCGCAGAAGTGAAGTTTGAGGCTCTGCCCCAGTGTTTTCTGACGCAGATGGACGGTGTTCCGCTGTCAAATCACACCGAGACAGACACCAAATTCATACGAACCAGCGGCTTAACCGCTCCCAACCCGAGTGCTAGCCCTGCACTCACTTTTATACAATCTTAAATTAGCTTTTCTTTAAAGTGTGGAGAACTGGCACTGAACAAATGCCTGCAAGATGAATACTAACTATTGTCTAATGTTTCCACAGATTCCCTGACCAAGATTTACATGCCGCAAGGGCAGTTTTTTAACTGGTCAAAAGGGCCACATTTCCCACTCTAAACCCGCACACGTTCATAGTCACTAAGGTTATCGGACGTGAGGCTACCGTTCGTCCACTTTAACGGTTTTTAAAGTACGCTTACCTACAAATACTTCCACTACGGCCCGAGTCCATCCTCCGTGGGTTTTGAGCAGGCCGCCGTGCCTCCTCCAAAACGTCTAAATAGTTAACAGCCGGTAGCTTTTTACCAATTAACCGTTCAACGAACCAATGAGAACGTGACGCCGACGTTTGTGCGTAACGTTGTCCGCGGTAGGAAACGTCAAACTCCCAATTTATCTATACATTAGTATGAAAGGTCCCACATTTTAGGTCTGTTACACATAGTTAGAACGTGAAACAAAACAAATAAAGTCTGCCTCGTATCAACAAAATGAAGGGGGGGAAAAAACTGTGTTTCTCATAAAGTTTATATATGAGATTTAACTAAACTACATCCGAAGATAGATTACACGTGACTTTAGATGGAATTACTTCCAGTCTTCACACTTTTTGAGAACAAATATTGCCCATCACTTACACAGACATAGAGGTAGCTTACATCAACAACTTTCTTGATTTTGGTGTACATACTGCTTTTATCCATCCACATTAGCCAATAAAAGCAAAGTTGCAAAGTGTACCAAAAGCAGGAATTAAGGCAAAAACTGTCAATTAAAAACTGTCAAGAGATTAGATGAGACAGTGGAATTGTGTCACAGACAGTACATTAGAGGTAGATAGGGATCGAGAGAGAAAATAGAGCACAAGATGAGACTTAAGAAGTTACTGAAGAAGTTGGAGACTGTGTGCAGCACTGCTCACATACAGCACATAGCACAGGAAAGAAAACAAGTCCACAGAAAATGGGAAAAACAAACACAGAAATGCATGAGCAACAATTTTGTGAGGCTGTTACACTTTGTGCCTCTCCTTATTGGGAAAACCAGACTACACACATGGTACTTACTACTCTAGCGCAGTTTTCAGACATGAACTTTGGGCAATGTCTGGAGTTCTCCAGACAGTCCTAGGTTTGCTGGTTACATACTGTACAGTATGATGAATGCAGTGATGCTTTCAAAACACATGAGAATCTCCAGAGGATCCGGGTGAGTGTGTTAATGCTCCTCACTCGATCTTACAGGAGGCAGGACATTCACCCACTCACTTGTTGTGTTGTGGATCCTCTGAAAATATTCCCGCTGTGTTCTCACATAAGCTCACAAAGACACTAACAAGAAATGATACTGTGGAGCTGGCAGAAGAATCCCCAACGCAACAGTTGTTTTCATGCATGGAGCTCCTACACACATATCTACAGAGCACCTTCAAAGTTCAGTGCATGTCTGAAAATAGCTCTTTATGTTGAGGTTATATAGTGGGAGAGCAAAAATATCTGACTTGCCAGATGCAGCATTGATTACTAACCATTAATTTTACCAAAATGATTCATGTTACAGTATGCTGGTTTCACGTAAATCTTGCAAATGCCTTAAAATCCAAGCTACTCATCCAAAAAAAGAAAAGAAAAAAAAAAAAAAAAAGGAATTGGTATGCTTGATGATATATTTGGTACAACCTAAACTACACAAGCAGACATGTAATATGAAATAACACATTTACATAAAATAAGATGATGATTCTTGCTTTGTCCTTACAAGTATGATCAACAATTACAAATAATTAGTAACATAATTACAAATAAACTAAGAAAAAACTTAAAATGGGAAATTTATGATATTTTGGATGTCCATGAAAAAAAAATGCTGTCCCTTAAACTTCAACGGGTCATGCACTTATAGTGTCAGCTTCAGGAACCAAGTCTGTGCAGCATAGTCCATTTGTTACCCCTTGGGTAGATGGCTTTAAGACAAAACCTAAATAACTTGGACCTCCATTTATTGAAAAATAGAAATGGTATTGCACAGACAGCTGTAATGAGAGAGATCTGCATTGCTGGAGCCAGCCCAGTTTGTGTTCTGTAAACCAAATGGCAGTCATTGTTGGTGAGGATGACGAGGATAACAATGTGAAGAAAAAACTATTTGTGCATCTTAAGCTTCACCCAATCATTACTCAACCAACAACATTAGCATCATTACAGGTAGAAAGTCTTGCAAAGTGCAAACTGATGGCTCTTTTCTTTTGCAACTATGTTAATGGTATAGGAATAGAAACCGCTTTATCTATACAGAAAAACACTGAGCTGGGCTTGAATGAGGAGAAGCTCTCTCTAGACAGTGCTCTGGGGTCAGCTTTGCTATTAGGATGAAATAGGAGCAGCCTTGGTGAGAAAACATATCATTCTCTCTGTTAAGTGAGCATTGTGAGAAACTAGGACTTGCAGCAAATGATTCCAGATGTTCATATCTCTCTCTCTATTAGGCACACATGCATGCACACAAGCATCCTCTCTCTCTCACACACACTCACACACACACACACTATGTGGAAGGTAATGCTGACATTGTGTAGACTCTGCTGATTGTGTTAGCTCTGCCACAAGCCTTCTGTCTCATCCGCTTATTATAAAATCCATGCCCAGATGTGAAACAGTGCTTGTACTAAATGCAGTGTATTATTCTAAAAAAAATAAATCATAAAATGTCTGTAACAGTATTGCTAATAGCAGTCTGTGCTGAAGATTCACTAATACATGTCTTTGTAGATCTCCTGTAGTAAAGGGTGGAGCGAGGTCTCCGACTCAGTCTTTTTAATCTTTTGGACGAGTTGAGCGTTCTCAGTAACCAGCTGACGAAGGTCGGCCATCTTCTGCAGCAGCTTGGGGAAGAGGTAGACGGAGTCCGAGTGGTTTGCTTGTAGGTGGAGGTCCAGTGCCTGGAGGATGCTGTCCTGACTCTGCTCCACTTGCTTTACGTTCATTAGCCCGGGACGATCTGTGAGAAAAGGACAGGACCAAAAGGACCCCTCTAAATTAACCAAAGGTGTGAATGTGAGTGAAAATGGTTGTCTTTGTATTTTCAACCTATGTTTAACTGAAGACCTGTCCAAGGTGTAGCCAGATTCCTGACCCATATCAGTTAGGTTTGGCTCTAACTCCTGCCATTGCCATCAAAGGATAATTTGTAAAGATCAGTGGTTCTCAACCTTTTTATAGCAAAAACCAACGGATGGAATATTAAACTTTCGAAGTAACGCCATTATCGCCAAAGTTAAAATACAGTGGTGCAAATAGGCAGAGAAAAGTGGGCTACAGACTTCATAGTCAGATTTATTCCCAATAAGATAACATAATCTCTCATTATCCTCCTCTTGCTCACATATACTTCCGACAGCGGTATCGCAAAATTAGATTAAGATGAAGTGGGAGATAAGGTGACTCTACTTATTATAATTTAATTACTATTATTTTGGGGTTATTTGTTTAATTTTCTATGCACTCTGATCAAAATTCCTCAGCTCCACTTCAATCACATACCCTGGTATATACAGTAAAACAATTTCTCAGATTTTTCTTCTAGTACCACCAGAGGAAGCTTGCGTACCACTGGTTTAAGAACCATAGTTTTAGGTATTGATGGATGCAATTATACCAACATTAAAATGTAGTCTAAACTTACAGTAAAATTTAAAGAAAAAAATTGAGGAAGCTTAATGGAACTTAGCCTTCATTCATTTGATTATTTTGAACCTTTGCTTTTCCTCATATGACCTCAGTGCAGTCGTTCTTTTTCCTGTGATGTGGCCAGTGGCAGCAAACAGTGAGAGGTCAGAGTAAATTTCCTCATTCAGTCTGTATTTTACATCAAATAATCATCACATAAAATCTTTTGTAAAATAAGTTAGATTCAAAGTACAAATCAATATGGTCCATTACTTCAGCTAGTCTTCTCTTATCACGTCATAATTCTCAACTGCTCTACTGCAGACGTGGTGATTTGTGAAAATTGACCAAATAGGTTCAATGTTTACAAAAATAAAACAGACTGTTGGACAATTATACATGTGCGTGTTTGTGCATGAGCACAGTGTAATGCTGGATCTAAGTGCGACATTGTATTTTCTATATTTCTCAAGAATCTGGCAACCTGACTGTGTGTGGAATATTTTTCACTTGGGATTGCAGTGTTGTTTTTAAATGCTTAAGGTTGCTGTTGTACATATTTTACATACATCACCTTGGATATAATTTTTTGATTGGTGTGTAGGCTTTCTATGATCCTGCAATTAAGTGCAAATGATGACACTCTTACACACACACACTAAACGTCACTGCACGAACTGTTCAAAAAATAATATTACTGCTAGATTGTAGTAACCAGAATGTCAGTGTCAGTTATTACCTTCTAAGACCTTTTTATGAACAAACTGAATCCTAAGCTTTTTAAAGACCTGGAGATATCCTGCTGATAACAACAAGTAAATATGACTTTCTTATTACAACATAAGAAAACCCTTCAGTCTTACCTCCGCAGAGAATAATGGCAGCAACAAACAGGGCCAGGTCACTGTCATCCAGCTCCAGAGCATTAAACTTGACAGCAAACTCAAACTTGGGCTCCATGATCTCATTGAAGGGCTTCCTCAAACTTCGCAGGAACTCCCTAGTGACGAAACCTTTTCCGTTGGCCACCAACAGTCCATCTTTGTTCATAAGAGATGGCAGCATGGCAAAAATAGCCTCGTGCACACCATACTTCAGCAAAGTCACCTGCAGAAAGCACACGGACAATACAATACATTAGTACCTTCCTGAACAGTCACATACAAATAAAGTAACTTTTAAGCAAGCTGAGTAGAAATTGACCCACCTGGTCATTAAGGAAGAGATCAACGAACCCTGGAATGCACTTGGCAAACTCAGTCAGCTCTCGCACAGTCTCCACTGTGGTACACTGGCAACGGTAGAACACATGGACCCCAATCTCCTTGGTCAGCGGTGCTCCGGGAACTAATTGGCTCCATACCAAACCACTTTCCGCTTTCCACAGTGTGTCCACATCGTAGATTACAAATGGCTGGGCGGGACAAAAAAATAAACATTTGTTATTTCAAAGCCTGCTTTAATTTTCCAAACAAAAAACTTAGCAGGCAAACAGCAGCTGATCAGAGCCACAGTTCTTTCATAACATACTGTATATCCTGTGATTATCCTGTTTCACCGTGACATATACACATATCTGTAAAAATTAGATGGGTAAGACAGGAATGTACCGAGGTGCCGCTGGTTTTGCCAGTCAGGATGCTGCGGGCCCTCTTCTTGGTCATACTAAGGTTCTTTAGATAGGCTGTGTTGACTTGTTTGGCCAAGGTCTTCAGGTCAGAGCCACCTGGTTTGCCAAGGTTCAGTTCCTCCGCGAGCAGGCCAGCCACCAGCTTCTTCCTCTCAGCCTCAGGCATGCGCCCGTATCGGATCGCTAAGCAAATATTCACAAAATGTTGGTTTTATTTTGAGTGGAGATCTCAAGTGTGTCTTTTTTTTTTAACATATTCACTTAATACTTCTTGTTCCCCAATTAGTCAACTTACAGGGTGCACAAATGTATTTAACATGAATAGCTTTTTCCCCCAGTTTATAAAAATTATAAATGTACCTTTATTATTTAGTTCATGTTTGATAAAACTAATCTTTACTGGTTGTTATGGCCAAAACAGATTATAAAAAGATATGTGATAATTATTTTCATTACTTAAATGCCCAGCCCTACCAACGATTCCTGCATTTAAATAAATAAATAAAATACCAAATTTTTGAAGTTAATTTATTAAAATGTTTTCAGTCTCACCATCATGGGACATTCCCAAAGACAGGCACTTCTGGAAGCGACAATATTGGCACTTGTTGCGATTCTTTTTCTGAATTTTGCATGAACGCTCACAGCGGTCATATTCCAGTTTCATTCTTACAGTTCGGCGAAAGAAGCCCTGAGAGAAAAACAACTGTTAGAAGAACTAAAACAGAACAAAATTATAATCACAATGGTTCACTAAGAGATCTTTAAAAGTAATTAAACCCTAAAACCAATGTTTTTTTGTCAGTAAAAACCAATCCATACAGGTATCTAGTTATGTTCTTTGTTGATCCACATGCATATCTTTACAGTTTAGTGTACAGTATTGAAATTATGCAAAAATCAGCATATCGACTGAGAAGTGGGCAGAGTTAGCCTGAGGATTTTACCCTTTAAGAAGCTGTTGTAATGTGTAATGTGATAATGTAAGTACCTTACAACCCTCACAGGCATGCACGCCATAGTGGAAGCCAGAGGCCTTGTCACCGCAGACCTTACACTCCACATTGATCCCAGACGCTGTGCTGTCCTCACGGCCAAGTCTCAGTTGTTCTGACAGTGAGGGTGACGGGGTATGTGACAGGTCTGTGGAGAAAGTACATGAATGTTGAGTCTAAAAAATAAGCTGCCCTTTCAATATCTCACGTTCCTGTTCACTGGAAGAAAAACAAAAGATCTTGAAATGGAAGTCCCACCTGTATAGCTGGATGCTGCACTGCTGTTTTCCTTGCTGTGGTTGTTCTCTTCCTGATCCTGACCTTCATTCTCTTGGTTCTTCTGGTCCCCTTTCAAGTCTTTAGAGACAGGCACCGCCTCCCTCTCTGATCTGTCCTCCTCATCCTCACTTTCCCTGGCCTTCAGCTCTTGCAGGTCTGTCAGTTCTGACACACTTGTTCCCCCACAGCTGTCTGAACCCACAGACTCTCCCTCCAGTGTTGTCCACCTGACGTCAGCAGTGTCCTGAGGGGATTTGGGCTCACAGTAACCATTTACTCCGTCATGATTCTCTGTGGTAGTTTGCTGAAACCCTTCCATAGTTCCTGGTGAAGCTGACTCAGCGGCTCCCCTCTTGTCACGTGGTCATCATAGCCCCACTGTTAAAGAACAAATGAATTTGTTTTTGATGTAATGCAATGGTTACAACAATGTGTATTAGCATGTTCACTTAATAAAAATTACACTTCTCTTGCAATAAAATCCACAATGTGATTTATTTAACAGCTGATTCCATAATATATATAAATTTGGTTTTATCTCAGTGTATCTGAGTTGAGCCAAGGAGTATTCTTGATATTAAAAGGCTTACGACATGATCTACACTAACTGAAAAGTAGTGGAAAGCAGTACAGACAAGGTAATCTCACTTGAAAATTAAAAACATCTTATTAATAATGGTGGATGATATAAATAACAACATATATCTTGGTAAATGCAATTTTTTTTACATCAGTCTTGATATGTATCACAACCTTATACATAGCAGTCAAGAAAGCAGTCAAGAAATTGAATTTAAAAACTAAATAATGAAGCCATAATACACCTACTGATTTTTTTCCTGGCTTGCTTTTCGATTTTGTTGAGTTACTGTACATGTGACTATTAATTGTAAATAAAATAAGTAGAGGTAACTGTAGCCTCATCCTACATCCACTAGAATCCAACTTTCTAATCTGAATATCTGTCTGAGCTTAAAACCACTGAAAAAAACAAAAACAAACAAACAAAAACTAGGCTAAATGGCTAATAAGAGTCAAATTTTACATAAAATACCAGCACAAGGCGGAAAGACTTCTATCCCGATCACTGTCTGTCCTTCACTGTCTTAAAAAGTACACATGTTTTGCTTTGCAGATTGCAGACATCTGTATTATTGTTTGCCTCAGTCCATGGCAGGGTGCACAGTGTACTTGGTGAGTGCTTTAAGAGTGCTTGCACCCTGTACACACTGAACAGTGTTGATCTCCGGTGGAGGCAGTGGAGGAGAGGGCTTTGGGGGTGGGGGTTACATTTTTGCCTAGGGGCCCCCTAGCGGATTACTCTGTCTATGAATGTAGTCTAGGTTTACAGATGAAACAGAAGAAATAATGTTACAAATAGACAAGTGTCACAAAATGTTGTAATGTTAAAAAAAACATAACTATTTTTGACAAATCACTTATGGTAACAAAGAAATGTTCCAAAATTAAAAAATAGTACAAAAACATGTTAGCCAACATTGCTGAAATCATGAATTGCATTAGGAAAAAAAATGTTAAAAGGGATTCAAATCAAAAATATTATAATATAATATTAATTATTAATAATAATCATTAAGTCCTGGAATGACTGAAATAATACATTTGCATTCTAAACCTTGTGGGACTCCAAACTTAATGAGGACTATATTTTAAGAGACAGGGATATTTTTCACATTCGCGATATTAATAGTGAGTTTTTTTTATAATCGTGATTCACGATAATATCGTACATCGTACACTATCCAATCATCTGGACGAGGCTGTTAAGACTTGTCAACACGGTGCCAACCTGTCACACTGGTTATCGGAAATATCTGCTAACATTACTAAGAATTACATTAATATATTACGACCAGAGGGCTAGCCTACTGTAAAACTTTTCCTGTAAAAACATTAAAAGTGTAACTGGCGCTTGTAGCCTGTCAGTCGGCCGTCGACGACTACAGCACAGTTAGCTCACTCAGCTAAGTTAGCTACTAACCTTGAATGTTGACGATTACTAGCTGTTAGCGTGGCTGACCCACATTCCCGTGTGTGGCTTTAATAAACGTTAGCGGCTTTGCCAAGTGAGCTTACCTCTCTGGATAGTGCCGTTGCTGGTTCACTGGAGTTTTTACACAACAAACACTGCCAAAGGGTTAAAACCAACAGGCGAACAGCAAAGGTAAAAAACAGTCCCGAGTCCGGTCCGCGATCGATCAGCGGTTGACAAGTTGTGTGAAGTAAGCAAGCAGCAGCAGCGGCAGAGAGAGGGAGGGAGTTAGCTACAGGAGCTAACGCCAGACTGCTAACATAAACTTAGCAGATCCCAGGCCTTAATGGAGCGACCGCGCTGACACATCACTGGGTCCAACAGCAGAGAAGCACAATGTGGAGAATTCGGCTGGTTCACATAACACATCGAAATAAGTGTAGTTAAATGACAACCCTTTTCAGACTCTGTGCTGGCTTCTAGCTGTGCTGTGTCTCACTCACTGCCCCCTCCCTCCTCGTCCTCACCGTCACATGCCAGGACACAGCGCCCCCATCACAACCTCACACTGGTTCGTTCTGCTGATCTTCTCAGGACTCTGCATTTTCTGCCGTTATTTTTAGTCAGGTTTATGCATAACGTTAAACATACCAAGTGAAAGGTTAACCCTAACTCAACTACTGGTCCCGAAAAGGTCAGGGTTTATTCGAGAAAATAGATAAATAAACCACCGCACACACACACGCACGCACACTCAGTGGTTTCCATGACTTCAGAGGACATTGCATTGACTTACATTAATAACCGTGGCCTCAGTTTAACTTTAAAACACGTATTCACCTCAAAATGTAGTAATTTGCGTCATGGGCATATGAATTTTGTTCCCATAAGCAAGACAAGACTCCATAATTTGACGATGTGAACAGATTTAGGTCCCCACAACATCAGGAATACCAGGTAGACACATACAGAGCACAACTATTCCATTGGAGACTCTCCGTTGAAGTCCATTCGTTTGGACAGTCTAAACAAAGCGTTATCCCTAAACGTAACCATAACTAGTTAATTTAATGAAATTGTTTTGGTCCACAAAATGTGGTTTTCAAACCTGAAAATTGTGATATTCTCAAAATGTCTTTTGTCTGCAAACCAAAATTATTCAGTTTTAATGATTTCTTTTTTATTTGAAGCAAAGAAACCTTAAAAATAAAATCAAATTTCAGTAGGTGAAAAATCTGAATAATTCTTTTAAAAAAAACACTCAAACTGATTAATGAGTTATCAAAATAGTTGACAATTCAGTTAGTAATCAATCAACGAAAGGTTTCAGCTCTAAATAATGATGTTATTGTTATTATTCTTAGACTAAACCTATACATGATGAACACAGAGTTTGTGTACTATATGCATGTTGCATAACAACAGACATACTCAGACAGACTGACAGATTGATTGATAAATAGATTAATGGATAGATTGATTGATAGGATATTGTGCAGCAAATAAAGTTAATATTTATTATGATTAGCTATTTTGAACACATTGCTGTGCAGAAAAATGACTCATGAGGTTGAACACATTAGTCATCTGTTAGGACAAGAACATACTTTCATAATATAGAAGGTGCATTCTTGCTTTAAATAAGAAGGGTATGATTTCATCCACTTTTGTTTGTATTTTTGAGAACAGTATACCTAAAAAATAAATGTAAATAAAGGATGGATTTATGATTAAAAACTACCCCAGTAGATTTAGTTGGTGATCTAGATTCAGGAATAATTGTAATAAGAAAGTTGAAACTGAGTGGCCTGATCTCATATTGAGGCCCTTTATTGAAGAAAAGCAGTGTCTAAATCCAGCTTTAAGTTTACTATTTGATGGTGCATTTTCCTAAATACATTTTGTTTAATCAAACAACTTTAGAAGTGAAATCAGAGGCCATGTGATATTCCCGCAGAAAAACATTCTATGCACTGGAAAGAGAGGAGAGATTAGTGAGGCCCAGCAGTTTATTATAATATTAAAACCAAATAATTGATGACACATAAGTGTGTTGATACCACATATTTATTAACTGGTGTTTCTGTTTCTGTAACTTCTAAGATCTTTTTTAAGATACTGTTTTATCTTAAAAAAATAAAAGATGAAATGTGAGAACACAGAAGACTTTTTCAGTAAAACTTATTAGTAATAGCAATCATCACAGTCTCTCCATGCAGTTAGTGCAGTTTGTCAGGGGATGTCTCTGTTCACTCATGTGAGTCAGTGGTTTTCTCAGTGAGAGGCGTTAGATTAGTGTGTGATGACATATTTTACTTTGCACAAATGATGACTCAAATTCAAACTCAGCAAGACATGCGCAATTGCATACGGTATAAGCACATTCAGCATTATGGCTTTCAATGTCTTCCACACACAGTGTGAAGTTATGTTATGTATGAATTATTATCAATTTTGAGAAAGGGGAGATTTCAGTGTCATTGAGTTGTATGTTGCATATTTAAGAAAGTAAACGGCAAAAATTAGGTTACTGCATTAATTCACTCTTTTATTTACAGTTATGTTATATGACAGAAGTAACAGGAAGTTCAAGGAGAGCGTCTGTCCTTCCCTCCCTCTATCACTTTCCTGTTTATGAGAAGTGATACCCTCATACTATACCGTTTTACGAATATCAGGACAAGCTTTAAAAACATCAAACTGCAAATATGTAAATATTGAAATGTTGTCTTACAGAGCTTAAAATAAACTTCCTTTACAATTGTATATGTACTGTAGGTATGACAATTTCAACATCAACTAGATTCTTTTAGCATCTCATACAGCTCATCTTTGCACTGAGGAATTACTGAGAGAAGATTTATTCACACAGGCTGTGATCCAAGTGTTAGTTGAGCAGTGAATACTGTAAAGACGACGCCTCACTTAAATGCGTTAAGCTGTCACTCTGTTAAATGAGGTCAGTAAATTCAGCCATTAATAAAAAAATGGTAGAACGGTAAATTCAGTTTTAAGTGAAGATGTCAACCTGTTTTACAAATTGTTCACAGATTAGACAGCCAACGTTTGCCCTGCCTGTCAAAAAACCTCACAGTGTGACCAGATGTGAGCTGGACAGCCACTCTATGATTTATGTTTTTAGGGTATATCCATGCCACCATTGGAGGCATGGGAGTGGCGTTTCTCCAAGTCACACCCAGCTCTGTTGTCAACATTCTCTTTGCTCTCCTCATTCTGATCCTCTGAGCTTGATCTCCTTCTGAGACGTAGCCCAGGATCTCTTTGAGTTGGGATCTGGAAGGTTGAGAAAGAACTTCCCAATGAGGGCCTCTTCTCTAGAAGCAAGCAGAGCGACAACAAAGCACTTCAGAAATAGGTCACAGCAGACTGACATCAGATTAGACTATAACATATATATTTAAATCATATTTACAGGGGGCTCACAATAATATATATTGTCTCTATAGGAAGAAAGACAGAGTGTAGAACTGAGAACATGGCACAACACTGAATCAACAATCAAATTTAACAGTGGCATTTATGATGAATGGTCTGTATTTACAGTATATAGCTCTTTTCTAATCTTGATGACCACTCAAGGCTGCTTAAAACTACAGTTCTTGCCATTCACCCATTTACTTTCTCATTCATATAACACACCTATGTGCAGCACTTTTATCACACTTCTATCATACGCATTCACACACAGCCAGCACAGACAATAGGAGCATTCTGGATTCAAGTGTCTTGCTCAGGAACACATAGGCATGTAGACTAGAGACAAACAAAGCCGGAGATTGAACACAAAGACTCCTGGTTGGAGGACAATCCTCTCCACCACTTAGCTGTCTCTTTTCAAATGTTAACCATAGCATCAAACATGTAACTGTTTTGGTTTACATCTTATATTATTCTACTAGGTGGTAAGTTGTGTTATCGCACAACTGACACAGAACTTCACATGCAGTGAGACACATACCTCCTGGTCCGATCGGTCGCATCAGTCTGTTCATCTGGACATTCCAGTGTTTGACATTGGTGCTCGCTTGGCGAAGTTTCCTCTGCGCAGCCTGGTGGAGAAAACAGGTACTCACTGAACACCAGCAATCATAACTGATAAATTAAAAAAATGGGTAAAAGCTCCATAATGAAACCTAGCTAAGGGTAAAATATGTGTCATAAATAGGAAAGGTTCTATGAATAAGTTACAGAAACTTCTGTGGAATTACACAAGAATATACAGTACTCAGTCTCTTTTGGCCACTGTCAGAAATAATAGACTACAGAGTGCTAGTGGCGACTGGCTTTTAGTTTCACTCAGACTTTACACCAAATCTCAACAACCAAGAAATAAAACCAATTAGACAAATTGTTTTGTGGTTCTCACCACTACATCCTGATCAACTCTGTGCCGGTTGGCGCGGACTTCCTCCAGCTGCCTCTGTGCCTCCTCTAGAGCTCGAGACTTGGTCTCCATTTCTTGCTTGAGCTCCTGCTTCTCCCTCTGTGTCTTCAGGATGTACTCCTCCTGTTCCTCCTGCAGAGCCATCAGTGCCTTCATCTTCTCCTCCTCCTCAGCCAGTAACCTGGACTCAACAGAAAACATAGAATCTGATTTTAATCCACACCAAGCTTTTTTTTCATCATTCAATCATTCAATCCTAAAACCTTCAATCATTTAAGGTTTTAGGAGTAAGAGAAGATGCACAGGGCCTGATGTAAGGGGTTTGCAGATTTATGTGATCAGAGATTTGAAAGAGTTAGAGAGTGTAGGAACAGCAACACAATACATGTGGCTGATGAAACATGAAATAGCTTCCTCTGTTGGCAGGTCAACTTCCCCAGGAACATAATGCAACGTAATGCAAACTCTTTTCATCAGCTGAGCTTAATAGACAATGTGTGCAGCCTTTATCACCTTCCAATACATCATTGTTTGCAAGCTCTAACCTTTAACTAATGACCTCATGCTATGACAGTGTATGTGGATTTCTGATAGTGTGTTTGGTGGAGATGAGTGGTTACACTCTACCCTGCTTGGGCGTAGCGGAAGGCCTCCTCATCCAGCCTGGCTTTGATCTCCTGTTGCAGTGCCTCCTCCAAACGCTTCTGCATCTCCTCCAGCTCCTGGATTCTCTTCCTCTGCCTCTCTGCCTCCTCTTCTTTTAGAGCCATCTCTGCCTGCATACTGACCCGGGCCTTGAGAGACAGGGACAGAAACAAAGGAATGAACATTTACAGATTTCTGCCTCTGAATTCCAACTCTTTATTCTCCTCCTCTGAACCCACTCTCACCTCCTCAGCCTCTCGCAGCTGGACCTCCAGAGCCCGCTGGAGCTGCTCATGCTGCTGGCGTCTCCTCTGCTCATCCTGCTCCAGCAGGGCCTGAGCCTGCTTTTGTGCCTCCTTCAGGAGCTCAAGCTCTGCCAGCTTGCGCTCCCGTTCCTCCTGCAGGGCCCGCAGCCTCTGCAGTTCCTCCTCCTTGGCCTGTCGTCGCTTCTCCCGCTGCTCACGCTGTTCACGCCGCTTCAGCTTCAGATCTTTGTGTAGGGACTTTTTCCCCTCCACGTGCAGCCTGATAGCTGTTTGAATGGCTGTGGAGAGGATATTCCTTGATGTCTTGTGATTGTAATAAGCCTTTAAGATCAATCATTTATCAATATCAGTGTCCTCTGACCTGTTGTCCACTCCTGTCTCTGTTTGGTGTCTGAGGCGCTCATCTCATAAGACTTGGAGAGGGTTTTAAGACAAAACATGCATCTCTTCCCATCTCGGTCTGGCAGCACCTGTTCAACACGCTTTCAGTTAGTAACTGTCCTTTCATCATCCTTTGATTTTTCTTTTTTACATACAGTATGTTGTGACCATGTCTTAAATATACAGTGGTGAGGAGAAAAAGAAACGGAGGTGAACTCACTGGGAAAAGGATGTTTTTGATCCATTTTGAACGACCAAACAATATCTGATCATCGTCTACTTCCTACAATAAAGCATGGTTTTAGAATGATTGTTTGTATCTCTTTGGAGGAACACATGGCGCAGTGCAGAGTACACTTGCGGAGAAAAAAGGCAGAACTTGACCAGATGTCTGTTTGTAAGAGCTCACTGTCGTACCACATGACACTGATGGGCTAATAATTGACCCTGTGTTCACATCAAAGGCCACCAAAATACTACTGTTCTGAGCAGCTCTTGTCAAATGTATTCTTTGATTTGTAACCACATTTTAAATTAAAATTCAGTTTCCAAATGCTGTACTGTTCCCAACCATTTTTGGATTATGAAATATGAGGCAATATATATATTGGGGACTATACAAAACAGTGTTTGACACAAATCCTTTATTTCTGTGTTCACTGAAGGGAGTAGAATCCTGCTTCACATATTCAGTCAGCGTTGTAACAAAGCAAAAAAAACAAACAAACAGACATTCAATTAAAAACTGAATCTAGATAGTGACATGGTAAACTATACATTATTTGAGTATATTTAGTTATTTATGTCAAAAAAAAAACAATACAAGTTCAAAAGTAGCGTGAATCTTACACTCCTCCCTATCCTACAAACTCCTAATGACTGTTTGCACAGGTGCACGGGTTGTGTTTTATAAAGTCTTGATGAAATAAACTTGACCAGCAATTCACAGGAGTAGCCACTAATAAAGGAAGTCACGAAAATAACTATCTGTCAGCCATCTTGTGCTCCTTTCCGACTGATCTCACTCTCTGTGGTAGAGTTCCTACGTGGGTGGGAGCCTCTGTCTTACATAACACAAATTTACAATGAACATCAATAAAACAAGTAACTAGTTAAAATGATGTGGCAGAGCAGTGTATGACTGAGCCCTGTTTTAATTCTTAGTATCTGTAATGTCATTTTGAACCTATTTTGAATAATATTCAGACCACATTGGTCGGTTTTAATTTAAAACCAATGAACTGTTTTAAATGAACTGTAGTTGTTAATAAAAACTTGTGTTTCTAACTTTGAAAGATGATCATGTGTGGCCTCTCACCTCCACACAGCAGTTCCCATCCAAAGCTATGTTTCCTTGGCAGTCTTTACGGTCCTCCCCAGTGTAGTAGGACAAGTTACTTGGCCTTAAGGTGAACCAGCGTTCCTTCCAGTTTCTCCTCAGCTGGCCCTTTTTCCATAGATAACCCTGCATGTCACCACCCCACACAAACACACACATATAGCGTCACTACGCAAGAGAAAGCACGCCAGGAACAACACGTGGCCGTCTCATGACAGATGGGTGTCCTACCTCTTTAAGAACATCACCAACTATCTCCCTGTATACTTCTTCTATTGCCATGCTGATGATGCTCTTATCAATTCCTCTGGTTATCTTTCCTGAGTTCATCATCTCCAGAAAAACCCAAACAGTGATCCCACTCTGCTGCACTGAATCTTGGGAGAAAAAGTCCTCTAATTCAACACAGTTGAACTCAATACTCATGGCCATGCACATTTTCTTGAGGAGGTACTCCACCTGGAGAGGAAAACAAAAATGTGTTGAGATTGAGAATTACTGTAACACAAGCCATTTCAATTATCTGTGTTTGCTGTTTTATATTCAAGGGAGGACGTGACAAGATAAATTACATTTTATAACTTTTGTTTTTAAACTTCAATGATTTCCTATGAAGATAGAGATTAGCTTCACTATCTGTACAGTTTTGGATCTTTTCACACTAATGGACAATAAAAATCAGAGGGCACAGGTTTGTGCAATATTTTTTTTACAAAGCATACTATTTAAGATCACATTTACTTACTTTACTTATTTATTTATGTTGGCCTTTCTGTATTTTTTTTTTTGTGCTGTGTTTTTTTGTGCTGTTCTTCATTAAACCCAGTATAGTTAGATGGTACATATTATTAGACCGTTACACAGTTACCTAAATCGTCTGGTTGAGAGGCAAAAATACAAAAAAGCTTGAATAATGTTTTGTTCAACTCAGCATGATAAAATGGCTCTGCCCTTGACTCTAGGCACCAGCTGTGAAAAACACTAGAAACACAGGAAACCAAAACCAGTTTGCAAATGAGAATCAAGCCCACACTGCAGCAAGAAACAAAAAAAAACCACCATACTCCATGATGCAAGGAACAAGGTTTCAGCTCGGGTTAGTGACTTTAAGAGATCCAGTATCATTTTTTTACCTGACAGATTAATGACTGCAGTCTCAGAATTATTGTTAACAACGGAGCAAAGTAATCTGAAAGAGTGATGTGACCAAATGTAGAAACAAACATGCTGGACTCTGACTTCAGGGCGGGCAAATATGTTTTATCTTATAAGAGGATTTTATTTTGGGGCTTTTATATCTCCTACTCCTTTCAATGTAGGCATAAACTAATTCTTCTTACCTCATCAGGAACCATAACCAGAGGGTATTTGTCCTCAGAGAGAAAATTAAAGAGACACCAAAGTCTAAAAGCATCCTTTTCTGGCAGAACTGTGTTGCTGTTTCTGTCTGGCTGGTAGTTCTTTTTTGCTGTAAGAGTCCAACAGAGTTCATCTACGCTTTCCTTCGTGAAAGAGCCTTCCACAACCTGCAACAACAAGAGGCAACTGAGAAAACAAAACAATGAATAGAGCATCCTACTCTTAAGAGCATGCAGCTGTGTTTTTATCACCTTATCCAGAATGTATTTGTTGAGATAAGGCATATAGCCTTGACTGGAAACTGGACCATCATCATCATCCCTGAAGTGCTCCTCCAAAGCAACTGGGTCATGTGGGATACACAGGACTGTGCACAGGTTGTGGGATAATACCTGCAATATAGCAATGTACCGGACAGACATGGTGATATAATAATTCAAGCTGTGAATTCTATCTCTCTCTCTATCTATCTATCGATCTATCAATCTATCGATCTATCTTTTATTCAAGTTAGGCATATTGTCATGAATGTGAGGTTACACTATAGTGACAAAGAACAGTTCAGTTGGGTTGCACTGAAAGTTGAGGTGTTATTTTCTTTTTAAAAATAAGGCTCACACATACGTTATCGTAAAAAAAAAAAAAAATGAAAAGAAGTGGGTAGCTACAGATATTGCATGATTTTTTTTTAAATCTAAATAGAACAGTTTCCTTAAAATAAGTCAATATTTGTATTTGTAAAGGTCAATGTTCCTCAAACTTGTTTAGTCAAGCTAAGAGGACTGAAAAAAATCAGTAAATAAATCAGAGGTTCTTACAGAGAGACCTACGTTTTGAAAAAAGTGGTACGTAATGTGAATTGAGACATGTATACTTTAAATGTAATCTGTAAATATTTTTTTTTTTTTACAAGGTAATCAGAGTTAAGTAAAACTTCTGGTACAACTTTATTTCATCCAATAAAACCAAGTCTTCTGCCTAAGACATTTCTTCCACTGAGTGCATGTATCATTTTTAGATAATTGACACATTTTATCAGACAACCAGTCTCCGTGTGTTGAGCCATAACCACATCCTGTCTCTACTCTCCACTGCAGTACAACATCTGCCATTTTTGTGGCCATGGCATGTGAACCGCTTGCTTGCAATGCACATCTTAAGAACATGGCGCCTGTACGCAGGCTGCATGCATGAGGGGGATAAGCCATGTCATGAGGCCGAGTCACTGCGAGCCAGGTTTGGCAGGCAGAAACCTGGAGGAGGCTGGAAGTGGAGTCTGACCCACACCAAGACCAAGTGACATAACAACGAGATCAACAGAAATTCAACTGAAGCCCTGTTGCAAGAAACAACAATCACCAACATGTTTCCGCTTTGTCCTTGCTCTCACTGTAACAATGTTCTTTTGACGAACTCAGACTCATGTTGTAAACATACTCTATTCAACAGGCTGTTCTCTGGGCACGTCCAGTGCCAGAAGACCCTTTGCACTACAAGCTGGTACATGGAGGCCCAGTGCAAGCACAGCCTGGAGATGAGGGCTCCCATTCATATACAGACTGAGAGCAAACTGTTACTCACTCGTGCCGCTGACAGACAGAGGTGTATATTGTGCTCTCATTCAGCACTGAACACATTTTACCAGTAATATAGGGAACACATTTGTTCCTAGTTGAGCAGAATGTGGTTAAAAAAAAAAGTTACTTTCACACAGGAAATACTAATGATATGTAAAATCAAATTGCTTTCGCCACCCTATCGCAAAGCACAGAATCAGATATAACAAAGACTAAATAACATATGCATTTGTGACATTTAGTTTGCTTTACTTCAAATATTTTCATCTATTTTCATCTTTCTCTGGATGAGCCCATGTGATGACATTTGAAGTGAGTAAAGAAATGAGGCAGCAGAATAAAAAAGAAAAAATGTGTGAATTCTCACTTTAAATGTGGTAAACTAAACTTTAGTTCCATCTTCTGGGCGGCGGACCCTTCACTCACCTTCAGCTGAGACTTGGACACCTTTCCACTCTTCTCCAGGTCCAGGGCTGTGAAGCCGTACCAAATAGACTTGAGCAGCTCAGACCGCAGGTCCATTTTTTGCAGCAGTGTTACTTACTGGTTTCCTCCTCTGGTCTCTTCTTCTTCTTCTTCCCTCTGCTGTTGACACAGGGCCCCAGGGTGACAGACAGACACCTACACAGTGTTGCTGCTGTCAGCCAAGCATGAGGTTTTAGCAGGCGACACCTGCTGGACATCTATAGTCACTGACAGAGTGGGAGGGTCTTTGTTTACTGCATGCTCTGGTCTAGCCTAGAAGGAAAATGATGGAAATACCCTATTTCAGTTTATTGAGATGATGAAAATGCCTTCATGTTTTGTATCTAAAAACATAAATGTTGTGTTTTTTGTTTGTTTTTTTTACTGTAAAATAGTTAAATGAAAAAATGTGATGACCTCAAAACAGATTGGACTTTATGGCATTTGGTGCCTACTTTAATTTCCCTGGACTTGTTAAAATCACACATAATAACACACTCTATCTATCTATCTATCTATCTATCTATCTATCTATCTATCTATCTATCTATCTATCTATCTATCTATCTATCTATCTATCTATCTATCTCAGTGGTGGCCACACATTGCCCAACACTTAACATTTTGCAATGAAAACATGGTGGTGACCTCCTTTTAGAATACTGACAAAATATATTTGCAAGCAATATTTTATAACAGTAATATTAAGACATTTGGTTGTATTATCACATTATTAAATGTAATATATTACATCCAACATTAAATAACACATATAAGCTTGTTTGGTCACGTATTTTTGATAATAATAGAATTATTTTGCGTCATAAATACGTTTTTTTTTAATTGTGGACTATACATCATTCCATGTCAAAACAAACACTTTTAATTTGAAATTATCAAAAAATTGTCAAGCATTTTTTTTTCATCAAGTAATAATTTTAAGATCATATTGCCCACGCGGTACTGACTAGTAGTTTTTTCCCCTCTTTTCCCCCTCTTGACCAGACTAGAGGTTCATTGACCCCCAAGCCATTTGAGTCTGACGCCCCTAATCTAACTATTCTACTTTAGAGTTGGGGGAGGTCGCGGTAAAAAAAAAGTCGTTTAAACAACTTTCGCGTCGTTGCCATGGAGCTGTTTATGAAACTCTGTTGCTCATTGGTCAACAATGTCGTCATACCTAAGCGCACGCTCCCATTGGTTGCTGCAGCTTCCTATTGCAACCAATGGCGTAGCGCGCTTTTTACAAACCGCTGCGAGTCCAGGAAATTGACAGGCCACTGCGGTGTGCACAGAGACAACAAGGGATCTTTAAATCTGCTCAAAACGCCCCGAAAATCTAAATATTTGGGATTTGTTGTGTCAGAAAGACTTCACTGGACGGTTTGAAGGAAGTAACAGTGGCCGTTCATCGAGGAAGTATGTACAATATGTAGTAAACTGTTTTCTGTGTGTAGGTAGCATGTGCTCCTGATAAAAGCCTTGCGTTTATCTCTGTGGTCGAGTCGAAGCTAATGTCCTCTGGTTGCTTACTGGCTATTAGTCACTCACATAAATTGCATTTTTTTATTCCCTGGCCTGATTATTGTTTCTTATGATTATTGTGTTCTCCTCAGAGCTGGTGATGGTAGGCTTTGGCATCAGTGATCATTGTTTTTGTGCTCTTGTTGTGTATCATCATGCTTGGTTGCTCAGTTTTGGTTTGTTTCTGCCATACTTTGCTCCTGCAGTTCTTCCATTTGTCCCCCTGTCCTCATTATGGATGCCTCTGCAGTTCTTCGTCAGCAAAGTCGAAAGAAAATTCACGGTGACTTTCTGAGGTAAGAAGGTTCACGACAGATTTGAAATAATTTTGGGCAATCCCAAAATTCAAAAATCAGCCCCTGACCTGAATTTCAACTTGTGCCTTTTTTCCGAGCATATTATTTACATATTAAACTTCTGTTTTCTTTCATAAATGTAATACATACACATGAGGATACGACATTCGCAGCACCAATAGAATTATACACAACATTACACTCACTGAGCCTCAGGTCTAAATGACTTGGATTCCACGAGATGATGGAAACATTTATCAGAGATTCTTCTCTATATTGGCTTCAATTCCTTGCTACATTTGAGCAGTCGAGTAAGAAATGGTATGATATATACCATGGTATGATATATACCATTTCTGCATCAAAATACCTAAAAACGATGAATGTAATATTTTTTGTGGCATAGTGTACTTATGTGAGCCAAAATGTTTTCTAAACTCATATCTATATAAATCCATATTAATATTCAAGGTAATGGAATCATTTTGATCACCTATTATTTACATTATCGGCATTACTTGTCTCTGCTATACCTTCCAGGGCAAACCCTGTATGAAATGTCAGTGTGAGGAAGAAACAGTGTGATGTCTTTTGTTTTCGCATTTTATTGAGTGTCTTTCTCACTGAAGCATTGTTTCAACCAAGCAGTAAATTGCACCTCAGCTCACCAAAGTAGATTTGGAAACTGCCCTGATCTGGCTTGCTTTTTTACCCTGGAGTGTGTGAGCTAGATGGTGATAGCTGGGTCAGCTATGTAAATATTGTGATGTCATACGAACCTATAAATTCCACAAAGAAGTGACACAGTAAACACAGGGTAACAATGCTCACAACACATAACAGTAACTGATCGGACTGCCATTGTCATGACCATGAAACCATTAAAAAATGGTGAGCATAAATGGAGCCAAGTGGTCAGCCACAATCCTTGTTATTAAGAGGCCCAATATGTGCCAACAAAACAATTTCCCCACACCATAACACCAGCAACAGCCTGGACTGTTGATATGTCTCATATTATTCAGACCTGCTGTTGTTTTAGTCCTGGTTCAACAAAGGTCACAGGCAGCAGCTGGGTTACACTCAGTTCCTAACCTGTATCTGCATGATTCCACACCCATATAATTGGCAGTTTGAATAAATTATTTGTGTTTTCTTCTACACAGAATGAAGAATGAACATAATACAATTCCAGCAGACCCAAAGCCTTCTAAGCTTGTGTCTGCACCTCACTTTTCTAGCCAAGACAGTGAGAACAGAGATCCAGGAAGACCAGAGATGAGTAGAAAGGCTCCTGTACGAGCAGGTATAAGCAGGCTTCCAGTCCTTGCAAAGTCACTTCAGCTCCAGACTCCCTACGACTTCAGTCAGTCCCACTGTAGGTGGGAAGAAAAACCTCTAGCTGTAAGTGTCTCCCATTTGTTCAGCAGCTATATAAGCGGATGACTTTGAATTTTAACACTGTCATTTTATTACAGGGTAAATCTAAGAAGAAAAAGCCATGCACCAGGCCTGTGCCTTTTAACCTGTCTCATCCCAAGAATACAACAGCCAGGAAAAATCAACAGCCTGTATCATTGCCACAGTCAAGGACTGGCACTTATGCCTCCCACCTCACACATGATGCAAGCAATGTTCATCTAAAAAAACAAAATATAAATTCAAAACCCTCTAAACACCCAGCAGTGTTAAACTGCCACGTGGAGCCAACACAACAGTCTAATGGAAAGGCTACAGACAACATATCCCAGCTGCTGGGACAGAATCGGCCTCTCAACACTTCTAAAACTTCAGCCACTTTGTCCAATCCTCTCCCAGCTGTTGCACTGAGTAACACACAGCACCAGATCAGTACTTCTTCTGCTGCACAGCCTGCTCTTATTGTAGACAACTGTCTGGAAACCATGAACCTGCTCAGCCTTAAGGATCCAACCAAGACAAAGCAAGCGAGCCAGGACACTGAGCTGAACACGCAGGTTGAGATTTCAGAGGCTTCAACTGGTAAGTTAAAACACTTTTTTTGAGCTTTCTTTCCTTTTGTGAACAGATACAGTTTATACATCTACATCTTATATTTCCAACTAATGTAGCATTTGTTTTATTTGTCATTGTACTTAGTTGGACTTTAATATCAGCTGTTACATTTCTGTGGGTGGATAAATGTATCTTGTATGTACAGTAACATTCATACGTATTATTCATTTGATAGCTTGAAATCTTAACATTGTCATGGTTACTAACTCCCTTTTTTACTTTTGCCTTTGGTTTAATTTTTATTTTGTCCTTGGAAAAAAATAATCAACAGTGATTTCTTATGTGTTTCAGACAAAGGGGAGAACTTCCAGCCTGACCATGCAGCTTTCCTCAGTATCCTCCGTAATGAGGGAATAAACGCCACAAGTCTGGGATCCGCAACGCCACACTCCAAACCATATAACTATGTGGTGTGTTAGTTTGATCGTTGTCATTTACTTTTGGTCCTAACAGTTTAATTATGGGGTCATTATAGAAGTTTTGTCTAAATAGTGATTTCAGTTTTTTTTTCTGAACAGTTTAAAAACCAATAAATCTCTTGAATGAGTCTAATTATAATGTGTCTTTCGGTGATTCTTCTGTTTGCAGCCCCAGCGAGTGTCTGTGATGAAGAGTCGACAAAAAGCAGGGGCCACCACAGGTTAGAATGAGACTCACAACATTAGGTATACTGTATGTGCAGAGCCAATGACATTTGTTTAAGTCCCTGTAAAACAAATACAGAAAGTCCATCCTTCATACATTATGTACAGTATGTTTGAAAATAGTGGCTGAGAATGTGAAAACAAGCAAAGTAATGAAGCAAAGATGAAAACTGTTTCTCTTCAGTCTTCAGGGTTTTTCTTAGGTGTGTCTAAAAATATAGCTCGATGACGCTTCAGAGCCATAGTTAGTATATCTTCCTTGCTCTGATTGGGGTGACAAAAGCAAAGCGAATGTATGTAACAACAGATAACACATATTGAGTGGTGAACACTCTCATCAGGAGTTGCTGGTGAGCTGATGTTGCTCTTGAGTAGAGCGAGGTGTTCTCTGATTTCTTCTTACCCTTTCATTTGTAATTCCTGACTAAATCCAATGTGAAGCTAATCAGCTGCAAGCTGCTGCACACTCATATTCAAATATGAAAACAAAAGAGGGGTATCAATCCTCTCACCTGATTCTCAGCAAGATGATATTTGCAAAAATGTAGAACTATACCTTCAGTTAATCATTTTAGTGCGTACATTTAATGAAGCTAGTATTTTCTTATGCTGTTAATTTAAAAAAAAATATTAAACCTGAAATAAAATGTTAATAAAATGCAACAGTATTATGGATTCACTACTTTATGATAAGTTTAATAACAAACTATACATTGTCAAACAATAATCTGTGCTCTTTGTGCTACAGGATTGTCTAAGTTGGTGCAGTTTTCCCCGGACGCCGCCGCACTGCAAAGTATCCTCCAAAATGTGGGGGTGAGCGCTGGAGGGCCTTTTGCTGACACACCAGGAAAATCTGTGTGTCCCTCAGGCAGAGGCACATCAGTCTACACAGTATGAGCACATTAAATGTTTTCTCTTCTTCATCCTTCATGCTCCCTTTGTGGCAGCTCTTTTTACCGAGTGCTACACGAACACACATTGTCATCCTCTATGTTGCCTCCTATCTCAGGCTCAGAGAGTGCCCATCAGGAAAACTCATGCAGAGGCGACAGGTGGACCTATGGGTAAGACACAGCAGTATTGTTCTTTTTATCGTACTTAATCTTTGGTGTTTCACAAAAGTTGGCATCTGCAGTGTTGCATTACTGCCCTCCTGATTATACCATAATCATGAGAGAAATATATTTAGTAAATCATAAAGGCTGTAATTTATTTTCTATTATTGATTTGTCTGTGTCTGCAAATTAACAAAAATATCATACATAAATAATAATTATAGAAATAATTCAGATTTTAAAGGCTGTGTAGAGTAAATGCAGAGTTTCTCCTCCTCACACACAATGTATGTCAGAAAATAGTAAGACTGAAAAAAATATGCTTGGCTTGGTGACACACCAGAGCCATAGTTGTGTAATTCCTCCTCAAATGCCGTAACAATACAAAAACACTTGTTAGTAACTGCACCCTCTTATATATTACTGCCTTTGCTTTTTTTGGGTGAGATGGCTTTCCCCTAAAAAAGTGTCCTACCTTGATGCAAAAAAAACGCTCTAAAGCTGCCACTTTATTTAAAATTCCTAACTATGAGGAAATGAAGCAGCGAAGAAGAACAGAAGGAAGAGCAGGCTCCTGCTGTGCACTGATACAGACACAGGGAGAGAGAGAGAGAACTGTACCTACTGTACACCACCTGTGTTTTGGAACAGTATGTCATTAAACTGTGACCATAATGGCAAAAATGTTGCTTGTTGACATATTTTTTAAATAAGTATGTTGATACCGGAGCATTTACATTAATATTTTGTACAAACACTGACAACCAGTGGCATTCAGCTGCTTTGGTCCCCACTCACTCACTCATTTTCTACCGCTTTATCCTCTACTGAAGAACGCGGGGGGGCGCTGGTGCCTAACTCCAGCTGACACAGGGCAAGAGGCGGGTCAGGTCGCCTCTCTCACAGGGCCACATCCCCTAAACTTGCTTTTCTATTTGTTTGTTGACCAGTAAGTTTGATACAAGTGTGCTCATGTTAATACTCTCTACAAACACAACAAGCAGTTGGATATTTTTTGCCCCAAATCAATCAACTCTACCCACCGGTAGAAAATCCTTCTGCACACATAAATTCTGACATGACTTAGCTGTTTTGTCCTCAGCAGTAACTCTCAAAGAGACTCCACAGAAGATATGGACTCCACAGAGAGTCCGCAACACCAGACATCTGCCCATGTCTGCTATGGTCTGTATACTTGTATACTTCTATGTTCATATTGTCATCATATTTTATTTTTTATGTGGTGCATTTCCTACAGTCAATTCCACATTTCATAATGCTGTTCTTTTCAGAAATGGCAACTTTTGACACAACAGACACCGTATATCAACACTCCGGGACTGAGGAGCTGCAAAACTGACCTTCAGCTGCAGCAGGAGGTCAGAGCAGGAAATGATGTTTTTGTCACAATTACACATATCTGTGGTTCTTCTAATGGGAAAGGCAAGGTTAAAGGTTGAAGATGTTGTTCAAATGTGATTCTTAGTTTAATTTAAATTTTCCAGCTGAAATAATCTGCTAATATCAATTAAGGCCCAATAATCACTATTTTTTGACATAGGATTACACCAGCAAGGACAGCCAAACAACGTATTTGTACAATATCTTTAAGATATTGTAATCAATTTTAATTTAATAAATCCATGTAATCAGGGATTGTGTGTGCTAAGATTTTACATTTGAAAATAAAATTGGCAGATTTTAAAAACACCTCGTTGCACTGGACAAACCAATAAATGCACCTCAAAATAACAAGCATGTATGATAGATAGTTTTGAACCAAAGCGTTTTTCTTCCACCATAAAAGCATATAAAATAACCATAATTTATTATTATCTGTATGGGTTTTGTGTTTGTTAGAAGGAAGTTGTCCAGAAATTATTTGATGATCAAGAGGAGGATCTGGACAAAAGAGCAACTGAAAATCCTGACACACAAACAGACCAGCTCACAATTCAAGCCTCAAGTGTAAGAAATCAACACTTATTCCCATGCACAGTTCTTTATTAAGTTGCAGAATACTTCTTAATAAATCAGGATACTGTTTTGTTTCCTCCCTCACGTGTCTAGACCAAACCCCACTGTGAAGAAAGGGTTGAGAGAAGCAGGACTAACACAAGTGAGGAGGAGGAGGAGGAGGAGGAGCAGAAGAGGGTGGGAGGACAGCCATTCCTCCAAGCCCCAGAGAGAGAGTCAGTCATTTTTTTCTCCACAGGCAAAAAGCTGTTCAGAGCTCCACATTGTGAGAAGCAGAAGAGTTCATATGATCAGCAGCAGATACCATGTGTGTCAGAACTGACCTGTCTCATCAACCCTTCACTCCAGAGTCTGCACAGAGGTAACACTGACATGCAACCCTAATAAAAATTAGTGAGTAATGTTAAGCTAGAGACAGCAAATTACATGATGCCTAGGTAATGTAAAAGATGGGCAAAGCAGCTCTTACAAGTGGCCCTCTCATTTTAAGCTGTGTCATTACATTCAGTCCTTGAATTTGAGGGAACTGGTCCTGGAAAGTCCTTGAAAAGTCTTTGAATTTGATGTCAACAAAGGTATGGGAACGCTGTATTAATGATGAGTGAAATGTCAGCAGTGGTACTCTATAAACTACGAGCAGTGGCAGACTGCTGCTAAAGGTCAATGTAGGGGAAGCACTTTCTTATAACCACTCTGACTCCTGTTAAAACCTACCTCTTCTGTCACAGACATTGTTCAAAAGAGTTGTGGTCTGAGCCCTGCAGTGGCATTACTGCGTAAGCGTCTTCCTCCTCTGGAGGAGCTGCGTATGGATGAAGAGGTGGCCACCTACACCTCACTGTCTGTCCCCGCTGCTCCAGGGTTTGTTCTGCCACGGCCTCGCTGTGGAAACCCATTGGCCTCCGTCCTGCACTTTGAAGAATCCTCGGTGAGCGCACCTAACAATCTCCCTCTCTATTTAGCAGCAGCACAGGACAAATGGGAGACAAGAGGCATTAATCCCATCAAGCTGCAGAAATATCAGGGTTTTTGCCTTAGAATTCACTGCTGAAAACATTTTGTGGCCACTTCCTTGTGTTTTTAATCCAGCTTTACTAGTGCAATATTGCTCTTGACATAAAATGTAGCACAGGAATGTTGCTGTGGGAAACAAAAACAAAAAAACGCAATACTGAAAAAACAGAGAGAGCCCCGTGGAGCTGATTTAACAGTGGCTTAAATGTAACAGATATTTGTTTATATTTAAATATTACTCCCTAAAACTTAAAATTCAGCAAACGATGCATGTTAATGTGTGAGTTTTAGAGGTTCAGGTTTATTACTTTTAGACAGTCAGGATAAATGTTTAACACTGTTTTCAGTCTGCAAGCTTAACTAGTTCCTCTAATTCAGTTCCTTTTAACAGAGCTGTAGATTCAGTGTGACATGGTACATGTTTAAATGTTACGACTAAACATTTAAACATAACCAGAGGTATTCTAGACCTGTACCTATACATACATTACGAATTTTAATTAGTAATTCTAATTTTACTTTTGTTTTCCAGAGATTTGTTCCGATCAGCTTTGATATCTCCTCCGGTCCGTCTTCTCCACTCAGCTCTCCACAGCAGGAGAGATGATTTGCACTAAAAGTACAGTATTTTTACCCACATGTGCTGATGATGTTTGTCTAACACTGTTGTTGTGAATACAGTTCCCAAAAATGCTGCTGGTATCTTTTTTTTTTTTTTGTGTGGAAACTATAGCTCATTTTGTTTGTCATGTCATAGATTATTATGTTTTCAACAGATTCTTTTTATAACAAAAACACAAAGGTTATATTTGTTAAAAGAAAATCTTTAGTACTACAGATTGCTTGTGTATTATTCCCAAATCTACAGTAAATATGTGAAAATACAAATATTGCAAAAGGTCAATGAAGAAAGTAGACTTCATCTGTGTTACAGCTATAGTATGCATATAGATCATGATGTGTGTGAGCATTTTGATTAGTTATTTGTAATTTTTAACAAACCTGGATCTTGTATGGACTGAAAATAATTAGAGATGTATAGTGTTTATAATAAATATATATATGTAACTTGGGAGTCATTTATCGTTATTCTTTCACCTCTTAAAAGTGTTTAAAGGGACAATAAAATCATATTAATATTACATATAATGTTTAATTGTTTTGTGTGTTTTTAAGATCTTAGAAAATCTTAGAAAATTTTGATTACAGCTTTACAGTTTTCCTATGACGCTATAATATAAAATTGGATGTCTCTGTGTTAATTATTAACATGAAAAACTGAAGGGGTTTCCCGGTTTGAATCCCAGCAGTTTAAAAGCTGGGGTACCTCTGAGGATGGTACCCAGTCCTCATTACTTTGCATTGATTGGGTTAACTGGACACTCTAAATTGGCTCCAGCCACATGCAGTTTAATCCTAGCACCAGTCCCAAGCCCGGATATCCCATGACCGTGCCCCAGCGCACACAGCAAAGACTATAAAGACATGGTTTGATAAGTTTGACGTGGAAGAACTCAACTGACCCCCGCCGAACCCTGACCTCATCCCCAACGAGCACCTTTGGGATGAACTTGAATGGCCAGGGCTTCTAGTCCAACATCAGTGCCTGATCTCATAAATGTTTTCCAGAATGAATGGGCACAAAATTGAAAGTCTGAAAGTCAAGAAGTGTGGAAGATGTTATAGCTGCAAAAGGGGGGCCACGTCCATATTGAAGTACTGTGTATGTATTTGAAGGTGTCATTACGGTCCCTGTTGGTGTAATGGTCAGGTGTCCCAATACTTGTGTCCGTAGAGTGTAAGTAATGTCCTCTTGCTAATCTATTCTAGACCTGATTTGTGCCCATATGTGTATCTTGTGTTACAAGATACACATATGTATCTTGTAAATATAAATAATCTAATAATCCACGTCAAACTGCAAAAAATGTATCAGTTTTTTTAAACATATGGATTAATTCATTATTTCTTGAGACATTGTTAAACAAAATTCTTTATCACAGTATTAATTGAAATTATTTTTAACTGAAAAAGTGAAGGCACACCAACAGTCTCGATGATGTTCTGATCACTGGAAAGTGCATTTATCTCCTCTCTTCCTCGTCACATTAGAGCCATGTGCATTGTGTTTCCCTGTCTCTAACTGTCCGCTGCAGGTGGTTGCAGGACCTGATGTATATTTAGAGAGTTGGTGGTGGGTGTCAGTGGGCGGGGGCTCGGGGCAGGATTAGGAGCAGTTGTCTATAAAGCCTCCGACTTCATGTATGCGTCCCCTGAGAAGTTCAACGTAAAAGAAGAGCAGCCACACTCTTCTTTCTCCTTTTACCTTTTTGCCTTGTCCACCTGTCCTCTCTGAAAATGTCCAAGAATCAGCCAATCACTGACCCCACAAAGATGGGGCTCGGTAGGGCCATCGCCGTGCTGACGTCAGGAGGAGACGCCCAAGGTATGAGGTGCCTCTGTTTTAATCACTGCTGACATTTTCATCTGCTAAAAGACAAAGTGAGGGTCAGTTTTGTCTGACATTGTCTGCTGTGTCTCTGAGGACGACGCTGAATCTTCCTCCAGCTTTAGCAGCTCTGGTCTCTTTATCTTACATGCACCAGTCATGTTCTGTGTCAGTGCTTTGGCTGCATGAATGAATGGATAAATGAATTTTTATTTGGATAAACAAACATTTAACACGCATTCTCACAGAGATTCAAACAGATTTACTCTAACACTGGAAAACATATCACCTCCATTGTTTTGTGTCTGACAGGAGGGGGAAAAAAGTGTGAGCCTTACTGCGCCTTTTTTTACTTTATTTCTTTCAACTTCGATAACAATCGTTTTAACAAAATGCAAAGTGACAATTTATTGTAGTACAGTTGAAAGCCAACTGACGGAGGATGACCCAAAGTCATGAGCATTATGAGAATTACATCACATCACCTATAATAAATAAATTTTTAACCAAGAAGATATGATTCCCACAAAATGTGATTTTTTTAAGTGAAATAAGTTTCTATAGATAGATATTAAGACTCACCGAGAGGATGTTTTATATTCATCGATTGAATATCTTTACCTGTTCTCCTGGCTTTAGCTCTTAGAACTTTTATTGGCCCCTTGTGTTCCCTTATTTCACATATTTAGGGCTAATTTTAGTGACAGTGACCTTTTTCTGGTATGGAAGAAAGAAACGCCCCCAATCCACAGCTGCTGTCTGATGAAATAAGAGCTGCAAGAGCTGCCAGCCCAACACAACACAAACACTGTGGCCTTTACTGTATTGGACATCCAAGGACAAGATGGTTTACAAGACATGCAGTTTGATAACCGCAGTTCCAGTGTGACCCTGTGGGTATTTTGTTTTTGTCTCATCTGTTGCCAATGTACAGGTCAGGTTAGTTAAAGGTTAACACTCCCCAAACAGGAAGTGTAAAGTCTGTCTGTAAAGGAAATATCACATCACCATCAAATATCATGACCATAAAGTGTATGTTTTCAGGACACACATGCCTTCACTCACCTGCAGCCAGACACTATTTTCCTCTAATTGGAAACATAAATTACAAGAGATTAAGACCATTGACTCTGCAGGAAAATGTTTACTAACATGAAAGAAAGAAGTGAGAATAAGGACCACTTTCCTAGAGTTGCCCCCTGGTGGCTAATTGCTCCTTTTTTCCTCCTTCCTAGGCTTCACTTTTAAAGCTAATTACACATATTTTTTTAATACAGTCTACGATCATAACTTTTATGTGTCTCAGGTATGAACGCTGCGGTGAGAGCCACAGTCAGAGTTGGTCTTTACACCGGAGCAAAGGTCTACTTTGTTCATGAGGTATGGGCTGCTCACACAGGCCACAGGCACTCATGACATGTCATAATATTGCAAAGACATAGAATCTTAATCTATAGGTCAATATTTAGTAGCTTTGTTGCAGTACAGTGCAGAACAACAGGGACGACGATACATGTTCTTGTATCCTGCAGGGCTACCAGGGGCTGGTGGATGGAGGAGAGCACATTCAGCCTGCCACATGGGAGAGTGTGTCCATGATGCTCCAGCTGGTGAGTGAACCAACACAGACCCACACAGCACAACCTCACCATACAAGCCACATACACGATACAAGAGGCTTATGTCATATGCACAATAAAAAACAAAACACAGGGATTTAGACCATGCAGTGAAGGATTTCAGTAGACAATAACTGAGAGGAAAACGTTCACAGTGCGATCTGTGGGTTCTCCAAGGGAAATGAACACCTTTTATAGCTGAAGTGAAAGAATCACTGGGGCCTAAATCACAGAGCCTTCAATGTGGCTGTTGATTTTATGATAAAACATGTTAATTAAGGTTTTTTCAATGCTCTGATGGGCACAAACTTCTTTTCTTCTTCTTTTCACCTCCAATTGGTGTCGTTTGGACACAGTCACCTTTTAACCTTTAATGTAATAAATTCACTCCCTTCAACATGAGAGAGTGATTGAGTGAGATGAGCGATGAGTGTGATGATATCTAATGGCCCACCTGACCCCGTGACTGAAGGATGATGGAGATGCAACAAAACCGTGAAGCTTGTGATTCAAGTTTCGTCCCATCATCTGTGTTGACTAAATAAAGCGGCCTGGCAGTGACAGAAGCCGTGATTCTTAAGGTGTGTGAATTTGAGCAAAGGATCAGTCATGATCTACCAATGTCTACCATATCACCATTAAGTGCTCAAGCAGTTTATTCAGACAATTTACAGGAAGTCACATGACCTCAGCAGTGGAACCTGCTCTTTTTCATATCATAACTTATGTTTTTCTGTCACTTGTGGCAGAAAAGGTGCAAGTGCCTAACATCGGTGAGACATAGAGTCTTTTCTGACCAAAACTTGCTTCTTGGACTCGCATTCAGTTGGTAAACTGTGCTCTTTGGATAAGAAACATGTCCATAAAAAAACAACAGCTCAAAGTCTGCCTTTTTTGAGCTTAAAATGCCTTTAATGAAGTTGCATGGTAATGTTAAACCATTTCAAACAAACACATACAGTATGTAGTGATGTTTTTTGAAGAAAGAAAAAAGAGATTGGGATGTATATTTAACAAAACAGAGACAAAACTCCTAAAACAATTTATGTTATATTATATCCGTCTCTTTTTATTTATTAATTTTGCCAGTTATGGAGTGTGTGGACACGAGTGTCAGAGGTGATGTGTGACAGAAGGTTAGCAGCAAAAGTGAAAGGGAAGGTTTTTAAGACAGTAGTGAGTCCTGCTATGATTTATGGTTTCCGAGGCAGTGGCACTGTTTAAAAGGATTCAGCGCTGGAGGTGGCAGGACTTTTCATTAAGAGTGACCAGAATGGACAGGATTAGAAACAAGCCTAATCAAGGGAAGGCTCAGTTGGAATGGTTGGGAAATGAAGTAAGAAAGCAAAGGTTGAGATGGTTTGGTCGCATGCAGAGGAGGGATACTGATGGTATTGGACAAAGGATTTCAAAGATGAAGCAGAGAAGGTCCATGGATGTTGTGACGGAGGACATGAGGTCAGATGATGTAACAGAGGATGACACGACAGATCGAGTGAGATGGAGGCAGGTGATCCACTGTGATGACCCCTAAGGGAGAAGCCAAAGGAAGAATAATAGGTAGATCTGCTAAGGGCCCTCTTGTTAATCATTTATAAAGTTTGAATTAGATTTTATTATAAGTAAATAAAATTTATAAGTAAATAATACATACTGTAACTGTGGTTTAAATGTCACTGATTGCTGCATTTTTACATATTTTTCCCCTTCACAGCCAGATATTCCTCATGTGTCATTAACGATTCCCTCCTTCATGTCATAGGGAGGTACTGTTATTGGTAGTGCCCGCTGTAAAGACTTCAGGACCAGAGAAGGACGCATGAAGGCAGCCTACAACCTAGTGAGGCTGGGCATCACCAACCTGTGTGTCATTGGAGGCGACGGCAGTCTAACTGGAGCCAACCAGTTCAGGACTGAGTGGAGTGGACTGCTGGCTGACCTGGTCCGAGCTGGTAAAAAGACAAACACAGTGGTTGTGAGAAGGAAATGTGTCCTGGGTGAACAACCAAAAAAGAAAAAAGAAAAAAAGGGTCTGTCAAAGAGTATTTTTAAATACAAAAAATTGTGGTTTTTACAACCAATGCTGAACAATGACCTATTACTGTAATCATAATGACAAGGGTAAGCTAAATTTACTGCCCTAATGTTTAATTATGACTATGATTCAAATTAAGTCAGACCCTTGATTTGATGCTATGACATTCCTTAGAGTTACTTGATTTCACAGACTCCACCCTTTATATACTCATAGCATTAATTATTAAATAAATAATTTGTTCACCCTGAGAAGAAATAAAAAAAAAAGTTTCTGCAATGAGTGACAGAGACACTGCTGTGAGGACAACTCATCCTTTCCCGCTTCAACTTTGACACACACACGCACAGAGACAGCAGATGTCTAGATGAGTCAGTACTATGATTAGGAGGAAACTTTTCATGGGTGCTTCTTGGCATTTTCAGACAAGCAGGTATGCAATGACATCAGACTTTCCCCACACCTCAGGTGAGCCTGCACAGCTTTCTGAAAGGACGACTGCTGGTCCACATTCCAACTGTTGCCAGCTGCCTCTCCATCTGGCTTTAATAGCATAACAGTTATACTTCCAACTTTCCTCCCTTGTGATGAAAAACGCATCACTCTGTGTGTGTTTTGTGTGTTTAGCATTGTGACAACTTATTCAAGTAAAAGTTACTCACTACGGCTTTAAAGTCACTTAGTTATATATTTTTACAACACTTGATCCCACTGGATGTGAGAGTGGATGGTTGTTTGTCTCTATGTGGCCCTGTGATGGACTGGCGACCTGCCCAGTGTGTAGGCAGCTGGGATTGGCACCAGCACCCTCTGACCCTCATGTGGAGGATAAAGCAGTAGAAGTTGAATGAGTGAGTGAGTGATCACACTGGATTTAATTACAACCTTTGAGCACAGATGTTTCTGTGTCTGTTTTTTTTTTAATTCTCTGTAGGTAAGATTACAACAGAAGATGCCAAGAAATCTTCCCACCTAAATATTGTTGGCATGGTCGGCTCCATCGACAATGACTTCTGTGGCACTGACATGACCATCGGCACCGATTCAGCCCTGCACCGCATCATCGAGGTGGTGGACTCCATCACCACAACAGCACAGAGGTCAGGCATATTCCTCCCATTATGCATGAATGATGCAGCAAATTACAGACTCAAAGTGTAAAGTAATGAATCACATTTCTATCGAGTATATACAGTATGTATATATGTATATGCATACATGTATGTATGTATATATACTGTATATACAGTACAGCTGTATACTGATGCAGCTTGCTTCAAAGATTTACACATTTAAGGTCCATTGTGTCAATATTCAGATGTCTTATCTCATCCCATATAAAGAGCTTCATTCTTATTTTAAAATATATGACATTAAATCCACAGCCATCAGAGGACATTCATCCTGGAGGTGATGGGCAGACACTGCGGGTCAGTCCTTTTGTGTGTTTGGACGAGTTTTGTATACACGTGTGCCTGTTTAGTGTGTGTGTGTGTGTGTGTGTGTGTGTTGTATAGTTATTGGGAATTTTATAGTAATGTTTTTTTTGTAATAATACAATGTTAGCAACAAATGCCATGATCATTTTTTTATTAATGTTAAGTCCTGCAAATAAAGCATGTAAGATAATTCAATGGGACTCCTGACTACTGTAGTTGTAGATGAATTTAAAAATATGGTTTGTAACTAAAGGTTTTCACATTTAAAGATAACCACTGTGAGCCTGAATAATGCAGAGAAATAGCTGGTGCTGTGGTTGATCTTGGCGGTAGGTACCTGGCTCTGGTGACGGCTTTGTCCTGTGGTGCTGATTGGGTGTTCATTCCAGAGATGCCGCCAGATGAAGACTGGGAGAACCATTTGTGCAGGAGGCTGACAAATGTATGTATGTGTGTTTCAGCAAAGGAAGAGACCTGCCATCATCCTGTTTCTACACATGTTAATCAGAACTCACAGTTTCTTTGTTTTTGGTTTCTAGCAAAGGGCCCGAGGTTCTCGTCTGAATGTCATCATTGTAGCTGAGGGTGCGATATCCAGAGATGGCAAACTGATTACATCTGACCAGATCAAAAAGGCAAGCCCTTCCATATGGTATTTGTGAGAAATAACTCTATGTTACTCTGATAAATAGAGTTACTCTGATAACTCTATAAAGACTATGGAAAATATCCAGCTAAATCTGGTAAAAAGCATCTTTCCTCTTTCTGAGATCTATATATTTTGTGAACTGGCCATGATCCAAATAGATTTAATAAACTAAAACTAAACTGCAAGTTGGTCAGATAATAATATGACATGCTAAAAGATGTATTTATTTATGTTTTAGCTGGTGACTGACAGGCTTGGCTTCGACACTCGCACCACTATTCTTGGTCATGTCCAGAGAGGAGGCACGCCCTCTGCCTTCGACAGAATCCTGGTAAGATTCTCATGGGACAGCATAAACACTGTTAAATATTGCGATGGTGATATGGCTTCAAATATTCCCTGGTAACATAGACCCAGACTCTGCAGTGTCTGTGAAAAAAAAAGAAGAAAAATCAGTATTTCCATTCCAGCAACATGATTTTGTTAAAAAACTACATTGATCATCTTATTGCCCCCTGGTAAAAAATTCTGCCACTCTGAACCATCAGGTATTACCTAGTTTGTCAAAGTTTAAAAGAGAAAATTTGATCAATTTTTATTAAATGTGCACATAATCATTTAAATTGAGCTACAGTGTCTCTCACTACAATTGTTTAACCAATTATATTCTCATTTCTCTGCCCACCATTTTGTTATAAGTGTGCATGTGTTGCAGTATGAAGGGAAGAGTAAAGCGTGCTAGGCTGCCATATTAGAGAAAAGCTATAAAATAGCAAAACAATGCATCTTCCTCTATGGTGCGTTATTGGTCAAACAAAACCAGCACGAAGGATAATCTACATTTACTGCAGTTCAAGCAGTCTTTGTGATATATATACTGTACTGTATATTGTGCATGTGGACATTGTCATGACAATACATTTCTGTTGATGTATTGTGCAGCCCTATCTCAGTATCTCAGTGAAACATCATATGTACTGTCCAGGGCAGCAGGATGGGTGTGGAGGCAGTGATGGCGCTGCTGGAGGCCACACCTGACACTCCTGCTTGTGTGGTTAGCCTTTCCGGAAACCAGGCTGTCAGACTGCCGCTCATGGAGTGTGTCCAAGTGGTACGTCAAAATGTTTTCCTACTAATACACCACATTATCTCCTCACAAACTTTTGTGTGTTGCTCAACTTGTTGTGGAAGATGTGCATTTTTTTTTCTTTTACTCTCTGTCTCTCTTTTTTGTTTACAGACCAAAGATGTGACTGCTGCCATGGCTGAGGGCAGGTTTGAGGATGCAATCAAGCTCAGGGGCAAGTGAGTATCTTCATCTTAATTCTAATAGAGCCACAAAAGTTGGTTTTTCACGGACTAATTGGTGGAGTTTAAAGGGAAAAAAAGGGTGTGTTTTAGTTTTGCAGATGAACAACCAGGATTCAGTTACATGTATGATTTGCAGGAGTTTTGAAAACAACTGGAACACATACAAGCTGTTGGCTCACATCAATCCCCCAGATGTTAAGGTGAGTGCCCATCAAACCAGACAGTACTGTTTCAAGAGAGAAGATGTGAAGAGAATGCGTTTCATATTTACACCTTCTTCAAAAATAATCTCACTGCCAGAGTAACATTAATGTGGCCATCATGAACATTGGAGCTCCCTGTGCTGGTATGAACGCTGCAGTCCGTGCAGCCGTCAGAATGGGCATCATCCAGGGTCACACAATGCTGGCTGTCCATGACGGCTTTGACGGGCTGGCAGAGGGACAGGTAACCAGAGATTTAACATTTGATGACATTTTTAAGATCCTTTTTGTCAAATGAAAACAAGGAAATCACATTGCTCTCATATATTAATAGTAATATTAACCAAGAACAAACTAACAACGTAATAAATATAAAAATAATAATTTAAAAAAATTGTAATGGAGAAGTTTATTTTCACATTATATTTTTCATATTTCATATCATATTTCTTATGAACATGTCCATCTCTCTATCTATCTATTTATTTCATATCATTGCAGATTGAGCCCATCACCTGGACAACAGTTAGTGGTTGGACTGGAAAGGGAGGCTCAATGTTGGGCACCAAAAGGTAAACACAATCTTGTCATTGTAGTGCATCAGCTTTGTTTTAGATGAAATTGTTGTTTGTCAGGAAACTGCATTGCTTTTCACTGTGTCATTTGTCTCTGTTAAATAAAAAGATCTCTGCCAGCTAAAAAGTTGGAAGAAATCAGCCTGAACATCGCCAAGTTCAACATCCATGCTTTAGTAATCATTGGTGGATTTGAGGTAAAAAGTGACATTTAATCAAATCATCTTGTGTAAATCCTGGTTGACCTTTCTGCCCTAAGGATGAATTCACCAGTAAAATGGAAGCTCAACACCACAAACTGATCGTCATCTTCTCCTCCACTCCAGGCATATGTGGGAGGGCTGGAGCTGGTTCAGGCCAGAGAGAAATATGAGGAGATGTGCATTCCTATGGTGGTCATCCCTGCCACAGTCTCAAACAACGTCCCTGGTTCTGACTTCAGCATCGGCGCTGACACTGCCCTCAATACCATCACCACAGTTAGTGCCACAACAGCCGAGATACATGTGCACTACAAAAGGTCTAAAGCTCAACACATTTGTGGTACCCTCTTTTTGCAGACCTGTGACAGGATCAAACAGTCTGCTGCAGGGACCAAGCGTCGTGTGTTCATCGTTGAGACGATGGGTGGATACTGTGGCTACTTAGCTACTATGGCTGGTCTGGCTGCTGGGGCCGATGCTGCCTATATCTTTGAGGAAAAATTCAACATTAAAGACCTGGAGGTGAGCTCATAATATCAAAAAAGTTGTTAAATACTGACAAGACTCTGATCCATGTTGCCCAGTTGTATCATAAAAGCTTATACCTGAATCTAAATGCCGGAACTTGTCCTGCTTGCTTGCTGGAGGTTGCCAGATTTTTTTTTCTAGAAAAGCCCAGTGGCACAAATGCAACATACTTTATTTATTAGGCCCTTATTTGTATCCTTACTGGTAGCATTAGTCCACCTATTCAGCCCCCTGTGTCCCCTCTCTGTAGAGCAGGATGCTTTTAGCTGGCCTTAGGCTGACCTCAGGGAGCAAAAACTAAACTAAAATCAGACAATAAGTAAACTAAGAGAAAAATACATCCATAAAAGCATCTATGAAAAAATCTATAATTAACAAAGTTGCTTAAAAGAAAGGAAAACCTGCTGTAAAAATATCTACATACCCCCTCTACATCTGTCTCACCAAGGTTTTATTTTAAAAGCCGTAGAAAATGAGTGAATGAGTGAGTTTCTGTGTTTTCAGTAGTTCTGTGTTGTGAGTGTGTAATCTGTGTATTTGCTTCAAAGGTAAATGTGGAGCATCTAGTGAAAAAGATGAAGACAACAGTGAAGAGAGGTTTGATTCTCAGGTGAGTTTTGTTACCTTGTGATCCAGATGTGGAGCTGATATGAACTGAGTCACACCCTGCAAAATCAGGGATGAGCCAATACAATACTCAGCATTTGGGTTGGTGAGATACTAGCCAAAACCATTGAAATGGATATAGGACCAAGTTAAAAGTAAAATCCATTATGATCCATAAACCATAAATATGACATACTGTAAATGCTTCGCAAAACACAGGCAACATGCCATAAAAAAATATTTCTGCCATGTGACCAGTACATAAGGGAGGGCTGCAAATGTTTGCCTTGCAGGTGGAGCATTATGTTTTTGAGATGGCAGTTTATAGCTTGGTGGTAAATGCATCAGTACAAGTGTCTTTTAAACTGCCAAATTATTTAAAAGAAATAATATATTGAACCAATATTTGTATCGGTGGGAATTTAAGGTTGTGATATCAGTATTGAAGTGGTATCGAGCCATCCCATTGCAAAATGCAGTGAGCTCATTACATATTTATACACGAACTCTTGAATACAGCAGAGCCATTGACAGTGTTATTAGTGTTGCATTTATTGTTTATAGAGTAATGAATCAAAATGTCTGCTGTGTAATTCAACTGTTTCTGTTGAAGGATAATAATTTCCCACTGTTCATTCTTCAACAGGAATGAGAACAGTAATGCCAACTACACCACTGACTTCATCTTCAACTTGTACTCAGAAGAGGGCAAAGGTGTCTTTGATTGTCGAAAGAATGTTCTCGGACACATGCAGCAGGTCTGTCTGTGTGATAAAGTGTAGAATCTGATCTGAAATCAAAAATAAGTGCAGATGAACATGTATGAACTCTGTTGTCTGCAGGGAGGCACTCCGACACCCTTTGACAGAAACTTTGGCACAAAAATGGGCGCAAAATCTATTCTGTGGCTGACAGAAAAACTCAAGGAGTGCTATAGACACGGTATGTTGACAAAGAATCAAATCCTACTGTATAACTGTATGTGCTGGCTGCACTGCAATACATCTTAATGTGTTTATTCAGGTGTCATTTTGTGATACTGGTTGGCCACTTCCATGCTGTACATTGTTCAGTTAAATTCTTCATTTCAGATATGTAGGAACTGTAGTTACGAGTTACTCTCTCATTACCTTACATGTTAGAATTTTATACACATAACACAAACATCAGTTTTTAAAAAACATGTTGCTATGCTTTGAGTAAATCAGAAACAATAATTTATTAATATGATAATGGAACATGTGTTCTTTTCATATTTCATCTACATTTTTTGACTCTAGGGTATGACTTCCTGTACTTAAATACGAGTCTAAATACTTATTGTACCATAGACAACAGCAATTATCAACATTCTGTGGTTGTAGTGAGCTTTACATGGCATATTGACTGAACCATTTCACTTCATGTCCTGCTCAGGTCGTATCTTCGCGAACACACCAGACTCTGCCTGTGTGCTGGGCATGAGGAAGAGGGCTCTCACCTTCCAGCCACTCGCTGAACTGAAGGAGGACACAGATTTTGAGTAAAATACACATTTTACATGCTGAACTACAAATAACAAATGTAACGGTGAGCGGTGAGTTTTACTGACCCACCTGTATATGCTGCAGGCACCGCATCCCAAAGACACAGTGGTGGCTGAAGATAAGGCCCATCATGAAGATCCTGGCCAAGTACGACATCAAACTAGACACATCTGAGAGTGCAGATATGGAGCATGTGATCAAGAAGAGGAGTCCTCTTGGAAAGTAGACTAGTCTAAGTATCTATCTATCCACATACCTTAGCAAAAGATCTGCTGTCTTACGCTATCACATCCTGCATGTTGAGCATTCTCATTGTTTTTGCTGCTATGTGGCAACTCCAGCACACAAAAACATTCAGTGAATCAGTCTAAAGAAAAAAACATTTCAACAAACAGTTAAAGATGTATTTAGATAGGTTGCATTGTTGGTGAATGCACTGTATATACAGTATGGCACAAGGATCTTTTTATTGGTATTATGAGCATGATACATACTGATACTGATTAAATTAGTCAGAAATAAATGTGTTAAATCTGCAGTTATGATTTTTGGACATTAGACTTTCTGATTCGCAAATAAACACCATCCGTTCACTGTATGTTTCTACTACATTTGGCAAGTAAATGTTCTGAGATGAACATATGTGGCTTATGCTGTATTTTGCTGAGGTCATATACCGTTAACCACATGTGAGTTATTCTATTCAGCAATTTCGGTCAAAGGATGCCCATCTATATAAAGAGATTTTAAAATATAAATCAAACATAATTCAGTAGAACATAAATGACCATGGTATCAGGTGACTGTTGAACTCACTTACTGATCATAATTTTCACCATTTACAAACCTGATTTGTTTGGTTTTTTATTTTAAAGGGAATATTAACTAACAAAAATATTTTTACTTCTGTGATAATTCAATTACATATAATCATTTGTTGATTGTTCTGGTGTCTGAACAACCTTTTTAAATGTTTTTTGTGGCTTATCATCTGATCTTGATTGCATCTCAAGTGGTACAAAAAATAATTTCATCTCAGCTATCCTTTCTCTTGTTGCTGCATAAGATGCCACAGAGCATTCATTAAACCTGCTGGTGATTCATTACCACCACATGTGGTTATTACCACAAAAGTCCGATAGTAGTGAAACATTTACTGTTCTGTTCAAAAAAGTTGAGTTTCTCATCTATCATGATCGTTAGTGCCTAAATTTATCCTGAAGCACAACGACAAGCTGAAACACCGGCCAAGAAACTCAACTACAAGAACCAGGAGTCATCACAGAGAAGGTTTGTTCCTCCATCACCTCAATCTTACCACCATGGAGTCATTAGGACATGTTTATGAAGACACAGGAGAAAGAGAGAGAGACTGAATCTACATAAGAAAAAAGGGACAACCTACCTGAAAATAGTATGAAAAAACTTTGTATAGGTGTACTGAACAAGACTGATACTGTGTCGTACACATTTTTGTTCTGTATATTAAAATTCAAAACAGATGACACAACATAACAGGATAGAATATTTAAATAACTGAAATTTAAATGAAGAATTTCCAGACCTAAAAATATCCCACAGTGTGTTTGCAGAGCTGTATGTATTTTTCCACTTGCTTTGGCACTAGTTTCAGAACCTTGTAAAACCTAGATATAAATTCACTACCAATGACCAAAATGTCTTTTTTTCAAAACACCTTTTTGAAAAAAACATTGCACAAACCACAGATCATTTGTTCACTGGACTTAAATCACCAGTTCAAAGAAACAATGTTACCTGAATGTATAACCATTCCAAAATGCAATTCACACATTACATTTGAGATGGATGTCTGTTCTGATCTAACGATCAAGTGATACAAGTACTCAAAATGATAAGTCTCTGTTTCATTCATCTTAAAGCATAGTTTTATGGAAACGGAGGAACAAATATCCCATGTTCACATCAAGAATGTTCCAGAATAATGAGTACTGTAATTGTTTGGTCTGTTTTTTAGGACAGTTGAGGATCACTACAGTTTGATTTTACTGTGGTAAACTATGTTTGTGATTTACAGTGTTGCATTTCATCAAAAAAACATAAGCAGTTTTTTCCCTTACATTTACGTTATTGACCTCTCTGTTGGAAAATTTACATTATCATATTAGAAATCCCACTGGTCTAAAGTCAAATAAGATTTTTAAATTGATTAGCCAATAAAGTATCACATCCACTCTCACTGTCATAGCATGTGTTTAGTATTTGTCTATACATGTCTATATATGTTGTGTTTTAACAACATATGAGAAGTTCCTCCTGTCCATCTTTATCTTTCTTTTCCCCTGTTTTTTCATGTATTTTATGCATATATAGTTACGCTGTTATACATTTTTGTTCTTATGAGTAACAATTAAAAAAAATGATGTTGCTCAAACGTAGTTTAAAATAAGATAACAAAGGTTTGCTTTCTGAGTTTAAAACAAAGCGGAATCATAGTCACGATGCACACATTATTGGATATTAAGGCTAAAATAAGTAAACTACAGGAGAGAACTACAGTGCGGGTCCGGAAAAGGAAGTGCAGACAGAGGTCACCGAGAACTCGCGGTGGCAGCCGGGACATCGGCGGACTGTGTGCCTGCGCTGAGGAGAGGTGCGTGTCCCCAGTGTCCGCTTCGGTCGCCCAGTCAGGAATGCGCCTCACGAAGTCGGAGTGTGGTGAAATATTAAGTGTGAAGGCAGCGGGGAGTGTAGCGTGAGAAGAGTCATGGTTTGGCGTCGCCTGTGCCACTAGGCTGACGGCGTGCAGGTTTGATTCATTGGGCTAGCTGTCGTTAGCTCGCTTCGTTGATTCGTATCACGCTAGGTCGGTAGCCTCCGTCTAAAGCGTACCCGTTAGCCGGTGAGCTAGCTCGTAGCTAGTCTGAGTGCGCTGCTGATCCATCTAGTCCGACGGGAGAGCACCAGACTGACTACTGAACACAGCCGGTGTTCCCCAAAGAGGAGGAGGTGGTGGCGGCGGCGGCAGGCGGGGGGCCGGGAGAAAGCGACGGGTTGGAAGTGAGTCAGGAGCGGCTGATGAGTTCAGACCAGAGCGTGGAGCCGCCGCTGCTGCAGGAGGAGGCTGATCCTGGACCGAAGACCGCGGGGAAGGACGAGGCTCCACCGAGGAGCGAGGGAGGGTCAAGCGGCATGGTGAGTGAGGCCTTCTTTAGCTCCCGAGCTAACGCTAACAGGCTAATGCCTGCCGCTTAACACAGTGCACCCCCACTCAAGTACTGGGAGTGATATTTATGAAGCTGCAGCTGAATTAACCCAAAGTAAACACTAATTCAAAATTTACGACTGAGCTTGTCTCTGGCTATGTGGCTACATGCGATCGCCTTAGGATATCGTTTAATTGCAAGGTGGAACGCTTATCGAACTGTGACACTACGAAGTTGCAGGTGATTTTAGCCAATGCCCACTTCAGCTCCTTTTAAGCTAACGCTAGCTTAGCTTCTGTGACAAGCATTAAGTAGTCTGCTGAGTAATCATTAGCTTAGAAGTTAGGTTATGCCACAGCTGGTTGAGGGTGATGGTGCTGTTTGCGACGGACAGCTGACTGTTTCTGCTCATATTCTAGGTTTTCGATGATTTCACATATTGACCAAAGGCTGAGCGTTCATTCAGCTTAATGTTATCTGTACGCTACCTATCCAGCAATGGTAGCTAGCCGCTAACAGTGACATGCGTCGCGAATACCTGGCCTGCGCTGCGCAGTCAGCTGACATTACACGGCCTGTAACACGGACGCATGCTTGTGTCAAGTTGCACGGCTCATTAATGTAGGTGCCCTTTTGAACGACACAGAGGCCTAATAGTTTCGGCACATCCAGTTGTGTGTGATTGGTGAAGAAAGTAAGAGTCTGAGTCGCGACGTTTTGCAACTAGCAGCTGTTCCTGTCAGGCCAAGTGCTTTTAGTTTAAAAAAAAAAAAAAGGGGGGGGGTCGATCCACTGCCAGGTGAACAGACAGTGGCAATGTCATAACCCAAAGATGGTTAACCAGACTGATGACGTCTCTAAGTTGGTGAACAGCTGTAATTCCGTCCTATCTGATCCATTTAGTTTACATCAAGCCCCCAATGCCGTGATATGTACGAATGCGATCTATTCTTGGTCACAGACCTTTGCTGGGTCAGTGTTTCTCCTGCCAGTCCACACATTGAGCCGATCCTTGAATTATGTTACAGAAATATAAAGATGTTAATTAAGAGGTCGACCAACACGGGTTTAATTATAAATGATACACATAAATGCCAAACTTTATTTATTGAACAACACTTGACATTCTGTATTTTGTATCTGCACTGTAGTGCAAAAATACATTTAAATAGTAAATAATGTTTAAACTTGATTGAATTAATTTATTTCTGTTTGTTTTCTTTTTAAAGACTAGTTAAATATGCATTTCTCAAAATCTTTTACTGAAAAAGGAGTAGGCTGGAGATCAAGGTTTGTTTTGGTTTAACCTATACAATTAATTGAATCGCCCAGAATATCAAGACCAAATTTGAAATGTTGAACAACAAGTTCACCAAAACACAACAGTACACAGTAATCCATAATCCAATCCAATCCAACTTTATTTATAAAGCACTTCAAAAACAACAGCTGAGGCAAAGTGCTGTACATTATAGAAGAATAAGAAAAACTACTGAAACACACTAGAAGATAGACAAAACGTAAAACACTGTTGATTGTACTTATGTACACATATATACAGTACATCCGTGCAGCAGATGAAATGGGCTATATACACATACATATGCACAGACATGCATAAGAAACATACATACCTACATATACAGTGCATACATATGCATAATATATATACACTCACACATACTCTCTCTCTCAATCACACACACCTATGTATATACACAAAAACAAACGTAAAACCAATAAAAACAGGTAAAATCAATGCCTTATACATAAATTATATCATCTTAATTTAAATTAAAACTTTCTAATTATTTTTGCCTTTCAATGCTTTTTCTGAAACTTAATAATAGAGAAGTACACAATTTTAACTAATCTCTGAGCTCTTTAACTTAATAAGTACAGTTGATCGGAAAACAAAATGGATACATTTATATATAAAGAAGTAAATTAAGTATTTTTGTCAACATTTATTAAGATTCCGACACAAAATGGTCAATGATGATTGCTGAGGCAATTGGCCATATTAAAAAGCAAAAATCAGCCTGATGAATCACTACTAGTTAAATTAATAGTAAGCACTATCAGCTTCTTTATGGTGTTTTTTTGTTCAGTTGTGCACACATGGCATAGACATTTTTGTAATACCAGGACTATAATCTCTAATCTATAATTCTCCTTTGTGAGGTTAACGGGGTAATAGTTGCTCTTGTTGACAAGGGATCCTGGGGCCCTATGTGGGCACATTTCATTGCTCGTCTCTGGTTTCCAGTTATTTGCCATGGAAGCCCAGTGGTATGCAGGTGTTCCCCATGTTAAGCTGATTCAGTGATACAAACCTGAAATAATTAGTGAAATCAGCAGGTGTAGTGATTGTTGGCTGCAACCAGCATGGTATTAGTCCTTTACATTACTTTGTTGGAGACCACACCAATAAAAACCTTGTTGATCCTGTCTATTTTTTTTAAAGTTGCTGCTTCTGTAATAGTGGACAATGTGCCATCACACAGAACAGATTTAATGTTTAAATAAAAACAAAAGGTAAATCTTACTTTCAGTCAAACTCTCCTGGGTGGGACACATTTGTGTTTAATTGTTAAATGCCACAGTTTTGGATCTAAATAGTTTGTTCCATAATTATATGGCTAGATGGAAATACTGAAATATTTTATTGTTTATATTCAGGTTTGTACCATAATTACATAATATTACGTTGACCTAATCTTTTTATGCTTTACCAAAGCTGTTGGAGCTCATATAAAAAGTTATCAAATACATGTGTTTGGTACTTATTGCGGATATAGATAGCTCTAACTCACTGTTTGTATAGGTAAATGGTTGCTTGGGGATTTAATTTTAAGTACATATTGTATGTTTACTTGAGTTAATTTTAAAATCATTCTATTGTTACAATCATTACAATCCTAATGCTTAGTGTTCCACAGGATATGATAGATGTCATGCAGAGATTATACAGTACATCATAATAAGTGAATTACAAATACAAACTGCAGTAGTCCGAGTTAGATAATCATGTGTTTTTAAATGTTTGAAATAAAATACATACAGAACTTTGCTTTCGGTGTTAATATGGATTGTGTCTTCATCCTGTTGTTTGTGCTTTGAAGGTCACATCCAAGGGTGCCGGTTTGAACCCAAATGCCAAGGTGTGGCAGGAGATGCCTGTGGCTTCCAGTGAGGCTCTTACCAACAGCCCTCATTGGCCCAACACAGACATGAGTGAGTGTGAGCTGCACTTCCATCACCCCAATTAAATATACATTAAGAAAAAAACAGCTGATTTGATTACAAGTTAGAGGTTTTAAGTCTAAATTGGACATTGTTGCATCATGTATATTATATATAAAATCACATTGTAACATTTGTTAAGAAAGGGACTATATAAATAGTTTAATAAATATGGCATATTTTGACTGAAAATATTATAACAATTTTTCACACACTTAACCTCACATCTGTAAACATATTAAGGTTATTAGTGCACAGAGTACAAAAAGATGTTTGGACTTTCAAAAACTCAGTTATCTGCTGTTGGTTCTGAAAGACTACTGTCCACATTGTTCTCAGGTTATTCTGAGCCTTCGTCTGCTGGGTGCAAGCAGTACACTGTGGGATTCACAGCCCTGGATGACAGCAGCTCCACAGCAACAGCTGAGATAGCAGTCAATGGAATGGACCCTCCAGAGTTAGACTTTTCCCCCACTGAGTCCACCACAGGGACACCAGGTCAGTCACATCGCATGCAGTCATGTCCAAATACAAACTGTGGCGGCTATCAAGCAATATATTAATTTTTATTTATTGGATTCAATTCACTTTTTATACTCTAAATTACTCTAAATGATCTAAAGTTTAAATTGATTATTATCAGCAAAATTATCCAAAAGTGTAGCAACAAAAAAAGGCAACTGGACTTAGTTGAATTTCTTGAAGACGTTTAGCCTCTCATCCAAGAGGCTTCTTCAGTTTTGAAGTTCAGAACTTCAGAAATTCAACTAAGTCCAGTTGCCTTTTTTTGTTGCTACACTTTTGGATACCATGACCTGGATGACTGAGAATCTTCACAGACATCAGCAAAATTGATATCAGTACATTACTATGTGGTAGGGCTGGACCCAAATATTCAACTTTTGTTTGTTAGTTATATATTGGCGGATAGTTTTAACAGTTTTTGACGCATCCAGTCTAGTGTGGAGACTCAATAGAGCTAAGCTCTGGCCCTACATGACCAACAATGGGACTTGATTGCATCATTCTGTAGACCTCCCCTGACTTCTGTTTTTAATGTATCCTGCAGTGATTATGATTTACATTTTCTTTTCTTTTCTTACCATTGATTTTTTTTGTGTCTTAGGGGATTCCAAAGCTGAAGAACAGTTACTCTCCTCTGAGAATCTACGAGAGTCTCTGAAGAAAGAGCTGGAGTTTTATTTCTCAAGGTAAGCAGGAAGCACTTGGAACACCCTTCATGTAGTTGGCTTTTTGAAGTGTACCTGTTATTACCAATTCAAAAGACTAATGTTCATGGATGTTTGATTTTGTAATTTTCAGAGAAAACCTCTCTAAGGATTTGTACCTGATGTCCCAGATGGACAGTGACCAGTTTGTCCCCATTTGGACTATAGCCAGCATGGAGGGCATTAAGGTCCTCACCACTGACATGGACCTCATCCTGGATGTTTTGAGATGTAAGTCAAAAGTTTAAGATGGTGCAGGTTAAAACAAGTTACATGCATTAGAGTGGTGTCTAGATTTAAACACTTGTATTTAATTCCCCTCAGCCTCTCCTATGGTTCAAGTGGACGAGAAAGGGGAAAAAGTACGTCCAAATCACAAGCGGTGTATCATCATCCTGAGGGAAGTCCCTGAAACCACACCTGTGGAGGTGAAGACAGCTTGGCAGTACAAACTGCATACTTTATATTTGGAATGATCAAGTATTTATGTTTAACACACTGATATTACACCTCCTTTTAATTCACAGGAAGTGGAGTCCCTCTTTAAAAATGACAACTGTCCAAAGGTGATAAGTGTGGAGTTTGCACACAACAACAACTGGTACATTACATTCCAGTCGGACACGGATGCTCAGCAGGTACTTGATTGTGTCATCCCAAGCTCTGGAGTGTGTCGTTGAAATGTTGCACCTTAAAATTCTTAGGATTTGCTTCTATGTTCACACAGGCATACAAGTATTTGAGAGAGGAAGTAAAAACATTTCAGGGAAAACCCATCATGGTGAGTCAAAAACTCCTTAAATGTCTTGTTATTTTGGAAAGGCCTGTTCTGATGTTTATTTTAATTTGAAACTTTTTTTAACTACTGGCAGGCCAGGATAAAGGCCATCAACACATTCTTTGCAAAGAATGGCTACCGTAGCATGGACAGCAGCCTGTATGCTCAGCAGTCCCAGAGCCAGTCCCAGTACAGCTCTCCACTCTACATGCAGCATGTCTACCCTCAGCAGCAGTACCCAGTCTATGGCATTGTCTCTCCCACCTGGACGCCTTCTCCCACACCCTATTTTGAAACGCCTCTGGTGAGAAAAACACACAGCTAGATAAAACTGTAATCCACCTATCCTCACTTGAAAACCTAATTTTCCTGTTGGCCACAAATTCTGTCTCCAGTTGTTTTTGGAGTCTCACCTCAGTTGAAAAAAAAACCCGGTCTGCTAAATGCCCTAGTAGTCATCACCATCTAGTTTTGGAACGTCTTGAATTCAAATGAGTCCTTCTCTTTTTGTAATTAGAATAGTCGGACATAAACACTAGTTTGCAAATAAGTGAGTTGGTCAGAATATTCTTTTTTTAATTTGTGCATCTACAACAACATTTAGTAAACATGTATCTGCTAAATAACTGCACATATTGTTGTATCGCATGAGATTTGTCATTAGTCCTTTTTTTCTTGTGCAGGCACCATTTCCCAACAGTAGCTTTGTGAATGGATTTGGCTCAACAGGACACTACAAAGCTGGCTCCAGTTCTCTTAACATCACTCGCCAATTCAACAGAAGTCGGTAAGGGCTTGTTACACGACACACTCACTATGACCTGACCAACATGTGTTTAGCTTTAATTCAGTTGCTATAATACATAGTCACCTATTTCGTGTTTTATGGAAGCATAAAACTCTGGTTCCAGAAGACAATTGTGGATTTGTAACTTCTTTTTCTTTTGACCTAAATCAAATCCTGCAATTTGCATTATACATATTGAAATTGGAATGTTTTACAATTTGTGTACTTGTTTGCATGACGTTCAATAGTGAACTCTTCCCCATTGGGGAACTGTTCTTTACTCCCTGTTTTCTTACTGTCCCCACAGTGTCCCCCTCTATTCAAGAAAGAATGTAATAAATGCCTTCAGGTACCTGATGTTATATTGTATATTGAGCTTCATTGCTACCCTCATCTCTTACCATACTGTAGCAGCACATGATTAAATCCATAATGAGGCCCATGCCTTCTGCCAGTCAGACTTTAAAAAAAAAAAACAACTATTTTGTCACCACTGTGATAAATGTTTGTTGCCAGGTATTGGACATCCTGGATTTGTCATGTCATTTGATAAATGTAGCCTTGCCTACTAAATGACAGCAGCTGCTAACAGATTCTTAGCAATTTGCTCTTTTTTTAAGTTGTCATCTGCTTCATTGCATGTTAGAATTTTCCTCCCATCAGTTTTTATTTGTCCATTTTCTTTACCCTTTACTGCTCCTTTCTTTTTTCTGTGACTGTATTTCCATATGCTACATCAACAAAAAAGTGCTGGTAGTTTGAAGCTGAGTCTAGGTCAGCTATATGCTATAATTTGTTCACAAAAAGATACAAATTTGTTTGGTGAAAATACAGCTTCAGTGACATGACTCACTGTACTCCCAAGTCTGACCTGATGATGATATCATGATGCGCATAGAGGGAAAACTGGGAGTGGGTAACTGGCATGCTCTCTCTCTCTCTCTCTCACTCACTCACTCACTCTGTCACTCACTCACTCACTCTCTCTCACTCTCTCTCACTCTACTTTACCCTTGCATTCCAGAGTAAAGTGCTTTACTCCCATCCCAATGAGCGTTCAGATTATGAGATCTGAGGGTCTTAACGCTTGAGGATCAATCAGTGTGGATCACATTAAGTTTTTGACAAAATTTCGCCTCAGTTTGTTGTAATTCGTGACAAAATTGACCCATCTAGGTCATACGTTGTTGTTGACTGCTCTGCACATTGATTTTATAATTGTTTGTAGATGACTAAGTCTTCACTGCTTCAACCATCATGAGCACACATGTAGTTCTGCATGCTTACATTTACACCAAGAATCAGCATGCTCATTCCTCCAGCAAAACTAACCATTGATGCCTCCAGTGTTTCCTTTAAAGTGACAAAGCAGTTTCAGTTTGCAGTATATGAATACTGTTGGGACTATATACCCCAATACCCCACCCTAATATGGCAATTATTCAGTTTCGCTTGTGATCCTATAATTACAGAAGAGTATAGTTTTCTCTTTGCAGACAAACTCTAATAATAGCCTTGTATTGTGGTTTAAGATATAAACTGGCCACACTTTTATTTTAATGTTTTTATGTATTAGTGGGAAGTCAACTGAAATGAAGTATAATTGAAAGCCTTTACCACCAAAACCTGAATAGTTTATTTGGTACGTCTGGATAAAACAAAATGCTCCTTTTATGGATCCTAGCTTCATGAGTTATAATGTTCAGCTTGTGTAGATATTGTTCTGGAGAGCTATGGGTCATTTTTGAAGCAATAGTTTGTGGTTGTACTGTATGGTTGCCCTTATTGGTGTTTCTATTATTGTCTTTTCTTTTCAACAAGGACAGCCCTATGTAACGGAATTGCAGTGCAACTCAGCTTTCAGTCTGAATCTGAAAGACTCCATAATCAACATGTTAAAAAGGTTCTTAAAATGACATCCCCACCAATTTAAAGTATTGGGATCAAAATTAGCTTTACATGGGAAAGAAAGGCTCTTCAGAAAACACTGGTTGCTGAAATGTTTTTGTTTTTTATTTTTAGCCTTCCTCATCTTTTTTTTTTTTTTAAACTACAACAGAAACCATGTGAAGCCCCAGGTGAGGTCAAGTGAAGTGACCCCAGCATCCATTACTCCTGTTCCCCTGGATAGTCTGACTGGACTGCGCAGTCCACAGCCTCCTGCTCCAGTCGCTGCTGCCACCGCCACAAACCCCATCCAGACTGTCTCCGACCTGAGCATGGCCTTCTCCCATCTCTCCTCCTCCTCTTTGGACCCCAGTGATGACAATGGCATATCTGGACGCGGAAGGTAAGCCTGTTCCATCTGTTTCAGACTGGTTTGTGTTTTCTGATTGTAATGGCTGCTGTTCTTGGTTTGCAGTTTGCTCACTTATCTTTGATATTAAAAAATTTAAATCATCTTTCCAGAAGGAACATGACCTACCGAGGACCACGTAGGAGGCGAGAAGATGAACGGATGACGGTACATGGCAGTTTCCTTTTGACATTAAGCTACAAAAAAATGAATGTTTTGTGATCTTTTTGTTTGCTGTCTCTATTTCCAATTTTCACAGAGGCCTGTGCCACTTGCAGAGGTCAAGGTTTCTCCACCCAAATTCGACTTGGCTGCCACCAATTTCCCACCTCTTCCTGGCTGCGTGGTCAGTACACAGGGAGAGCCAGTGCTAGAAAACCGTATGTCAGATGTTGTACGTGGTTTGTACAGGGACAAGGTAAGAAAGCATTGTAAGCCGAACTGGACTAAAGGATTCTTGAGAGTAAAACTTTAAAACACATGTAATGTGCATGCCTTCTTTCTTTTTATAGATCGAACAAGCCAATAAAGAAGCCACTGTGAGTCCAGGGTCAGGCCAAGCCTCGGTCTCCGAGATATCTGTGGCAGTCTCCAGTCCTCCCCTGCCAACAGCTAAATCTGCTACTCAACCACTTGGACCCTCTGCCTCTGGGTACAACCTTTTCAATAGCTTGAATATATTTCAGTGTATTTAGGAATTTTGTGTCCCTATTAAATGTAAAATATTAACTTGAATGTTTGGATTTTTTCTGACAGTACCCGTCAGGAGAAGAGGGCTGAACGCGGAGAGGTCTCGGTACCAAAGGCAACCCCATGCACACCTGTTCAGACTACTGTCAGCCCCTCCTCCTCCTCCTCCTCTTCCACTTCCTCCACACAGACTGCACCTGGCTCCAGGTCCTCTGCTGTCTCCACGTCAGTGACACCCAGCATGCCGGCTCCTGCTGTAGCCACTGTTCCCACTCCTGCACAGGTGAGAATCTGGATTTTGCTTTGCTTATGCATGTTTTCTCTCCTGATGATGAGATCTTTTGCGCATAGAGGGAAGTGAGGTAGTGGACTGACTGGCATTGGTTATCTCCTCCTATTTTTCCACTCTTCTTCAATGATTCTGTCTCTTCCCCTTTCTCTGTTCTTTCCCACCATGTCCAGAATGTTCACTCCCACCCCAATGAGCGTTAAGATTATGAGATCTGAAGGATTCACAAGAGAAATTTTGAAAATGTATGTCCTAATGGCAACTTGTATATAAATTCTGGTCTTTTTCCTGTCTTGGTTCAGGAACCACGTAAGCTCAGTTACGCGGAGGTGTGCCAACGGCCACCCAAGGACCCTCCCCCTGCAGCCCCCACCCCAGCTCCCTCCGGCACTGCATCGGGCCAGCCTTTGCGTGAGTTGCGTGTGAACAAGGCTGAGGAACTGGGCTCCAGTGGTGGTCCTAGTGACAAACAAGAGAAAGGTCATGACAGGGAGACGGGATGGGAATGCAAGGAGAGTCGGCCACCACGTGAACGTGACTCTCAGAGCTACTATCGCAGCAACGGCCCCAGAGGCACAGGGGGCCTCAAGTTTCGGGACCAGAGGCGCCCACCACCGGCCCGACGCAACTCCCCGCAGGGAGGCTACAGGCATACTGGCAAAGAGCAGAATATCCCACCAGTATCGCCAAAGTAAAAACTTGAGATGAATAGAAGAGAGATGTATGAATATATACATGGATATATATAATTATATAAAAATTAATAACATAAAAGCAACAACATTATGGTAGCCACCTTCCCCCCTGGAACTTGAGAAACTTCTAAAATGACAATAAGACCAGGACATCCAGGACGTGTGAGCAAAATGATACATAAAGAACTTTGACGAGTGATTTTGAAAAGAAAACAAATCATGGCCTCCAGCATTATGCTTAGCAGAATTTTAAGTGCGATTCATATGGAGGTAAGCTCATTTATGCTCTGCTCGGGAAAGGTGGGATGCTGGGCCGTTTGAAAGGCCCTCTACCTTATTTGATTTTAAAGAATAGATGTTGGTCTGCAAGAACAATATGCACTAAAAAGAAAATAACATGCATATTTGTCATGTACATATACAAAGATATCACTATCACGCAATGAGAAGTCCGTTTTTTTGTGTGTGTTTAGAGTTGCAAGTATGACTGAAGGTTTGACTGATGTCTGTGTATGCATTGATTGTTAAACAAAAATGATTGAAGTGCTACAGTGTGCTGTTGCACTGATGAAATGAAATGGATGATTTTTGATTTTTACATCAGAGATAAAGAATCATTGTCCTGAAAGTGGACAGTGTGGTCCTCAAATGTATATTAATGAAATGTGTTCTAAAGTGGTATTTTGATCTGGTTCATGATTGACTTCAGCTGTAAGTCAGATATCGGAAACATTGATGTACGCTGCAGTCAGATGTGTGGTTTTGTTTGAAGCCGAAATCCACTTTGGGGTTCTCACTGGCCTGTTAGCCACGGTGAATCTGTTAGCCTGGTCCAAAGTTGTTTGTTTTTTTGTTTTTTGTTTTTTTATGTTAAGTTTTATCTTTGCTCTCTCTCTGAAATGTTTTGGGTGCACCCACTTCTATTGATTGAAATTATTGTCATGTTGATAATCAGTCAGATTCTCTGTTTACATGTTTGTTTAAGTAGTAGGGTGACGTACTTCATGAGAATAAATGATTAGGTTAATGGTAAGATTTGACTGTTGATTGCGCCTGATGGTTTAGGTGAGGTTTTGCTTTTCTACATCATCACAGGATATCCAGGTTAATCTTATATCTGTGAAATGTTCTTAACAATGGCATAGTGTCAAAAATAGACTGAGGATTGCTGTTAGCTAAGAATGTTTGCTACATAATTTGGCAGCCGAGTGGTTATAAAGAGGATTGGATTTATTTTCACGTGCTATGTGCCAGCTGCCTATGATCTTAGTGTGCTAGGATAAAGTTTTCATTTGTATTCACAAGGTCTGCTAAATAATATAGTCTTGGGGAAATGTTTGGCCCAGTGAAACTGGATTTTGAAGAAGCTATAGCGGTGTAGTTGCCTATGCTATATTGTAATAACCCGTCACTAGCAGTGTGTGTGGGAGAATGTAATTGTTGTAGTTCTAATTTACAGCAGCTATCCACCCGATTTTGTGCTCTTAGGGTAAGTTTGCTGTTTTGTGTGGGTTTTTTTTTTTCTTCTTCTTTTTTCCTTTTTTAACTTTAAAAAACAGTTTGGCTTAGAATTTTGAAGTTTGACTCACTGTATGTATTTGCTTTTTAAATTTATTTATTTTAATTCTAATGCACAAAGCTTTTCTCCCAATCTTGGTTGGCTGGATTCCCCAAAGTTGTGTGAAATCGCATTGGCAAAATAAAATCACGCATATGACATTTATGTACTGTTCGAGATGTCAGCTGAGAGAAAATACTTGATGCATTGACTTGGGGATTAGTAACGCAGTAAATGAGTAACCAATCACTGGGGCTGTCATTTCTTTTTCATTTTTGAGTTTGAGCAGCTAGTGGTTTAGGATAATTAAATGCACTAACTTGTTAAAAAAAAAAAAAAAAAAAAAAAAAAAAAAAAAGAGATATACTTCAACTTTTTCGTACCAAATATTCACTTAAAGGTAATGGAAGAAGCATATTTTGTTGATGTCACATTGCATGTTAGATGGAGGGAGGAGGGTGTGAGCTGAATGATGAATGTTATGGAATGCTAGTAATGGATCAACCAAGTGTTTGAGACACAATCCTAGAACTGTATGAAATGTCACCAAAAATAAATTATTTTGATTTGGCTCTCTGGTGTCAAATTCTTTTCTGCTATATTGTTTTGTCTATATGACATCATTCAACTGTGAATGGATTTATTCATCAGGATGGGCTCTGAAAGTGTCTGTGTAATCAAGAAAACATCTCTGCTTGTACTAAGCTGCCTTTTTTCTGCATCTGTCTGTGAAATGTATTTACAGTACATACAAAATATAAAGTGTAGAATTTATAAAGTCAGTGATGGAGGAAAGAAGGCAGTAATCAAGCTTTGGCATTAAAATATGGCAGAACCATTTCGATGTGTCCTGGTGAGCACTTTAATGCAGTGTGGAATTATTCTCATCATAGTTATACAGATTTTTCTTGATAAATCATTCTTGTTCCATAAAATAAGAAGATGGGGCCTATTTGAAGTCTTCCAATTGTTTTATTTTCCTTTACCGGCTTGGCAAAAGCTAAAAATATTTGTAAGTTGGCAGTTGTAAATCAAATGTTCATCTACTGAGGGTAATTTATAAAACAATTCATTGGTTTAACATTTTGGTTGTCAAATGTGGGATTTGTTACTTTTATGTTAATATATTCCTGCAAGTCTATTAATATGTTTGACAGGAACTAAATAAGTCTCTTTTAGGAACTGCCTTTTCTGACAGTGAGTTGACTAAATTATTAATTTGAAAAATAATGAACAGCTGATCATAAAATCATTACGTGCATCTGTTGTCAAATGTTCACTGTAAGACTGACTGCAATCTCATGTTTTCTTAATTATACAGTTTGCAAACTGTATAATTAATTATAGAAAATACTCTGTAAATGATATACTTTATTGGTTCTAAAAACTGAAAATAAATGTTGAAAAGACATTCAAAGTTTCATTTATTTAAATTTTAAGGTGCTGGTATTGAAAAAATATGGGGGGTTAAAAAACTAACGTGAGGTAATGTGGTGTGTGCCGAAATCTAAGTTTCCCTACTAAGTACTTGGTCCCAAATTCTAAGTATCATGTACTAACAAATCCTCAAGCACTAAGGCATAAGCACTGGGTGCCAAGTATCCTTTATCCTTTTTTTATGGCCGGTAACACAGTTGTCTTTTCACTAACTGTTGCTTCACACCACTCCTGCCTAACCTGGGAGTCGGGGCCCATTCAACAGGTCATTCAATGCACCTGAGGTATCATGAGATGGTTAAAATAGCAAAGTATGTTTACATTTCTCTTAAATATTCTATTCTATCTACATAATAACATTACACATTAGGGCGTTAGGCCTTTAAATTGCTCCAGTAAAGCAAATAAGATTTCAGTGATAAAGGTTCCAAATAAGACATAGCTTTACTATAAGTAGTCCTAAGTCCTAAAACCTGTAACCCGTTTCCCCTGTATACATAGAAGTAAGATGTGAATTATGATTAGGTAAAGGTAAGGGAAAAGGCTTTGGTTATATTAACCAAATGAATGGAAGACAATGCAGTGTTCTACAAAGACAATTTGTGCCATCCCTGTCAGTCTCAGTGTCTAATTTGACTGTAAATGCAAGAAAGGAAACCTGGGGATAATTTGACAGAATGTTACTCAGAAATCTCAGTAAATTAACCCATGATGGTCTCCAGGGCTCCAGGGTCTGTCGTCTCTGTGCTGGGCCTCGGTTCACGGTTCTCACATGGACATGAGCTGAAGGCATCCGTGGTATGTGTGTGGGTGGATGCCTGCGCTGCGTCCATAACATGTCTATATAGGGAAAGTCACTTCACTCGGTCCAGACAGTCCGTGTCACACACGATCAATATCCACACTGGGTGAACATATGAAGTACCGAGAAATTGTCCGCTGTTGACGTTCTGGTTTAAATACCGAGACACGGGATTCGCGGCGGCGGCGGCGGAGGAGGGCGTGGCCGGAGCGATGATGACGTCCTGTGTTTATGTCAAGCCGATAAGCAAGCAGTCATTACGGGCGTCAGACCTTCAAACCGTGGACAGAAAACGGTATGTTAGCTTACCAACACCGGGCACTCATCAGTGGCGTGTGCGTGGGACATTTCAAAGAGTGTTAACGCGTATTTAGAAATCAGTGTCCTTTGATTTCTTTACGCCACAAGTGTCGATTAGCCCTTGCATCTCCATGCTAACATTAGCGTGCTAGCTAGCTTGGTGCTAGCAGCGAGTTTAAAATGTAACCGGGTTTTTTTGTTATCTTTTTGTTTTTTTGGTATTTTCCTAAAGCATTCGCTTGGTGTTAAACATGTGTCACTGTTGCTGACGGTCTTTTGTGTTCTCAAATGTCAGGGTCAGTCATTTTATTTTGGTTTTACATTTTGTTGCTTTTCTGACAATTAGCTAAGCAGCGACATTAACAGCAAAGTGAGCTAAACAACAATAAAGACCGTGTACTGTACCAGTGCATCTCGGACTTGAAATGACTCGGTAACACTTGCATGGCACATTGCTTTGAGTATCCTTTCTCACAACTGTCTGCAGCTCGTTTTGCGATATGTCCTTATTTAGCAACCTGTCAAGTTTGAAGCCTGTCAAGAGAACCTTTAAATAGTTTTTCTGACACACAGACAGACAGACAGACGTTCCTAATAGATAGGAGTAGGAACAAGCTACACCTTTTCAGACATAAGGTAGTTCTTTTGTGATTATGTTCGCCAGCCGGGCACCTCGGACTTCAGCTGACCCAGCATCACGTGCCATTTCCTCGTCTATCCTCTCTACTGGGACAACTGTCAATCCTGTAATGTTGTGACACTGCCTTTCTCTTGTTCTCCTTGTTGTTCACACCGATCACACTGTTTTGTGGCAGTGGGGATTAGTAATCTTTCACTAACCCTTTTTTTTTGTACAAAGTCATCAAAGGATTCTTGCCTTTGATGACTGCTACCTGTCAATCAACCACTGACACAGGGCAACAAACACACACATTGAGAGATGATGGACAGTGTTAATGAAGCATCGAAATAATAATTTAATGTCTTGAAAATGGTAAAAAACATTAACATCTACAAGTACTCTGATAATCACAATTCTTCCCCCCTTTATATTGTGTCACAGGTTGTGTTCACCTTCAGAGGCTTGTGACTTATTGCTGTCACTGTCAGAGCAGAGACTGACCCTGTTCATACTTGGTATTAACATCCGATCACGTGCAGATTGCACTAAGTAAATGTCTAAAAGCTCTCTGTCCTGAATGTGCCTTTTCAGGTCTAATCACTAAAACTACATTCAGAGATGGTTTCATGGATTCATGTGGCCAAATTCCTGAGAATGCATGAACCTAATCTGCTACATTTTCAGTTTTTGTTTTACACATACATTCATACAATTATTCATTTATAGCCACCGCCACAATGTAATAATGCTGATCACCATATGAATTATTTGGCTAATGGTTAAAAAGTATTTCATGTTACAGCTGCATCATGGCACAGCTATATGCCATGATGCATTTCGCTATAGGTCTCTGATTCATGCAGGTCCTCATCTGTCTTTTTTTTGCTCTCTCTCTGTCCCTCACAGTAGGTACACACACACACAAACACGCCAAGATCTGTACAATCAGACTCGTTAAAAAGTTTTGTTCTTGAGAACAGACAAGACATCTGTGCGTGTTTGAGGCGGAGACCCCAGATCCCATACTATGTGGTCACAGGAAACCCATCCAATATGGATTTTAAAGTCAGGTGTCTTACGTAGTGCCACGTGTGGTCAGGCCACAAATGTTAATACCAGGTCTGACCGGGACTACTGTCTGGTTGATTGGGCTTGGCAGCGACAGTTGACCCGAGTTGTAAAATCTGTTTTCTTGAAAATGTGTTTCAGTGCAACGTAGTGTCACCTCTGCCTCGGTGCCATGGTCCTCTGTTACACATGAGCTCTACGATGTGGTACATCATGCAAAGCATTCAAAGTAAATATTCCTTGTCTGAGAGACTCATTCGCACCATTGCAGCCATCCGTTCATTCCCACATGACAATGTGGAGGATCTCATTCGAAAGGTACGCACCTGTACATCTTCAACTTGATTTTATATGTCATAGTGTCATCAAATATACTAACATCATTATCACCCTTTACCAAGGGAGCTGATGTGAACCGGATGCATGGTACACTTAAGCCTCTACACTGTGCATGCATGGTCGCAGATGCTGACTGTGTGGAGCTGCTGCTGGAGAAGGGGGCGGAGGTATGTAACAACCGACTACTTCTACATTCTGATTAGTCTGCTACATTCCAGTAGTATATGCGCATCCCCACTTTTGTTTGGACAAAGATGTATCTTTGAAGAACAATTCTTGTGTGGACTAGAGCCATGCTGTTGTTGTCAAGAGATAAAACCAGAAAGCTAGGAAGACTGCATTCATAAATGTTACTAGGGATGTTTGACACTGATAGCTTGCAGTGATTTCACAATAGGTGCTTTGTAGTTACTAGGTGAACATATGGTAATCAAAACTGCCAGTAATGCCCTTTTAAGATTATTTTAACTACATTTTTCAAAAAAGTTATAAGTTGCCTACAGTAATTAGGGTCCTTTTACATATAGATTAATCCTGTTCGTCTCTTTGTTCTCATATAATTATTATGATGTCAACACTAATGGAAATTATAGGAATTAATGGGTCAATTTTATTTTTGTTAATTTATGGTATGGGTGCGCAGACATGGCTAGCACTGTTGCCTCACAGCAAGAACGTTGCTTGTTCAGCTGGGATTGGCACCAGTAGTTCCGCAACTAGCATTTGGAGGATAAAGCAGTAATCAATGAATTTATGGTCTGTGGATTATGTACATACAGTACTTCATCCAAAATAAGGGATGATCTTGGGCAGGGTACAACCTAGACCTGTCAACTTGCACAATAGTTTTCATTTGAGTGATTGACTCTTAAGCAAACTGCTTAACATATTGACATTATCTATTAGGTGAATGCTTTGGATGGATACAACCGCACAGCACTGCACTATGCAGCAGAGAAGGATGAGAGCTGTGTCGAGCTACTGTTGGAGTATGGGGCCCTGCCAAATGCCCTGGATGGCAACAAGGACACTCCCCTTCATTGGGCCGCCTTCAAAGATAACCCAGAGTGTGTGCGGGCCCTTCTCGAGAGTGGGGCTTGTCCCAATGTTCAGGACTACAACAATGACACTCCTTTGAGCTGGGCAGCAATGAAAGGCAATCTAGAAAGTGTCAAAGTGCTATTAGACTATGGTGCATTGGTCCATGTGACTAACCTGAAGGGCCAGACCCCAATCTCCAGATTGGTGGCCCTCTTGGCCCGGGGTCTGGGCACTGAACAGGAGGAGGAGTGCCTTGAGCTGCTTTGCAGGGCAGCAGGGCGGTTTGAGATCCGACGGGCTGATGGCACCCTTCCCAGGGAGCTGAGTAAAGACCCACAGCTGCTGGCGAGGCTGACCAACATGGTGGCTCAAGCTCCTACTCTGCGCTCTCTGGCACGCTGTGCTGTCCGGCAGAGTCTCGGAGTGCAGTTCCTCCCTACTGCTGTAAAAGAGCTTCCTTTACCAGAGACAATCAAAGACTATCTACTGCTGAGAGACTGAGGTGAAACTACTGGCAGATCATTACACATTTATTGACAAGGAAGTGGCTTCATTTAATTACATACATTTTTTAAAATATGAGCTAGTGCACAACATCTAAATGAGTTATTATTTCAGCTGTGGTCACACACCTCCAAATATTCATTCTCAGCATGTTGTTGTATATCTCCCCTGTCCCATTTAAAGAAAGTCTTCTTACAACCACATTTTGTCAACCTGCTTTGTAAACAGTACAGAATAAAGGTATAACATGGGCTTATTCTTGTGATGATGGGCCTCATGTGGGGCTTGTGCTAGTGAACTCATCCTAAAACCAAGGGTAGTTATGATAATTTGACCGCATATGAAAATATCAGTTTAAGTGATCATGGAGGAAACCAAGTGGCAACATCACTAATGAAGAAGAGGAACTCTAGTTTTGAAGCCTCAAGATTTAATGGGTGCCATGTTGAGGTTTTGCTGCCAGAAGTTAATAGCTGTTGCCCGCAACCAGGCACCTACTGGATGATACTAGCTGCAAGTCACAATGTTTTCCACTCATATTTATTGTGCTTTATTGTCTATTTTCCTTTAAATGGGAACATAATTTATAAAATTGACAGTGTTCTGTTAAAGAAGACCTGAAACTGATTGAGAGCAGTGATTTATCCATAAGGTGTTTACTGACGATATTGTGTAAGTCAATTAAGAAGGCCCACTTTCCCATAGACTTCCAGTCGCCCCCTTGGTGGCTATTCAGTAAATTTTAACTTCCTAGTTGTTCTAATCTGGTAAGCCAGAAGACTGTCTCTACTTTTTGTATGCAGTCTATGGCAGAAGCAACAAAAGGTCCCAGAATATGGTTATCAGATTCTGTTTTTCAAAATGTACCAGCCATACTTGTCCCTCCTGATAGCTTACTGAAAATGCAAATTTTGATAAAAGTGAGGCACAATGCCATATGTGATTTTCTGTTTATCTGGAGTCTGTTTTAATAAAGGGTGCCGTTATAGTTTTCTTTTGTTTCCAGTCTTGTACAAGTTTGGGTTTTCAAGGGTGCTCACAGGTCCACTATTTTGCAGCGCGTGTTTAAAAGTTATTTTTAAATGAAATGTTCTAACCATGAATTAGCATGATTAAGTTGTTTTGTTCATGAAAAATGTACTAATTATTCTTGCAAAATGGTTTTACGTTTATTATGGTATCTGTCTGAACTCTGTCCCATTTCAGTGTTTGATTTAGTTTGATTGTTCTGCGGATGCATAAGAATTAATCCGTTAGATGTCTTGTGTACACCTGCTAAAGTGCTTTTTTCTTTGTCAGTGTAATGAAAGTAAATGCCTTTATATTCAATTCATTTTCCCCCCTCTTTATTTCTTATAAGGTTATGTGTGTGTATATATAATGAGAGAGAGAGAGAGATATGTGACAGTGAATCAAAGAATAGTGTCAGTACAATAAAACAAGCAGCTAAATGGAATTCAGCCATCATTCAATTACATTTTTTTCAATCCAATTTTATTTGTATAGCGCCAAATCACAATATACTATATTATCTCAAGGCACTGAACATAGCAAGGCTGAAACCTTAACAATATTACAGAGAGAAGAGAAACCCAACAGTTCACATACTGAGCAAGCAGTGAGCATCAGTGGTGAAAAAATCTATGACGGAACCAGATAAAAAGATGTGTAGTCATCTGTCGGTTTGGGAGAAAGAAAAAATAGGGGACAGAGGAGAGGTGGAGGACAGAAAGGGGGAAAAGGAAAGAGGGAGGTGAGATACAGATACATAACAGTTGTATCACGGTTAGACAGTTGTGAATCAGATAATGTAGAACTACGGTGTAAGTTATACAAGCAGCAGCAGAGATTGCTGATAAGAATTTATACTATCAACTTTTAATCTGTGACAATAATCATACCGTTAGTGATAATATTAGCATTTAAACTGGATCTGGATCCTGCAGCCTGCAAGATGAGGACAATAATGGCTCAGTTTTCCCTGAGCCAGCTCTAACTATAAGCTTTATTGAAAAGGAAGGTTTCATCAGTTTTATTATTTATGCCTGTGCTTTACCTCTGCAACATCAGAAAGTCATTGATGTGAAAGACCTAAAACTTGCACCATGATTACCAACAAAGTTATCCAGGCTGTTGTGTGTAAGAACTTGACATGCATGTGTTGGCACCATGTCTGCGATGTTTGGATGAAACTGTGACATCATGGGAGAAAAATATGTTGCTTTGATTCTAAAAATACACTGCTATTTTCTAGACTAATGCTCAACAAACAAGGTTATCTGCTCTGTCAAAATTAATTATATGAAAATGGCAATAATGGAAAAAATGTAATATTACAATGTAGCTGTGATGTCATCTTCATTGGTGGTGAGGATTGAATGCAGCTGTGAGCTCTTATTATTGTCTGTGTAATTATAGTTTAACTACATTCATTAGACTCACAGTCATTATGGTGAAAGGCCTGAGTTCTCAAATATGAACAAATCATAATAAACAGTCACAACTTTACCCTTGAGTGATTTTCAAGCAATTAAAAAATCTCAAAATGTTGGCATCCCAATGAAACAATACCATAAAAGGAGACAACGTACTGACAGAAAAACATGCTGCTTTAATCCTAAAATATATACCACAATTTTCATAAATTCGTATTACTCATGATGCAGATTATCTGCTAGGTCAAAGGTTATAATATAAATAAAATAATAGAGGAAAAAATACTAGATCACAGTTTTTTTGGGAAATGTTATTTTCTTTGGTGGTGAGGATAAAATGCAGCTGTGATCCCTTATTGCTTGTATAATTACACTTTAGCTGCACTCATTAGACTGAATCACAGTCATTATGGTGAGAGGCCAGGAAGCACTGAAATATTAGAATTCTTATAATACATCTACAGTGACATAACAATAGGAGACAATTAAACAGGGCATTTTGAATTATTTAGACAATGACAAATGTATTTTTCTTGTCAATACCAATGAAATTATCATCCAGGAAAGAACTCCAAGTTCATTCAGTTCTCCAGTCATCCATCAGAGGTCTCTCTGGCCTCACGTCTGAATTCGGCAGCCGCTTACAGGAATGTTCAGTGTTGTGTTGTGATTTTTGTTAATTTGTAAAAAAAAAAAAGGTCATGTCACGGCACATTTGCTGTGAATTACATTGGATTGCTCATCTTCATTAATTCATGGAACATCACACAAAACACACGTTGAGTTTGAGTGATAGGGTCACACGGTGAGTAGTGGCTAGCACTGTTGCCTCACAGCAAGATGGTTGACCAGTGTCGGCTGGGATTGGTTCCTGTTCCTCATGACCCTCATGTGGAGGATACAGCAGTAGAAAATGAATTAATGAATGTTTAACCATTGTAGCTTTTTCTTGTTTTATTCTTTTCATAGTGTGGCCTATTGTTTTAGGTTTGTACATGATGCTGTCATTTCAAAAGAGAGGATAGTGTGAGAATACCAGGAAGGAAACCAAACCATTAAGGAAAAGAACACCATTATTTACTATGTACATACAATTATTTTACGTGTTTGCATGTATCATGTGAACTGTGACAGTGAACAATGAAATGATCTGGTCCATCAATATTTCTCAAATATTGTTGTTGATCACTGATGACTCCAGTAACCATTAGATGTACTTTATGGGTTCACTTGCTTATTCACACCAGTGTGACTATAGATATATTAAAAGTGAAAGGGGACATACATTTATTTATATAGTAGTTAGTTATATAGTTATATAGTTTAACAGCTATAGAGCAAATGGAAACTTGTAAAGGTCAAACACTGACAACATTCAAATAATGTGAGAAAAAAAATCTAATTAAAAATCAGAAAAAGAAAGAAAGAAAGAAAGAAAGAAAGAAAGAAAGAAAGAAAGAAAGAAAGAAAGAAAGAAAGAAAGAAAGAAAGAAAGAAAGAAAGAAAGAAAGAAAGAAAGAAAGAAAGAAAGAAAGAAAGAAAGAAAGAAAGAAAGAAAGAAAGAAAGAAAGAAAGAAAGAAAGAAAGAAAGAAAGAAAGAAAGAAAGAAAGAAAGAAAGAAAGAAAGAAAGAAAGAAAGAAAGAAAGAAAGAAAGAAAGAAAGAAAGAAAGAAAGAAAGAAAGAAAGTGTCACTGACACCTTCCATCTTTTTTAACATGATAGCAAGTGATGGGCCACAAAAAATCGACTGGAGAGCAGCATATGGCCCATGGGCTGCAAGTTTGAGACCTCTGCACTACACCAACCATGTGGCCCCTCTTGTAAAATTATAAAATAAAAAAGTTTTCAAATATTTTTTTTTGTTTTGTATATGTTTAATTGTTTCTGCTTACGTATTACATCCTAATGTGTGTGTGTGTGTTGTAGGCAAACGTGAATAAAAAAGAATGAGAAATACACAAATGCTAAGATAATATGCCCCATTATCAACTTTTTCAAACGTTCTACTGTAGCTATCGTGAATTCTCGCGATATTGCGACGTCGACGAGGGGAGTGTCAAATTCCAGGAGAGAGGAGAGGGGAGTCAGAGAGAGAGGGGAGCGAGGGTGAGTTTGTAAACACTTTATTACCCTTTTAATTCTCCATAGATCTTTCGACTACACTAAACGATGACAAAGTAACATCGGGCGCGACAGTTTCTGTGTTTGCCGTTGCTAAAACGACGCTTCGTTTACATTGTCAAAACTGTTGTTGCAGCTACAACGCTTCATTGGGTTAGGACCCATGTTCTCGCTCTGCATTCAAGTGTCAGTCCGCTAACCTACCCACCAACCAGCCGCCAGCTTTTTTCTGCTTTTGTCTGCTGTGACTGTGTGTGATAATGTCTCTAAAACAACCCGGACCACTTTGAGTCCGTGTAAACGCCTGTTAATGTGTGTTTGCTGTCACCGCAGAGACTGGTAGAAGCGATGTTATTACTTTGTTTGAATCTGCGTTCGGCCTGTGGGTAAGGCTAGCCACACCAGCTAGCCATTAGTTTAGCGTGGATACAAAAAGTTGATTTCGGGTTTGTAGCCAATGAGGTTGAGCCAGTGGGTGTTAGTGACAGGGTCTGAAGCCTCGGTGCTGCTGAATGACGTGCTTAGAGCCAATCGCTGTAAAGAAAAGGCGGTCTTGTTACGGGAAAAGGCAGGGCTAAGTTTACCCGTATGTAGCCAGAAGGTAATGGAGGCTAAAACTTTTTACAACATTGTTTGGTAAAGTTGCTCAAGTTTACATGCATTTGGCATTTCAGTCGGAACAAGCCCTCCACCTTATCCCCACATACTCCTAAAATCTCAGCAAAAATATTAGCCTGTCTGTTATTTTGGTGGTAGAAAATAGTGTGCGATGATAAACAAGGTCTGCAAGGTCAGCCTCAAAAGTCTCGAGTAATAATGATATCCTGAGTATTGCAATTTGAGCCTTTTAACGCCCAAGGATCCGTATCCCCATACATGTCAACACCTTCGTTAGGAATGTAGGTCATGTTTTTGGCAGAGTTGTACCTCATTCCATCACATAGAGAGGTTTTGCACCAGAGAAAACTGTTCAGTCTGCTCAGGACAGCCCAACATTTTGACCTACTCTGAGTAATGACTTGCATTTGGCTGCAAATACGGCCTTTTATTTTCACATTTTAAGATGGAACGCACAAGGGCTGCACGATATATCAAAGATTTATAGTCATAAGTTACAAAGACTGCTTGAATTCGGGGTGAATGCAGATTGTTATGCACATTTAACTTTACATAAATCTCCACTTGATACGGCAACTACTTGGTGGATAGATAAATGAGAAAATAAATTTGAAATATGCAGGGAATGACACTGCAGTTGGATTTTAATTATTGTATTTACCTTTATATGAATTTCCACTTTATAGTTGTAAAACATGTTTTTAGGGGATTAAGATGTTTGTTTGTTTGTTTTTTCAATAAAACCATGGATGGAAAATTGAAATAATACATTTTTTGTGTCTTATAAGGCTGGAAATTTGAGTTTTTAAATTGTATTGTTATATTTTCAATATTGTTCATACTGTGCTCACTTTTGCATCTCATTAGAGATGAGGCTGTCTCTCTCTCTCACACACAGGCCCCTTGTTCCAACCAGGTTGTGAACCTGGGACCTCTTGCTGCAAAGGCAAGAGTGCTAACCACTACACCAACTGTGGGCCCTCACATTACATACATAATATGTAAATACTGTGTGTACCCGGTATTCCTTATGTTGTGGGGACCTAAATCTGTTTACACAGTCACATTATGGGGACTTGTCTTCATTTTGGGACAACAATCAAGTCCCCATAACGTAAATTATCATATTTTAAGGTGAAGTCATGTTTTAAAATTAGGCTTAGTTTAAGGTTAGGGTCAGGGTCAGGATTAAGACACTAGTAATTATGGTTAAGGTTAAGTCTCCATGAAATGAATGCAAGTCAATGCAGTGTTATTTGAAGTAATGGAAAGCTGTGTGTGTGGTTGAAGGTGATGTGTAAATATACAAAAAATGTAATTGAAATGCCTATAAAAGTTGTTAACTAAGATTAGAATCAGTATATATTTGACATACATTGAGTCTATCCTGTATTGTGCTGCATTGTCTGCTGGCTAGCATGGATTTAGCTTTTAGGATGTGTTAGTTATTCAGACATGGATATAGGATTTCATTTGTTCCATTCACAAAATATCATGTTCACGTTGCTTGCATAAATGCATATTGGCTGCACACACCCTGCTACAGTACAAAGTAGATCCCTGTTCTGTAAAGCTTATAGCCTTCTAAGACCTTTCTTTCTTTCGTTCTGTCTTTCTGTCTATCACTATTTCAATACTCAAGTTTTTCAATGCATCAGTATCTCCTGTCCTCTCCTTTACTCTTTTTTTCTTTTTGTGGGGTCTCCCCTACCCTTTGGCAATTCAAACCTCAGATTCCAGAGTCATGGCTGCAGCACAAGCTATTAATACGGTTTGTTTAGTCAGTTTCCTAGCAGGCTCCATCAAACACTGCATTGCTGTGGCTGATTTTAGCTGGGACTCGTTCTCTACACCTGCTGAGTCGGAGAAATCCAAGTTAACGTGAGACTTTGGCAGCAGCTCAATGAGAGGGTCAGGAATTAGGGCTATGTGAGGGCTTCCATGTCACCTTGGAGGAAACGTGTTGTAAATAAGTGGATTTGATGTCCATGTCTGCACTGAATATCAGTGATATGCATCAGACTGTAAGTAGCAGAAAGCAGACAGATTTATTGTCCCTCGCAGAGTTGAGGTCTGAATGAGTATTTTACAGTGTGCTGTAAAACTTAGCACTGTCAACATATTAATTGCTACCATAGCTTATTCAGAGACACATCTGACAATCACTGATTAACAGTGTAATTTGTCTTTTGCATGCAAGATGTACTTCAATATAGATTCAAGCAATAAATTATAAAGATCTTAACACATCTCCCTTCATCAGGTTCTTGTGTTGTTTGGAGAATCTATACAAACAAATTACATTTTCCACACATGTCCTATGGAATTTGTTGTAGACTTACCACAAGATCAGATCCCATATTTCATGTTGGTGCCAGCCAGCCAAGTTAATGTCTAGCCTGTCTTTAGTGAGATGTAAACTTTGAATCTGCCCCCCCCCCTCCTCACTCCAGATGTGTTCACTTCCCCAAACAGTCCGCACCCTCGGTATAACGAGCTCAGTGGAGTATTGTGTTTGCAGACTCATTTCTGCCCAAATACACTCAGTGGATTTGAAGCGCTTTGCAAGGGCCTTGGCACCAGTCTGTGGTCTCTCTCCAGCACATGGGAGTTCTGCAACAAATCACTCTGGTGTGCTTCATCTACCCTTTGATCTGTAAAGAGAGAGATGGGGCTTTTGCTTACAAACATGATGTACACCCCTTTCCCCATAAATACATGGAGTTGAGCGACATGACACAGGTCTGTTACAGAACCAGCGTCATGGGAGAGCGTCATATTCCAGCACAAGGCTACAGTAATCATGGGTTGGCTGAGGAGCAGCTGTCCTCGGCAGAGTGAGGAAGGAGGAAAATGTACTGACTTCAACTTTGGGAAAATGTTCAGACATTTATCCTTCGCCAACATAATGAATAATCTGTCCCACTCAATAATGTTCACACTACATGTTCAACTCATGTCATTTTTACAAGATAAATTTATGTGGTCACTAACTTGGCAATATTACTAATTCCTAATCAATATAACACACTTTAACAAGATTAACTGACTTTACAGTTTGTTAAAACTGAATATTTTCAGTTGGATAATGCATCAGCAGCGTTTTGTAAATGCAACATACAAGGATAGAGATTGCTGTCAAATGGTCATAGTCAAGTTAAATGTTCTGAAGGTGAATCAGAAAAGACAACTAAATTGTTAGCTTAGAAAGATGTATTAAAGTATTATGTTTGGACACGAGGGCTGACAATTTGGGCAAAATATCAAAAGTGTGATTTTTCTGACACATGCTGTGATTGTAATTTGATTTGCAGTATAACTTTATTTAGTCAGGTTTTAGTTAAATTCTATATGTTCTATTTTAAATATAATACAAGATGGAGCATTACGGCATCGGACATCAACATATTAACTGATGTGTTTTAATGCAAGGATGAGAAACAAAAGATATTAGATTTATGTTTAAACTGGCAAAGAGCATAGAACAATCAAAACTAAAACAGTTCATTGTTGTTTCAAATTGCAAGTTTAACTTAAAAAAAACTATAATTTGTTCAGCCTAAATGGACACTATCCCTGCTCAGGACAGCATCATAGTTGAACTTTGTGATTTTAAATATTTTTTAAGTAATATTATGATAATTTTATGAAAATGTTAAATTATGATAATATTATGAAAATGTGCATAACAAAAAGTTGTTTTTTTTTTTTTTGAATAGTTTCTACATGAACAGTTTGTACTTGTTTATAAACCAAAGCCCTTGATGCATGTTGGTAATTTTCAGCAGGGCTGTGTTGTGTAATAGTTGTCAGACGTCCCTTTGGGCCAGTGGAGACTGCTAAAACATTAATGTTCCTAGTCCATCGCCATTACCATCGCTCCAATTCAAATTTAATGACCACGTTGTTTTCCTAAACTTCCTAGTTTGTCGTCACCTGGAGTGTTTCTCAGCTGTGAATGGGACTGAGGCAGGAGAGGGTTTAAGCACGTGGAGTCATTTTCCTCTGTGGAAACAGCTGATAAAAGCTTTAAGCCTTACATAGCTTTAGTTTATGTCACTCTGGCTTCAGACACAACAGGAGGAAAAACCAAACAGAAACACGTGCAAGTTTAAAAAGCTTGTATTCAGGATGCACATTCTGGAGAGCTCTGGCACTCTTTCCCTTCATGCTTTCCTTGCTTGACTTAATTATTAAAATATTACTGAGCAGTGTTGGGGGTACAAAATTAACATGTTACAGTAATATATTACTTTTTTGTAATAACAACACGTTACAATTTTTTGGGTAATTTTATTACTTTTACAACAGAGTGAAATGACAGACTACCATAAAATCACGTCACCTCACATCCGCCAGTTAAGCTTAAAAGGTACAAAACCAAAATAATAAATGTGATGTCCTTGTCTTGGTTGTGTATCACTGCTGATATTAGGCGCTTATGGCTTTGAACACTGATAGAGTGTGACTGTGTTATACGATGTCAGCGATATCTCACATCTAACCTAGTAGGTTTTTTTTTTTGGCCTGAACTCAATCAAACTTCTCTTCATTGTCCCAGAAGAGACTCTCTTTTTGAGGTTGAAAAAAAATGGAATTCTTTTTTAAGTTGTCATAGTAAAGAGAACAAAAAGGGAGTAATGCAGCAGTGTGGATACCAACTGCTGCTAAACCAAACCAAAGTAAAGAAAAATTGGAACTCTTTATATTTATATTTTATATGTGAAAACTGCATTTTTTGAATGAATGATTGATTTCATGATTGACTTATTATCTAAATAATAATCACAAATGTTTTTATATTAGCTGAGTAATCTTCACAGCTGGACATGTCACCCACTCTTAAGTTTGCCTTATTGTGTGAAAGTACTTGTAGTAGTACGTAACATGTGCCTAACCTTTAAAATGTTCATTACATTCAAACCATCGTCAGATGGCTTTACCCAATGTTTATTAAAGTAACGAGCTCCAACTCTTCAACTCTTACTGCGTTTCTCAGTTTAGCAGTGTTTAGCTTTTGTGTCGCCCGGTAACATTTTTACAGCGAATGCTAAAAGTGATTTGTTTATGTCAAGACAAACGTGGGCAAAAGCAACATTCACCTAGTGAAAGAAGACATCTCCAGATAAGTTTGAGCAGGACTGAAAAACTCAAAGAAATGTCCATGAAAATTTACTGAGGTGAATTCTACTGCTTGAGGTGATAATGCTTCTTATTCCTAACCACACTTTTGCTTCTGGTCTATGCACCACATACAGATACTCTCTCAGTCAGATCTCATAGTCTTGCTTGTTAGAGCCCATTTTTTAGATAAAGGACACAGCATATGAATAATGTTACAATGAGCAAATGTAGACATAACAATAACATCCGCAACAACAGGAATCACCAAAATTCATGTACTGCAGCTTTAAATTGTGGGACTGTCCGTTTCCATCAGCCACTAGTATCTCCATACAAAAAACTGAGAGTCAACCAGGGCAACAGGTAAAAGTAAGTTACTGTGTCAGCTTAGTGCAGATGTACTCATTTGTACAGTTGCTTCACGTGCGAATGCTCAGAAAGTGGATGAAGACGACTGAAACAGAGACTGTGCAGAGACAGAAACAGCTGAATCAGAGCGAGGGTGAGACTGAATGAGGGGTACATGAAGGGAAAAGGTTGGGAGGTGCTGTACAAGCGAGAGGTGGGAGTGGTAATGAGAGAAGGAGGGATTGGAAGTGAGGGAAAATGAGACAGAAGGAGAAGGAGAGGGAGATGTCTTTGTGTAAATGGTAGCTGCCGTCCTCTTTTGTAAGCGGCTTCTCATTGGCCAAGCAGAAGCCCCCCTGTGTGAAGGAAATATCACCAGGGAAACTTCGTCTTGCTACCTCTGTGCGTGTTTTCCTCTTTGCCAGGGTTATTTTTAAAAAGCATTCAGCTTCCTGCTTGGACTAAAGACTACAAGCCACAGCATCCCTGTTTTGTTGTTCTGGGGATTTTTCAGTTCACGAATCAAAAAAAGCTGCAACAATGTTCTCTTCCTCTGCTCTCCCACAGTTACATTGCAAGGTCTTTGCAAAAATGGGGGACGATCGACCTTTTGTGTGCACTGCTCCTGGCTGTGGACAGGTAAGACCTCTTCCTCCCTTTTCCTTGTTTCAGGTGTGTGCATGTGTGTGTGTTGGGTATTTATGTCTTTGTGTAAATATTCACTGAATGTGTAACTGATTATTATTGAACCTGTTTTATTTCTAAAAGAAAATGTAGTTAAAGATACTGTACCTAACATGACACTTCCTTTGAGCATATGTATGATGAGAGAACTTGCTGACCCTGAAACGATATGATGTACAAATACTTATTTTCATTGACAGAATGAAGTCTACTCCTAATAATCATTGCCCCAACAGTATTCTACCTAACATGCTGTCTTTTGAGACAATGCTGTCTCCTTAAGCTGTGACTCAGTGGAAGCTCCAATGAGTAATCAGAGTCTAGTTATTGTTTCAACCTGTCACTGTTAACTTCCAGTGCCTGCAGACACAGGTTTGAGCCATGGCAGTGACTCAGCTGAGTGCCAATAGCGTGCTCACATGGCAGTAACATGGTGTGTTGTCAATGCTTGGCCTGATAATAACGAACCTTAAAAGTCAGGACTCATAATTTAACACATGGTGATGTTATGCTCAATTTGTCGTCTGCTGCTGTAGTCATTTAGATGCAATATCCTTGGAGGGTGGATTATTTCATCTTGGGTTGTCTGGAGGAAAAAAGTATTTGTGTGGTTTCGGATCTTTTGTGATTTACAGTATAAGCCTATATCTGTTCAGTGATCAGAGCTGATCTGCTGCACATGTGGTTAGTGGTTTAAACAGCAGCTGTGTCAAGCAGTTTATCATGTGGGTGTTGGATAAATAAATGATGATTCTTTGCTTATTTCCCTCTCAGAACGTTATAGACAACTAGGAACTCTGTCCTTAAAATGTTTCTGTGGCATTTATACTCTGCATATTTCATGTGTGGATATCGTTATTAATTTAGATGACAGTAAACAAAACAATCGCATGGACGTTTTTCAAAGCCAAGTGACAGTTGATGATGATGTAGGTCTACAGCTGTGGCTCTCTCATCAGCTTTGTTTGAGTGTTAACCTGTTGTATAAACAGGTCTGGGGTTTGTGCTATGGTGTGATTGTGCTAGATGTTTGAGTGTGTTTTTATATCCCATTTCCAACACAATCTTACTGGCAAAAACACAAATGAGATATCAACAAATTTATTTTATCAGTTTTTTTAAATTAAAAATAACTAACTGGGTGGGTAGCATTGGATTGGATTTATGAGGAAAAACAGAAATCAAGGCTGTTGAGAAAAGTTCAACAGAGCTGGTTGATAGTTAGTGGTTTGTCATTGTAGAAAACGCACTTGATTAATTTGTTGATTTAAAAATAAGTATTCAATTTCACCATTATAAGAATTCATGGGGTAAAATGATTGAATAATTAGTTCTGTATTACATGCAACACTAGAAATGTCTGTAGACTAACAAGTTGTAGGACCAATATCACATTGTAAAGGTTGGTTGTGTATGTGTGTGTGTTTTTGTGACCATTTTCTGGCGTAAACACTGACCTTGTCAGGATCAGTAGTCCTCACAGTGACCATAACCTGGTCAATTTCTGAAGAATTGATTAAGATTAGTGCCAAGAGATTTAAATTGTGGTCAGGTTAAGGTTAATGTTAGGCGTCAGCTGATTATGGTTGAGGTTAGGCTGTACAAATGGCAGTCAGTGCAGTGAACTAGTCAAGAATATGTGGGGTTAGTGGTCAGTGTTGACATAGTGGTTTCCACAAACAAAGCAGTGTTACAGTGTTGCAAACATTTCAAGATTCTATACTCAGTCCTACACATTATATCACTTATCTTTATACATCACACACTCATTATACAAGTTTAGATCATATTGTCATTTGTGTAATACTTTGTGTAGACATTCTAATTAACACATACTTTGACACAATATTTATACTTTTTAACTGAAGTGCTATGTAGTTTCATGTTCTTTAAAACTCTACTACCACAACAACTACTACTAATAATATTTAATCATGTTTGTACATTAAGACATACATTTGTTCTTTATGCCCAAATGCTGTTTAACTGCTGCCCTTTAGAAGCAACAGTTGTCTACCAGGAAAGTCTGATTCATGCCCATAATAGCACATGGATGATTGACTCCTGGCTTTGCTCAGGGTTTTCCTTTTAACAACAACAACAACAGTAGCAGCAGCCTCCCCAATATATGATGCCCAGTATTTACTGTGTGGGGAAGTTTAATCCAAGCTGCCAGTATTTTATACAGGGAGATTAGCTAGAGATAGTTGTCCACAAGACCCAGGCGCAGTGTTCAGATGAAAGAGACAAATGAGACGTGTAGTTGTATTGGTGATGCTGCCTGGTAGGGCTAAAAATAAGTCCCATGACACTTGACTGTGTTTCCACTTCACTCTCACGACTGAACTCGCAACTGCAACACAGCACCCCTAAAATAGGCTGCAGCGAATGGTGAATAGTCTGGTGCCAGAACCAAGATTATTCCTCCTACATCTCTGACTGATTTGCCTTGCCTTCTCTCTAAAGAAGAATAGCCATGTCTCAGTGGAGAGGATGGCTGTTGGTGCTCTCTTCTTAAGATGTACTGTTGCGTCCCCTGTGGATACCCGATAAGGCAACACTGTAGGTTATGTAGAGCTTTACTGAGATACAGTTTACTTTATCCATATGTTATACACACTGACAACTTCACAAGAATTACTTCTCTCCTACAAAAAATACATTACACTTGCATGCTAAACCTTTTTCCTTCCTTTTTTTTCTAGATCTTTGTAGGTGAAACATCATTTGAGCCTATATCCTGCAGCTATAATGGGCCCATACAGGGCTTTAAAGACTGAGGAATTGTACACCACAGACAAACTTTTTCTTTTTCACATAATGTATATGGTATAGGCTGTGTGTGTTGAGCTACATCTCCAAAAGATTATCTGTCTGGCATTATGCAATATGATATCTGGGCTAAGATGCTAGTAATTTTCTTTAGGTCACTGGAAATTATAGACCACTACCTTGAGGCTAATTTATATAATGTCTAAATCTTTCCTCTCATATTTTTGCTTCCAGAGGTTTACCAATGAGGACCATTTGGCTGTACACAAACACAAACACGAGATGACACTGAAATTTGGACCACCAAGAACTGATTCTGTCATTATTGCAGGTACTGTTGGTCTACAAGACAAAGTTATAATCTCTGTCTTTCATATCAGTACTATTTAACATGCATGACCAACCGTATACTCCAATAGTCTCTATTCCAACTCAAGAAGAGCAGCTTTAAAAGCACATGTATGACATGGGTATCTATATTCACTGAGGAGTGTGAACGAAGTGTGAAAATGTCACTTATAGTTATCTCTGTTCATTCCTGTTTGCCAGACACGACACCTACTCCCACCCGCTTCCTAAAGAACTGTGAGGAGGTTGGTCTGTTCAATGAGCTGGCCAGCTCCTTCGACCAAGACGACGATGAAAAGAGGGCAAAAAACTCAGTAAGGAAGGTTTTGGGTTGAAGATATTTGTGTTGTCTCTCTCTCCTTCTGTGAACATCAGCAGATTAAGCTTTCTGTAAAAACTCTACCAACCACAGGTATCACAGTGGTCAAAAATGAATTATTCTTTCTTTGTGCTCTATGTATATGTATCAGTTGACATTAAACTTATAATAACATATCATATAGGAAGATTTCACTGAATGTTTTATTCCATTGAACTGATGCTGTAGTAGGTTTATGTGTAAAATACTCACTTAATGAAGCATAACCATTGAGAGTGTTATCTTTGATAATTATAGTCTCTTTGGTTCTCTCATTCAGTATGTTTACCTGACATTAGAAAGAATTATTGTGTTGGGCTGACTAAACTGGACTTTTAACATACATTTTAATGTTAGTCCTAATGAAATTGTACCAAATCATATTTCTTTAAGTTGGACTAATAAACCCAGACAATGTGACTGGGACTCACATTGCCCATTGTTCCCATCCCCTGGCTTTAAACCTGAAATAACAGAAGAATTCAATACTTTAGATGAAGGCAAAACAGTGAGAATAACTGCAGAATCCTGCCAGGTACATTTGGAAGGAGACTGAATTTATGCTCTGCCAGCTCAAAAAATTTAATATTTCAAAGATCATGGATGATATGAGGACTCTGAATGCTATCAACTAGCCGCAAGCTAATCCTGATTTGTCTAATATTAACAAGCTGATAGAGGGCCTACCCACCTATCAGAGTGTTGCATCTCATTAATTAGATTGATTCACTACTTTTTCTTGTATACTGGGACAAGTCCAGTTGAACGTCGCACAACTTAACTGTGCATAGAAAGGTATTAACTCTCTTTCCTTCTCAGCTCCCTGCTGCCAATTCTGCAGCTTTGGACATGAGCCTGCAGACACCATCAGAAGTAAAGGTGAAAAAGGAGGCACCAGTAGAGGTCGACTCCTCGCCACCAGACAGTCCTGAATCTATATCTGGGAGATCAGACAGTAGCAGAGAGCCTCTGGTTAAAGGAAAGGTATTACAGAAAATTAAGTGGGGGTGATGTATATGAATGGCTCATCATACATATCATTCTAACTTTGCTCTATTAAATAAGTGTATCTTCATGGAAGTGATTCATCATTTCTTTTTTGAGGTGTTATACCTGATCAAAGGTTGTATTGTTGTATTTAGAATGACTGTAAAATGCGTTCATAACTGGTTTTATTTCCCTTATCCTAGGATACCCCTACCAGGAGTTCAGCCCCCACCCCGACTATTGTGCGTCCAGGTTCCCTCCCATTACACTTGGGCTTTGATGGCCTCCAGCCTACTATGCCATCACCGACATCCGTGATCACACAGGCACCACCCTCAAATCGAACTCTGGGGTGAGTTAAACTCTTACAATGTCCTTGTCCTGATGTCTGCTCATCTTTTTAATCCTGATGTGTCTCCATTAGGTATAGTGTAAAATAAATAATTTATGACCCTGTAGGACAGGGTTTCCAAGTCTACTGAATAACCAGCTGATTAATTTCCAGTCGTGGAAAATGCTTGGAAAAATTAAAGGGAAAAAGTAAAGGGAAAGAGATTGGACTAGTGGACTATCCATCCAAACTCAAAGAAACAGATAACATTGCCATCTCATGTGGCAATGGTCACCTCAGAATCATATTAACATTGCCTGATTTCTCAGAAATGCTTTGAATACAGCCTGAATTCACATCACATGGTTCCATAAGCATTTCACTGACAGTTGTACTTAAACTCATAATGATTTAAGTTACATTGACCTGCAAATGTAAGTATTAGTCATATGGAATATGTGTTTTTTATATATATATATATTTTTTTTAATATATATTAGAATTCTGAAGATAAAATCTTCATAACATGTATGAAAATGTATCATAACATGACATGAAATGCAAATGTTGTTAGCCAATTGTGGCTTTCAGACATTTTCCGGTATGTCTGTTGTAAGATTCTATTATTAAACATTTCTTCTTAGTACAAAGAGTTACTCCAAGTATTGAGATTCTAAGAAAATTATTAGAATTATGATAGTTTCTAAAAATATCCCTCACAGAGAGATCTTGGTATAGATGATATTTAATAACCAACCACATTTGGAGGTGTACTGTTATGCAAGTGACCACATTCTTAAGCACATTGAATTCAAAATACTAGGCCACACTGAAGGACAGTCTGATGACATCCTCTGGCCCACTACTCAACTTCAGTGTTTCATATACATATATTCACTTTTGGCCAGTTCTTTAATAACAATGCTGTACATTTACATTATGTTTGAAGAAACAAATTATTGTTTTAGTCCAGCTAAATCCAGACATGTAAACTATATGTAAACAACCTTGTAGTTGCATCCAGATAATGTAATTACTACTGCATGTATGCTTTTAAACAGACTCCAATTTGCCCTAGGCTCTCTGTGCATGCTCCACATTTCCCCACCCCTCAGGCTTTGACCTGGAAAAAATTAGGAAAATCTGGTAAAGAGGAGAAGACAACAGCAAGAAAAACATGGTAGAAATCCAAAGCATTGCATTTTTGGACTAACCAGGAGACTGAATTTAGGCTCTTGCATTTTAAATAATGAAATATTATGAAGTTAATGGATAGCAGGAAGACATGGAATGGTGCTCAGCATGCTGCTTGCTTAAGTTGTTTTGTCTGTGATGTAATAGGTCAGCAGGAAAACCTATTATTAACAAGCTGAAAGTGGGCATATCACCACTCAACGTGGTGGAGACAGATGCCATCTGTACATTAGTCCACCGTCATTGCTTGTATACTGGGACAAGGACATGGAGGAATATTTACTGACACACTGACTTGGAGAAAAGAGTGGGAACTTTAAGTGACAGTGCATCATCAGTCTGCTGCCTCCAGTGCTGTACTGAAACTATACTGACTGATATGAGTCCAATCTATAAAAAGTTGGCTTTCATTTCTGAGCCTTTGCAGGTTTTTCTGCCCAGCTTGGAGTAGTAATGTTAGACTTAAATTATGTAAACGTAGATTTTGTGGAGTTGAAGAAGCTACAGTTTCCTAAGTGGCGTGACATACATTCATTCATACAGAAACTTTGGTTATGAAACTGTTATTTCTTTAAACATGATCAAACCTCCTTTCAGAGTTAACTCTCTGCTCTCTCCTTGTCTAGTTCTCCAACCAGCCACTACCCAATGATGATGCTTCCCTCTGGCCAGGCAGTGCCTTTGCTCCCTGGCCCTGTACAGATGCCCTCTGTCATTAATGTAAGACTGACCATTAGTTCTAATATATTGTATTTCATCAAAATAGCCAAGACTTTTCTGAGTTGTCGATACGTGTGTATTTATGTATCATATCTCATCTCCAGCTGGCCCGACCGTTGTGCATGGTACCCAACATTCCTGGGATCCCTGGTCCTCCTCTGGGAGGCAGCAGCAGCGGCTCTAACTCCCCCTCTGGCTACAGCATCCACTCAGAAGCCAAGATGGTCAGCACTAGATTAGCTCTCTATTTTTATCTCTTTATCTGTTCTTTTTGTCTCCGTCTTCAGCCTTCCTCTGCAATGGTTTAGTTTGTTCATCATATGACTTTTCCCCGCAGTCACTTGTTTGTCTAACCCTTACACAACAACAACAACAACACCAGACTTGCTTTTAATTAATGTATGTATACACATAGTTTTAATATGTACAAGTAACAAGTATAAGATCCTTGTTGCCAATAAAAGGCATGAGTACATTTGCCTATATAAAGTTTGTTTTTGGCCAAAGGCATGTTAAATTACACACATGAAACGCATCATCAGAATATTTTTCTAAGAACATGCCAAGCCTCCAGAGCTGAACCCAGTATTAAAGGGTTACATGAATGTTGCTGCTGAAAATAAGCTGGAAATGTTAGACTGTCAGGGTGAAGATCTCTGTAGAGTTTGAGCACCTTTTTAATTTAACTTCTCAGAGGATACAGGCCGGGGTGGGGGGGGTTTCAATCTCTGAAGTTTCAATATGGAAACTTCAGAGATCAAGCAGAAAACATAGTCAACAGGATTTACTGCATGTAAAATGAAATTCATTCATCCATCAGTCCCTGTGCTGCAAGATTTCACAGTACAAACATTTGTCACTAAAAATAACCAGCTATGATGACATGATGCATCTGGTGCCTAAGTGTGATTAAGGCTGTTTTGAAAGCTTTTAACCAGGGCGTGCTAATTTCATTGAAAATAAAAATAAGTTGATGGGTTAACACTGAGCATGGGAAACAAAAAATGAGCACTGTTGCTACTGAATCTGACTTGTGATTTCATTGCTTTCTTTGCTTTTAACTGTCTTTTGATATTTTGTGCAACAATTTCTCATCATATTTTCTTTCATATTTTACAATGCTTTTACAATTGGTTAGAAAAAAAGATTGTGTTGCTTTTGCTCATTAAGCTGTTTTAATATTGCTCATCATTTTTTTCCTCCTCAAGCGTCTGAAGGCTGCGCTGTCACAGCAGAGCCCCTCAGGACAGAGTATGGGGGTGATGGCCATGGGCAGCAGCCCCATGGTTCCTCAGAGGGCAGAGCAGAGTCAGCTACTTGTCCAGCAGCCAGATGCTCCGTCACCTGCACAACCTCAGGTACACTGTGTTTCTGTCATGAAGGCTTAAATTATATTTCTTCAGTACCAAACCGAATCACAAGGTAAATTTTGGTTCCCTGAGTTGTGTTAACAAGCCACTTTTTCTTTAGCATCAACTCGTTTACTTTGTGGTTCCACTACAGATAGCGCAGACTTGTGAGATTGCACTCACATACTGTATCTCCAATCCCACCAAGTGGTGATGGAGGTAACCTGCATGTCGATGTAGGCAGAGAAAAGTTTCCATCATTCTGGTGCTTTTTGTTTCGTTCACAACCCAGATCACAAGACACCTTTTGTGCCCACGGTGTACATTTGATTTGAATGCCTGTTCTCACAGGTCTGACATGCACAGAAAAAGAAAAGGACATGATTCAAACATAATGTTCAAAAGAATTCTTCAAAAATAATACTTAAGTCTATATTATTTAATGTGAAATTGTAACACATCAGAAAAACCTCAAACTATATCCAGCCCTTGTCGAGTGCTATGGTGATATAAACCCAGAAATTTAAAAATATATCCAAAAGTAACTGATTTTGCACATCATCTGTTTCAGTTACAGAAAATGGAGGCTGGACTGCTGCTTGTAGTGTGATGACTATGATGAGTTCTGACTAAATGATGAAACTATGACTCAAACTTCCCTTTTCTCTCTTGTTTCTTCTCCCTTACCAACTGTTGGTTTCCTCCTCACCCTTTCCCTCCTCTAGGTATCTCCAGCACAGCCTACAGGTGGGCGTCGGCGGAGGACAGCAGACGATGACCCGGATGAGCGAAGGCAGCGCTTCCTTGAGAGGAATAGGGCTGCAGCATCACGCTGCAGACAAAAACGCAAACTGTGGGTCAATTCCTTAGAGAAGAAGGCTGAGGAGCTCAGCTCTCTGAATGTCTCACTGTCGGTGAGTGGGTAGGCAGAGATGACATGTGTCTGCATGGTCACTCAACTAGTGACAACTAGTCTAGGAAGTGGAACAGATGTATACCAGATAAGCAAAATCAATTTCAGGGAAATATTTGACACATGAGTTTAAATTGTGGAACCTTACTCGTTACAACTTGTTTCACATCCTCATTGTATTATTTATTCAGGTTATTTGTGCACACAGCAAGCTTTACTAAAGGAATGGACAATGTTGCTAAAATGTTATCACAATAATAATAATTAAAATCATTTGCAGAAAAGTAAAAGATTTTTGCTCTTGATAGTAATAAATCTCGATAGCAGAAAGTGCTAGAGAAACATTTCCTATCTTACTGTGTTTGAACACCACATGAACACCAATATCCATATAGAACCTTTATTATTCTGCCATTGAAACAAGTTTGCCACTTATACTGCTTTAATTACTGTTATTGAATTATTGTCAAGCCTTACTGTACTGGAAATCACACATTTTAGCTGGAAAATATCATTGACACTGAATTAGGGAACTGGGCTTTAAAAGGTCTGAGTGTTTTTACTCAACATTAATGATAAGTTTACTTTTGGTTTCACAGGACAAAGTTTGTAATTTTAATCAGCTGATACTCCATCTCCTCAGAATGAAGTGTCTCTCTTGCGGAACGAGGTGGCTCATTTGAAGCAGTTGCTGCTGGCCCACAAGGACTGTCCTGTTACCACCCTACAGAAGAAGACTGCCTACTTAGGTACTTGCACAATAAAGCTGTGTTGCTTAGGTGGTGGTGTTTCAAATATAACAAACTTGATTTGATGTTTGACTTGATTTTTTTGACTTGATTTGAGATCAAGATTTTCTCTTTGTTTCAACACAGTCATGTTAGATTTGTAATAATCCAGTCTTAATTTCAATTCAATTGACGGTTTTAATTAAAAGCCTGATGTAACATATGTCATATTCATCCCAGCCGTTTTAGCCATTTAGTAAAAATAATACTCCAATAATTGAGCTGCTTCTATTACAACAATTTTGTGATTTTTAGTTTTCTGTACCTTTTAACGTTTATTTTATTGTTCCTGGTTTTAATTTTGCTGATGATAGAATAGCTTAGTGTGTTAAATCTGTAACTGTGTCATCTTTTTTGTCCTGTGTAGCTGCAGAAGAGAGCATGAAGGACACCTCAGAGCCTACAGGTTCCCCTGCACCAGTGATCCAGCACAGCTCTTTGGCACCCAGCCCCTCTGCAGGGCAAAACGGCCTGAGCTCTAGGGCAGCAGCTGAGGCCATGGCCATGTCTGTGCTGGCAGGAATGGGCCAGCAGCAGAGGGCTGAGAGTGGACCCTCTCATATTATCATGGCTGCACAGTCTCAATCTGCTGCCAGATGATGAGCGATGTCATCATGGCCAAGACTTGGCTCACCTCCGAGGGGCAGAATAAGAGCAGCGGACACCCTCCCATACTCCTCCTCCTCCCAACTCCCTCAATCTAGAAGTCCAAATATCTCGTCTTTTGCTTCCCTCTTTATCCTCTGCTCTCTCTGACCCTCCTCTGGAGCCATCATGCTGTGGCCTGGAGCTCAGCAGCAGCCTTCTGGGAATGGACTGAGACTTTGGAGAGAGCTTCCTGTTCACTTTGCCACAGACTACAGGGGCTGGACTCCCCCCCCCTCCCCCCACCCTCAGTCAAATGACTTTCCACTGGACTGCATCGTTCTCAGTGTACCGAAGTAATAAACTCCACATGTCGACACGTACTGGACATGTGCACAGTTTGAAACTCACAGGTGTCTCATAAACATTCATGATCAAATCAGATACCAAACAATAGACATTGGACTTTACACTGTTTTTAGCAGGCAGTAGTGCCTTGTGCCTCCTCATCTTTTTTTTAGCCATGCACACACCCACACATGCCATTGCAGCATACATCCCTTCCTATACATCCACTTCTCCAAAGATGCCGTAGTATCTTCAATAATCAAACAATCCTTTTGTAAACAGTCCCACCTCAAGGTGATCTCAACCCAGAATCTTACCTCATTTATTCCCCCTGATGATGAAATGTATGAACTGTGTGTGTGTGAGATTGGCTCTGTGTGTGTATATTCATGTACATCAGAACATAGCAGTTTGTCTACTCCTGATCTAATACATTAATATTTAGATTGTTAGCATGTGACTTTTTCTATTAGGGTGTTATGTTCTCGATACAGTATGTGCAGCTATATTTTTTAGACTAATTGGCACATCCTCCCAGACTAGTCTACAGAACCAAAATGCATTGGCTTCCCCCAAAACAGTTTAGTATCCTAAATTATTTTGTTTCTTACGTGAAGGGAATTTTAACCTTGTCCTCACCTTTTCATATTCTTCCAAAGAAAACAGTTAAGCAGTTGATTGGTCTACAAGTGGATGACTTTTCCTTTTTATTCTGAAAGTATTTTAGTGACTTTTTTTCTCTGTGTGGGTCCTGGACTTACTGTAACTGTTACTTTCTTACTCACTTCTCAGGATGGTTGCACATCCTTGCTGCTCACTGGAAGTGTGACGAAACCCCTTAATCTCTTTGCTCTCCACCAAACCTAATCAAAGCCATAACAAATCAGATCTCTGAATCACCAAGGGCCACTTGGTACTTGTTCTGGGGAAGGAAGTACAGGGCCGGACTGTTATTTTGTGATTCAGAATTCATAGTGACACAATATACAATATTGTTTGTCTTGTTATTTGCACTTAAACACAGTCATAATTTCTGGTAATTTTGCCTTAAGATCACATTGGTGCCTCTAATACCCCCACTTAAAAACAAGCAGATTTACTGTAATCTACTGTAAAATCAGTGGAGCCACAGCAAAATATATTCTATATTTGTTCATACAATGAAACGAAAAAACAATCAATGAGGAAAAAATATTTAATAACTTGTTTTAATCGTGAGTGTCTTTTAAGGTGGCATAAAATGTTAAAATGCTTGTCTGTCATTGGGTGAAGGGACATCTTCCCTGGAAGACACTTTGAGGAAAAAGTTTTAAATTCCTCATGACTGTTTCTGAAGCGGCTCTGGCTCACATTTTCTAGAAATCCCACCGTGATGTTTTATCCAGATATCAATATATTTTTTCATTAACAAACTATACAAGTGGTATTCTTGTTGTCTTGTTTTTTTCCCCTGTGTATTTTTGTCCCTTGTTTGTCTGATGTGATCATATATTTGTAAGATGTGATATTTCAAAGACAAGATATCTGTCCATTAACATGAGGGCATGTCTTTATGCACTAAAATAATACAAAATTATTGTTGCTTTGTATTTCTGTTCATTTACATTTTTGCTGTTCTCAGTCTTTTTTCACTTTTTAATGATTTTTTTTTTTCTCTCTTTCTGTACTGTATACATGAATGGGAATTTGCTCAGCAGCTTAAATACTTTTTACCTTTGACTGAACCTTTTGTCCTGAAGACAAGCCTGGCATTTTGTTGTCCTCTGGAGCTGGCGCTATATTTGGCTGGCAGTCCCTTCTAGACAAATGTTCATATGAAATGAAAATTCAAACCATATTTAGCGTTCATGTGTTCATATAATTCATGTCATTGGCACCTTTTTGTCACTTCTTGTTTTCTTCTGTTATGTGCTATTTTCAGCACTATACAATTGTCACAATGCTTCTGACTGTACTGATGAATAGTTTTCTTTACAGATAAATGTCATTAGGTATTTTTCATAAAATATTTTTTATCCCCTTTTTAATATCTTTTAAGATAAATTTTGTCAGTTTTTGACGGTCCTTGTCTAACTTATTCTTAATGAATTGGTTTATAACTGTCATCATCACAGCTTTTGGCTTATTAATGTTACCTAGAATTGTTATTAAAAGAAAAGAGTAGTTTATTGGAAATGCTACATACTGAAAGTTGCACAGTGTTGTGGTTTTTCACACTCCTGTTGTGGGACTGATGATTTCAATCATCTGTACATATCTGTACTAAATGAATATATTTACTTTTCCATGCATGTCCAAGTGGAATACTATGAACACTTACATACAGTGCTGCAGTTTTAATTAAAGAAACTACATCTTAATGAATATGAGACATGTGTTTTGTTTGTTTACTTTCAGCTTAGAATTATTTGGACAAAATTATGTTTTCTGTAATTATATGCACACATATACTGTGCATTATATGAGGACACTGACCTGCTTTCTTCATACTTCAATCCAGTTTAACTGAATTAGCGTTCGAAGTAACTCCTAACATTTTTCTAACAGTTTTATGGGTATTATTCCGTTTCTTCCAATAAACCCATTTAAGTGTCACACACTGAGCCTTTACTCTAATGCTACATAGCCAACATTATTATCAGCAGAATGTTTCCATTACTCACCATCGGCTGTCTCCTGTAATGAAAACCTTCATACAGTGCATACAAACATGCTGTTAACCTTTATTTATAATTGAGAAATTACTGAGGGGTGATTTTCATTTATATCATTTAGTCATTTAGTCTACTTTAGTCAAAAACATGGCTGGAAAGGACAATGGCAAATTGGCTGAAGACAAATCTTACATATTGCACCTTTAACCAGAGGAGCTATAGCAAATGTTGACGACACAGAGGTTATGTCCCTCTGTTTACTTCTCAAAGACGTCTGACTATGGGGAATGTATCAGCATACATTTGTACAATAACTAATTTAAACATTGTTGCAGATATTACAGACTAATTCAACTTTTTTATACCCAATATTTTGAGATTTGAAAATCTTGGACCAAGACAGAGATAGATACAGTTTTAGTATTTATTTATTTATTTATTTGCCGGCAGGATCTGTCCATTTTTATTTTGGTCACATAGAGCCACCTGCTGGGAACTGGAAATGGGAACAGATCAGGATAGTTAATTGACTGTAATGACCTTCAGTGATGAATACAAAGGTACCAGGGCATAATTAATTTTGCAAAGACCAGAAATCAAAACCTCTATTTTTTATTTAACTGGTAAAAGAGAAGCGAGCAGACAGTGACAACCGTAGTACAAATTGTCTCTATTATTTTATGTAAAAGACCTTAACCCCAACAGTATACCAGTTCTGGTCACCATAGTTCCACAGTAGCAACAATAAAAAAGGCACAATACTAAGAACAACTCTCAGATCATTTACACTGACTATGAGAGCTCTCCTTTAGAATTATCATTAAGTCCCCAAAAGCAATCAGTTGTGAAAGTTTAAACCATCTTTGTAAATTATTTGAGGACCCAACAATAAATTTGCTGTAGTAGGTTGATGTGGCCTTATTGTTTATAGTATGAGCTAAATGACACACAGTCAAAGGTGTGAGTGAGAGTGCATGTGCATGTGGTGGTGATTTTGTGCACTTGTCCTGTTTGTTCACTGAAGCTAATGTGAGGCCAAACAATGGTGTCTCTGTGCCTTGTTGTAAATGTACTGAGCCATCAGAATGTGGAGTTTAGTAGATTTATTTTAAAGAGGATTATTATTATGACTCAACTGCTGCAAAAGTATTAGCTACAGTGGCCCTTATGTTGTGGGGACCAAAATCTATCACAGTCATATTATGGGGACTTGTCTTCCTTATGGGGACAAATATCAAGTCCTCATAACGTAAATTACTACATTTTAAGGTGAAGATATGTTTAAAGTTAGGCTGAGTCTAGGGTTAGGTTAAGTTTAGGGCACGGAAACCAGACTCTCTCTGAGTGTGTTACCTCCTTTGAGACGGTAGGGGGAGCGCCGGTGCCGGTGTGACTTGTTCCACACAGGATGCAGTGAATTCACACACAGGCGAGGTAAAAGCAGTCACGTGACCGCTGGTTGCCGTCGGTGAGTTTCTTTCATTATGGCGGAGCGGCTAGTCGTACGGATGGACTGTCTCTCCCGCTCTGATGCCTGTTTCATGTGTCAAGAGAGGGCGTTTTATTTTTGATTTTTTAAACGCACCGCTGCTTTCTTCTCAGCCAGACGGCACTCGTATTTATCAGTGAAGCCATGGCAGACCGCGGCGTGGAATTGTCCGCCCTGCCAAAAGAGGTTAGGGACCAGTTGGCGGAGTTGGATCTGGAGCTGTCTGAAGGTAAAGCAGGTGGGGAGGGGAGGTTTTCAAGCTTTCATGTCTTTGCTGTGTTGGGCTGAAACCACATATTTTCTCTTGTTATTCCACAGTGGGTCTGTGTTACACTGTATCACACACACACACACGTCAGGCTGTGCCACCTAGCTTTTTTTGTGCTAACACAGGATGTAAGAACATGAGCTAACAGCAGCAGCATGACAAAACAGGCAGCACTGAGGAACAAGAGAAAAAGCTTCTCAGCCTTATCGCTTTGTTTCACTCATCCCAAACCTCACAGCGGCTAAGTCAAAGATTTAAAAAATGTGCTTCTGTACCAGTGTCCTCGCAGTGAAATTCACAGTCCAGTCCTGTCTGCCCTGACAGACTGTCTTCTGCTAGTTTGAGGCAAGCTATGGCGATCAGTGCCTGACCCTGCTGCTGTCTGTCATCTTGTTTCTGCTTCTGCACATATTGTCACGCTCATTTGAGCAAAAACACACATTTTCACTTCAGGTTCCGGTGGATATTATTGAACCTGTAGGCAAAAACTAGAGCAAAGTATTCATGTTGACAAACTATTGATCATATTTAGGACTGGCAAGATATATGTGATACTCCTGTGCATCCTGATAAAGATTGCGGTGATTTTCCATTAATGAGATATTTGTTTATGAGGAGAAGTATCCTCTAAATTGTGGTCTAGCTATCCAACGAACAGTCCTAGTGAGCAATCTTAATGTGCCACAAGGTGGGTCTGTATCTTTCTAGTCATTGTAGCACTTTACAATATATAATGTTCATTTACCCTTTCATTTTAGAGTTCATTTTAAAATTCTGGTCCTTAGTTTTATAGCTTTCTGTGGGCAAGCTCCCTCTTACATCTCTGACCTGATCCTACCTCACAGACACACACACCCTTTTTTCTTTATCCATAAAAGGTGCTATATAAATAAATGTCACTTTCATACTTACTATTTAATGGTCCAGTATGTAGGAAGTAGTCCAAGTGCATCAAGGAACTATGGTGACCAGAACTGTTTTTTTGTTTTTTTGTTTTTAAGCTCCAGCTAGTTTGTTCATTTGGGCAGCCGTACAAACATGGTGGAACAAGATGGTGGTCTCTGTAAAGCAAGCCCTTCCGTAAAGTATGCATATTCTAAGGCTACAGACACAAAACAGTCATTTTAAAGCAATTATAAACTTATACAAAAATTTGTAGGTAGTATATTCAAATTTTTGTTTACAAACCCTCCCAACACAGGTCCTTTTTAAGATGATTTGCTTTTCAAGATAAACTATTCAACATATGAACACTGAAAGAGTATATACACACATGACAGGTCATACTCAAACTCTGAAAAAGGAAATAATTATGATGTAAGACCACTAAGAACATCCGTTGGTATTGGTTAGTGATGCTCAAAGCTTCATCTGCAAAATAGGTTTTATTGCAGTGAAACTGTGAGTCAATGTGGCCAGTATTGACACATTATGACAAGGTCTATAGTCATGATCTTGAGTTATATGAAGATAGAGTCTGTTCCAAAAGGCTGTCTGTGATTTCCAAATCTAGCATATGATCTCATGTATATTCACTGGAGTGATCAACACGGTGTGTCTTATACACCTTTGGAAACCTGCTATTACTAGAATTATAGGTTTACCAAACCGTGCAGCTCTTTGTGCATTGTTCTCATCTCAGTTTTGTCAGATCTTTTTAGTGTCGAGTGGGCTATAAATGTGTCTCTTTTTGTTGTATTTTAGAAGTATTATGTGGATTATTTTATTCATCCAAAGTGTATTCGAATCAACCACCCCTCCCCCAGAGCTGCTGTCTTGCGCTACTGACTCCACTGACACAAGCTGTCACACATCTTGACAGTGGTCCTCTACCTCAGCTGAGCAGTGGTCTGTCAGTGTTAGTTGTTTGTTTTGGCCATGCAAAGAATGCCTGTAATAATTCCAAATACAGCGATGACCAAGGTAGTCATGAATCCCTTCAGAGTATTTTTGAAAATTTACATTTGTATTTTGTTACATACTGTGCTTAATACGAAATAAGCAAAATAAGCAATACATACGTAAATATGGTATATTGTTCGTCATGTTAATATTGGAATGACAGAGTTGATATTTCTTCGCCTAATAGAGTCTTAATACGGCTATATTATTGTATCTGCTGGTATTGTGAGAACTGATTCATCTGTTGATCAATCAGCTACAGGTTTAGTTACCTAATTATATTGGTTTCAGGGTTCCCATGGAACCTTGAGATCCTGGAAAGTTTGTGAATTTGAAAAAAAAATTCAAGGCCCTTGAAATTTTTTCAAAATCGCCCTAGATGGACATGGGTCAGTGAAAGTGCTTGAAGCTTGTGCAACAAAGAAGTTAAGTTAATATGTAGATAAATGTCTCCCGTCGCTGATTTGCCCTTGCTTGATGCGACACCACTTACTGCTTCATGTGCCCTGCATTGCTTGCTGTATGTAGACTAGACCTATGAAGAACAAACTTGAGTCAAGTACACTGTCTTTCTCTGCCACTGGTGTGAGATTCCATCCAGAACAATGAGTGAGTAACATTAAGCAAGAGTGAACAAGTTATGTGAAGATGGGGAAATGGAGCTTCCAAGATCTCTGGCTCACCAAAGAAAATTACAAAGACTTCCTTGCCCAATATCCCAAGGTCAGTCACTTGGCCTAATGCAGAGTTTGCTGCAAATCAATAAAAGTGGATGCCATGGGTGAAGTAGCTCTTACAAGTTACCCTCCCATCTTAAGGTGTGTCAGCACATTTGGTCCTTGAATTTAAGGGAATTGGTCCTGGGAAGTCCTTGAAAAGTAATTGAATTTGATGTCAACCAAGGTGTGTGAACCCTGTGGTTTTATACTTAATAGTATTGATTTATGCAACTCCTTAATGCTTGATGCAGTTTCTTGGGCATGTCTGGGCATGTTGTAAACATTGTCATAAATCGGTATTTGAGGAAAGATCCCCTAATAGCTGTACTTTGATGTATCAAATTTGCTGGAACAGCTGGAAAAAGATATTTCTGTCTATTTTTATCACTGAACAAATCTGCGGTTAATTTTCTGTAAATTTATTTATGTCTCATTATAAATTTATATTGGTTTAAAATTACAAATACAATGTTATAGGGTTTTCACAGACTTGACACTTTCTAAAGGTCATCTGTCACAGTTAAAATCATGTTGGCTACATGTCGTAATGCAGTTGTGAATAGGTTGTGAAAGTTCTGCCTTGATTATGCATTCAGGTGTTTGGGGAAAAGTATGAAACACTTGAGATTTGGTCACTGAATGCAATTTCAATGCAACTACCAAAACCTGCTACTGCCCACAATGTAGTCCATCTGCAAATAAGTAGCTTGCAAATACAATGCTTTTCAAATTTCAGCTCTCAAGTATTCAAATCCCAGTATGACTGCATGCATGTGGCATGTCACCACCTTTATAGACTGTTTTTTTGGAGTCCACAAGTCCTCCTCTGAACTAAGAGCAAAATTCCTGTTCCGTTGTTGCTCGAATAAGAAAACAGGCCTGCCAAATGGCCTCTTAAAAAACAACCTACTTCTGCAAGCCCCCTGTGACCATGGGCACACAATGAGGACCATTCAGTCTTTCTTAGCTGCTGTGGCCAGGAGCTCTGCTGCCATTTAGGCCATTCAGCTGAACCCAGTCTTTGTGCACATTGGAATGAGCTGCCTCCATAGGAAGAATAGGGAGGGGCTGATGAGGGGTCATGCTTGAGAAGATGACGTTTGCTGAGTTTGTGCACTTCTATGGGGAGTGGTGCTCAGCTGGGCAAGGGGTAAAAGGTCATGTCTGACTTGTCTCTTTAACGATACTACCTGCTTGACATTCCTGTCCATCTGTCAAGTGTGTTTTACAGAAGTCTAATGTTACTGAATGCTGACACAACCAAAATTCTATGCAGATAACATCTGTGAGTTGGAAGCTGGCACTTCCGGCCAATGTGTTGTTTTTGTTTCATAAACAAATTCCATTTTTATTAACTGTCACTTCCTCTTAGTCTGCTATTGCGTTTTAAACTCATGTTCTAACTAATGGATGACAGTGTTGACATGTACCCATTCTGTATCAACCATCCATTCTCCTGACCTCAGTCACCATTAACACTGAGTAAAAGGTAAGGGAACTCTCCAAACAGTTAAGGAGCAAGTTTCTGACAAGAAAATGTGTTCATTTCTTTTTGTATCTCTTTTATGAATCTGATACACAAGTATTTGCAAGTAGTTAGACAAAGTACTTATTTTGAGAGAGACATTATAGTCACTTCCGTTAACACACACTCATGTTTCTGAGTTTCAGAGATGGAGGTCTGCACAGACATGAAAAGAGGAACAAGAACCTCAGTATGTGAAGTATTATTTCACAGCTGTTAACTCTTGCATGCTTAGTTAACAGCAATAAAAACATTACTTCACTACATATGGAGGTGTATGGCAAAATTAATGTGAATGCATAAGCATTTTTATTTGTCTAATTTTACTTTACCTTTTATTTGACTTTTTAAAGAGATGATACAGAGATAAATATCCTCCGCCAAAGCTCGTGGTCAACATTACAATTATAGACTACTTGACCACATCCTGTGGCTTGATAAACAGAGGTGTTGCAAATGACATGTTGAAAAGCTAAACCCATGTTTAATCTATTGAGTCAAATCATTGTAGTGTTTTCTTAGAACACCGTACTATAATTTTCTAAAAATGTTTGTTCTTCAGTTCTCTTTGGCGACGTGTCTGTCTGTCACAGATTTAGGAAAGAAATCCACCATCATACTTTAGTTACGCACACCCCAAACAAACATTTTAGCAAAATAATGAAAGAGGGATGATGATGAATGAGTTTTAAAATGACTTACTTCTCATTCCTACCAACACAGCAACATTCCTAGACCATTATATGAGCCCTTCTTTTGTATTTAGATATTTTTGTGACATATTTTTTAGGTTAAAATTGATGCCCAATATTTCTGAATACAAAAGACACAAATCATATTCCTTGGAGTTTAATAGTTAAAGCCGTAGGCTCTAACAGATGGTTGGGTTCTTTTGGCAGAGGCCTTTTCTATTCGTGTGTACAGAATGTGTGGACATGCATATGTGTGTGTGCATGTGGCATAATACTGTTTCTGTGAATAGATAATGATTCCTACAGTCCTCTTTACTCCTTCAGGCCTATAGTAGGCTCTATTATTCACATGCTCTGATTAAATACCAGGATGAGCAGGGCTGTGTGTGTGTTGGTTTGTGTGGCAGGGAGCAGGCCTTTTTTATCCTCCCCAGGTAGACACTAAAGTACACATAGAAAAAAATTACCCTATGTGGTGAAATCGTACTCATAAGCCGTTAAAATATCCGGCTATCCTTTCCTTTAGGTCTACTCTTCTCCAGCAAAGAATGCTTAATATGGCAGACCACAGACATAAAGACAGCTGTGACAAGGGCTGGGTATTGATTAAACATTTGATATGGTATTGATATCAATATCTCCACTTTGATACTGGACTTTCTGCTCTCATGTTTGCTGTGTGTACTTTAGATCTTCTTGACATAGCTTCATTCATTAAGCAAGCACCAGCCTCACAAACACGTGTTCAGCCCCCATCTTCCTCCATGACATGTCACAGCCAATCACGCGCACTGTTGGATTTCAGTCACACAGGATGCTGCATGCTCATTGGGTCACTGATGCTGATGATATTAACCCCTTAGGTACTGAAATTTGATATTAAATGACAACATAATTTCAGTTTTAGGTGATAGGGTCAGTGGAAGCATTGATGTTTGATACTCAGCCCTAGATGTGACTGATTTTTACCATTTTAATCATGACCAGACTCGCACTGTCTGCAAACAGTATTGTGAGCCAGTTGGTTAGCTTGCCCAGTTAGCTTGTGATATATAATGGGCCCTGTTCTACTGATGGCCTTTCTATGTGCTGTTTGTTCTCCCTGTTTGTATGTGTGTGTGTGTGTGTGTGTCTGTCTTAACATTACATTATTCGTTATTCGTTAGAATTTGCCTAACAAAACTAATTTCAGAAATAGGACATGTTTATAGTATTTTTTCCTTATTGTATGTCTGTGAGTCACTGCAATTAGGCGTGTCTTCTTCAGAGCCCAGTCATCCACCTCAAAGTGAAAGAACCTGTTTTAGTCTCCTGTCACACAAGGCTGTTTACTGAGTTAAAAGGTGCAATGCAAACTGTGACTCATCATAAGGAAAGAATTAAATGAATGGGGATTTCTTCATATCAGACCCTCTATGGCAGTTTGTACTACACCCGCCTCCATTCACCACTTTACTAAAGCCTGTCATCTCAACTGGACGGTGGAGCGAGTCTCTGATGTTGCCTTAGGCAATCTTTACACCCACTGCTTTTGTTGCCTGCAGTCATGCAGTCAGATACCCAGGTTGTGACACACCACACTATGTTGACTAATGCACTCTGATTTATGCCTCACTGGCTAAATGATAAACTCTGTAGCTGTGACGCAGAAATCAAGGTGTGTTGCCTTTTTTTTTTCTGTGCGTGTTGTCTGAACGTGAGAGCTGATGCAGTGCCCCACCAATCTATCGCTGGGCTATATCAACTGCCCAGCAGGCCATGTGACTGTGCTAATGCTGAAGAATGCTCCTGTGAATATAAATAGACCTGACTGGCAAGGCAAATTCACTTTCATGCCTAAGGAGGAGAAAACAAGAATCTCTTTGACACAAAAGTTATGCCATTATTGGAGTGAAGACCTCCCTCCACTGCTTCCCAGAGTCAGTCCTAATTGTGAAAATTTTCTCTCACTTAGGCTAATGGTCCTTGCTAGTAGACAGCAGTCGGTGGCAAACAACACCAAAGCAAGCAACTTGGTAGCCTGCTCCATGTGGGTCGCTGTCACGCCCGTGGATTGTATGTGAAATACCATGGCCTATTGAGAACTGCCCTTCTCAGGCCTGTTAGACTGTTGTCTGACCCATAGGGAAAGTTGGAAAGGGTATGTTAATTGTTAAAGCATCATGCCAGTGATTTTAGGTGTTTTTAGCTTGTGAGCTATGTATTGGGCATAATCAACATCGTTGTTGACCTATGAGGCCTTTAGTGATTTGAGTAATCACTAGAGTAATATTTTGCAGATATTTAATTAATTGACCGATGCACTGACCGTTCTATGCTCGCCTGAATTACTTCTATTGCACATCCTGTTAAACTGTTAGACACTATTCTTACAATTTTTATTATTTTAATTTTATTCATGTGTGTTCATACAGAATTTAAAGGATGAGGAGGACCCTATGTCTGATTTTATTTAAGAAGAGAAATTAACAATTTGTGAAACCTTTTAGCTGTTTTTCCTTATTGTCTTTTTGTATAGTATCATGGACAAATGGTAACAAATAAACATTTCATCATATATTTAAGGGTATACATGTGGGAATAACTAAACTGAAAATGGGTTGTATATTTATAGAGATTAAAATCTACAGGACCTCAGAGGTTTTACCTCTGGTGGAAAATTGGTTCCTGGAAAACATCTCTGAGTCTAATGCTGTGAGTGGAACGGTTTGGTTTGGTACAGTACAAACTTTTTTGCGTTTCAGTTAGGAATAGTCATACCAGTGATGAACTGCCACATTGACGGTTCATCACTGGTATGAAGTCTATCCACACCTTCACTGGAAACAATGGTAATAACAGCTCCAAACTGATGGACCGAAATGAGAACAGCACATCTATCCCCCATGTCTATCTTATACTTGGAGGCAATCAAACAATTCTAAGGTTCTATCTTGTCATCAGCACCCCAAAGTGCAAGAAAACCCCCATCCTTTTGGCATACTCACTTAGACCTTGAGGCTGAAGTGACATTGGCTTGTCTTTCAACATTTTTACAGTTTTGTCCTTTCAGTGAGTGTGAAGTAATTGTTTACACATGATGTTGTGACTACAAACTCCTGTTATATGTTGTTAATCTTATCTGTAGTCTCTTGCTCTCTCTCTCCCTATTGTCTCTATCTCTCACTTGGGCTCTTGAGTTGATCAGCCACAGCTGATCAACACACTCTTTTGAAGTGGGTGTGGAGAACCTGGGGTATTTTCTCAGCAGCTGGTCAGTTTCTATATATGAAAGCACAGCCCTGCGTCACAGGAAAGGCTGATGGGAAACCAGAGCTCAGGGGTAAAACAGCACTGACTGTATATCTACAATGAAAGTTTCCAAATGGTCAGTTGCTTTCACAATCAGCCACACACACTGTCTTTTTTTGTTTTTTCCTTTTGGACTTGCATCTTAATAGTTCTCTTCCTAATTCTTGTGTGGAGTCAAAGGATTATCAAAAGTTCCCAGTAACTTGAAGTCCTCAGGAAACCCCATGAACAGGCTTATGTATATCTCCCATCTTGGCCCCTCAGAACACATTGTGCTAGTGCTTGGCTTGTTATCATCGACCACTTTATTTCAATTCTGTAGAGAATGAGGTAAAACAAAGCCCATGAAAACACTGGGCGTGGCTTCAACTTTGTAAATGCCAAATGACTGTAACATTGGGCAGGTACAATTATGTGTGCTGTAGATGGAAATATGAACTTATAATTGACACCGGAAGCACAGTTACTGGACAGGCTGGCATTAGTCATTTCCTGGTGATGAGATACAATTGTTTGATTGCCTCCAAGTATAATCTGTGTTGTTACTAGACAAGGATTTTTTTTTTTTTAATTTTAGCATTGAGTGAGACCCTGTTTGTAGTAAGTGACTGCCATAATCAAAACACTGTATTTCTCACACTCCTGTATCAGTAGGAAGTAGGGCTGTTATTTTTTTGAGATATCTGTTTGAATCTGAGTGTGAAAGCTCAAACTTTAGTTCAAAATATACAGCCTATAAGTGTTTCAGGCTGAGTGAAGTACTTCCTACGATTAGTGAACTAGACATTCTCGCAGACCATGTGATTGCTTGTTGGCATGTGCTTATTTGGTTTGATACACCTCAGGTAGATAATGTCTCAGTAGGTGGGGGCAGTGTGACAAACGCTCCATTAACAGTTTGACAAGACTCAAAAGCAAATTTATTCCCAATAAAATATTTTGCTCTCGCATCATCATCCTCTTTCTCACATATACTTCAGACACTGGTAAAGCAAAATTAGATTAAGATGGTGTGAGATATAAGGTGACTGTATTTTTTTTGTCATTTCTAAGATTTATACCAGTAAGATATACTTAATTAATTAATTATACAAATATGCATAATCTCATTAAATTATGTCTGAATTATAGCAGTAGCTAATAAAGTCTAAACTTGTTTCTGTCACTTCCCACACCACTTAGTCATCTACTTGCTTTTTCGTTATTGGGCAGCTTATTCCTAACTTATTGTCACTCCCACTCCCCTCTGACCTTGCACCTTCACTTGCTTGTGAAGGTGACAAGCATTCACTGAATCTATTTGCCAGCTCAGTGTTTTTCTTATGTTTTAGTTTTCTGCGAGTACTACCGAGGTATCAGTTTTAGAGCAGGTATTAATTTCTATCTTGATGACAGGCTGTTTTAATGACTGTGAGAAGTGGGTGATGGGAGGTTAGGATTGTGAGGTGTAGAGAGTTAAAGATAAAGCCTCTGTGGTTGCAGTGTCAGCTATAGACTCAATAACCGGTGTGTTAAGTGTTTCAAATATCCATGGATAGCTTCTTATGATCTTTTAATATTGATTTAATGACTCAGCTGTCTGGCTAACGGTCCATTTTTCTGCATGAATGCCTGTTTTTAAGCCATCCATTAGAAAATTAGCAAGGATCAAGCATTATTAGTATGTATGTCATGTAGTTCACATTTTACTAAGCTGATCTTGGTGCATGTGGCCCATCTTTAGTGATGCATCATCTTGTTTACTCGCTGAACCAATAAAACTGACAGGGGACGGTTAAGTCCAAGCCTCAGTGAACATTGGTTCTTCATGGAACCACCTGTCTCTTATCTTTAATACTAGCCACATTGAAACCTAACACCTCCTGGTCACTTTCACAGTTCAATATACTATGGTTACCCAGCAATGCTGAAACACTGGTCTGTCATGCAGTTAAGTGGCATTTTAACATAGTTAAAATGAATGAGATAGAAAGAAACCAGCCTGGTTCTTCAGTCATTTAGACTGGTCTGTTGTCTTACAAATATCTGGACAGAAAGAAACACAAGCTTACTGTATTTCAAGCCACAACTCCATCCTGCTGCCACGCCAACTGACTGTTAGAACATGAATTGTTTGTTGTAGAAAACTAAGCTGACAATGACTATGATGAGCCAAAATAGTAAATACTACCACATTTAAACTACACAGCATCTCCCATTTGCACAAATTAGTTATTCTTCTGATGATCAAGAACTGTTATCTTGTAACTTCATATTTTAAATCTTATTTCAGATTGACCTAAGTGACACAAACATGGCAACAATAGACCAGCAGCTCCTGTGTACCCACAAGCTAAAAATGCTGTTGATAATGTTTAATGCTGGCTGAGTATGTATTTTCAGTGAATCGGCAAGCATAACCCAAAAAGATCCTGGAACTGACTAATGTACCATTAAAGCACACCTGTAATCACAGTGTGCACTTGAAATATTATGAGAAAAAATTAGAATACCTGTTGTGGGATCAAATTGGTTGGATGATGGCCTAAAATTAAATATAATTTTAGCCACCATTGAAGGAAAGGTAATAGTTAGCTAATCTGACCTGAAATCAGTCTGGGATTTGGCCTCTTACCTCAAGTGGTATAACTGTCCATTGCAGTTACACTCAGCCTAAACCAGACTGAAGAACAAATGACTTAAACCATTGCTGCTTTCTCACATACATCCTACTTGCGCCTATGTGACTCAACAAGCAGCTATGTACAGTTGTTCCTCAATCTTATCTCTGTGATGAAGTAATGCTGTCTGAATTAAAACAGCTTGTCACTGCCAAGTTTGCACAACATGCCTGTTATTAACTTTAGGGAAACACTGTGACCCAGATAAGTGTGACAGTAGCATAGATGTAGAGTGGTAATGGAATTAAAAAAACTTGGATTTGGTAATCAATGATATTATAAGGTTATTCAGGAAAAACTCTGACTTTTGTGTTGGAGAATGTGCTCTCTTCAATATGCCAACAGAACTGCTCTCTCAATGCTTTGACTGTACCCTGCTCACACAGCTGGCTCAAGACGTCTGTCTCTGCCAATTTGAAGTGTACAGTATAATAGAAGTAATGAAGAAGTTAAGTCATACTCCCTCTGCAATCAAACAGAACCTGATTATTTTAAAATTTTAGAAGGAACTTTCTTTAGTTTTTTAACAAAATATCTTCCAGGATGCTTATTATCTGGTATGTAATTGCTCCCTGACTACAGAAATTGATTGTTACTCACTGTTCATACTAAGCATAAATGTTAGTCTAGATCTAAGTGTTTTTGTTCTGTACAGGAAGGCCTGACATGATGAAAAGATTATGTTGTAGACTTAGGCAGGGTTGAAATGGCCTGCATGTTTGATACTGTTTGTGAGTGAGATGGATGTTTGCATGTGTTTTGAGTCACTGTGTTTTAAAGGCTTTACAGATGTGTGGTTGTCTTGCATACATAAAACAGTGGTGACTATTTTGTGTATGTGTACATAAATATTGGGGAAGAATTCTTCAGCAGGACACATAGAGCATGCGTGGTTTGCGCTGTTGCCTTGCAGCAAAAAGGTTCACAACCAGGTTGGAACCTTTCTGCATGGAGTTTGCATGTTCTACCACTGTGTGTCTGGGTTTTCTCCATGTTCTTTGGTTTCCTCCCACAGTCCAAAAACCGTGAAGAGGTTAATTGAATTTCGCCGTGTGTCAGCTGGGTTTGGCTCCAGTGACCTGCGGCCTGCATGTGAGAGGATAAAGCAACAGACAATGGATGGATGTTTTATTCGGCTTTTACTCAGGAGCAAATATTAATCTATTATTATTGTGACTGTTTTGCTTTGCTTTATGCTTCCTTATCCTCACTTGTTCAGCCATGAGGTGAAATGTTTCACTCTGTTTATGGCATGGGAATATCACCACAGACAGGAAAACAAAACTGCTATACTGTAAAATGCGGAGTCATGTGGAGCTGATAGCCTTAATCAGTATTGTGTGAACTCATTTGGCAATGGTTTGAATGTAACAGAATTTTGTATATATTTAACAGTTACACATTGCAGGTTTAAGTATAATAATTGTGGAAAAACAGTTTGCTTGTATTGTGAACCTCATAATCTCAATATCCCCCTACATTTCTTTTTATGTAGTTCCGTTGTGTTTGACAAACAAAAACCCAAACTTTCTGTTTCCCATGGAAATTCTGCAAAGAGAAATCATATTTCCAGCAGCCTTTTTTTATCAGCTGGCATCATCTTCAGCCTTCCAGATATAATTTTCTCCTCCCTTTCTGCCTGAAAACCCCCACATGGACTCACTTGGTCCCAGAAGATTTATAGGCCTGCTTTTGCTGTGGAAAACACTGGTGCTGGAGGTGGGAGGCTTTCTGTAGACATTTTTGAAGCACAATTCAGACATTAACCAAATACCCCCCGAGTGAGACAAGATAGCTTTTGATATTTAATAGCTGTGATTCATCTGCTGATACCATGAAAGCACCTGTAAGATATTATCATATATAGTAGATATAGAGACTGTTTATTTCTTGAAATGGTTTAGGTCATAAATATATTATAAATATAAAGCCATATTGCATCAATAAATGGAAGAGGCCAATTGGCCTAATCCTATCTGCATGTTTTTGGGCTGTGGGTGGAAACCAGAAAACCAGGTGAATACATCCAGGGAGAACATGCAAACTCCATGCAGAGGGGTCCTTGTTCTGACTTGGTTGTGAACCTGGGTTGTCTTGCAAGAACAAGAGTGCTATCGACTACACCAACTGCCCAAGATGATGGATAGAAAAATAAAATGCCACAGTAGTCGTATGAAGCCCATTGTGATGTAGTTACTTTCTTGACCAAGAAATTAGGCTAAAGATACTCAGATACAGACAGAAAGTTATTCTGTTTTTGCTGGGGAAAAAACCCTAAATAATAACCACACTGTGGCTATTAAGCACCACTGTATTGAAACAAAAATAAAATGAATCATTCTAAATTTATAATATAAAAGTAAAGTATAGGAATTCAACATTTACCTCTTCTCAAGTTGTTTCCATTTTAGAGTGTTAACAAAGGTTTTAACCATCTATTTACACTCATGACCAGGTGCCATTAAATGGCCTTGGTGTCAGATTCATGTGCATTTCCTGCCAAGAGCTATTTACCCATATTTTCAGCACAGTCTGTCCCTTGTTGTGTTTCTGTTCGGAGTGTCTAAATAAGATCCTGTGGGTGACGTTAGTTCCTCTCATCCCCTGTGTTTATGTGTATATTTACATGTGAATGTGCACACTGCAGCTATTTGTGCTGTGTTCCCCTGTTGTCATCCTCTCACCAAGATCCTATGGGAGAGTAGCTTTCTTTTGTGGGTATCTATTTCTCATTAGATGGAGTTGTAGCAGTATTGTAGCATCACATTTGTCACAGACAATAAACCACTGATATACAAAGACACTTTGTGCAGATCAAACCACTGGCTTGAAGCCCTGCTATGACTTCACAGGGTTAGATGACAGGCCTCTTTCAGAGTAGAAAAGATGCAATAATGTGGGTAAATCTGATGTATAATGGAGGTTTAATTTACAACTGACTGTGTAATGTTGTTGGTTATTCTTACTTAACTGTGTGTTTGAGGACAGTCATGTGTTTGCGCCTGACCTGTGACAAGTCGGTGCCTGTGCACATGCAGGGAGAGTAACTGACACTGTGAGGCAAGAGGAAATAGTGGGTGACAGATGCAGTCATGTCACTTCCTTCAAGACTTATCTGCCTCCAGCAAATACAGATGCTTTTCCAGTTGTGTGCAAGTAGGGTGGGGTCTGCATGTAATACTGGATATGACAGAATGTTTTCACCTTCCAACTTAAAATGTCACAAAACCTATAATGTCAGTGTTGCGATATCCTTGACCAGCATATACATAGAAAACTGTTCTGTGTGTGGAGTTCACATGGAAATAGCTAAAGCTTGTTCTTGTATGATTTTAGTCTCGTTGTAAGTGCCTGACTGCTGTGAGGCTAATAAGCTGAACCTGAATTTGAATTGTCATTAGGCTTTGGCATGAACTGGTTATGGTTAAAGTTAGGGATAAGGCTTTGTGTAGGTTGTCCAAATGAATTAAAATCAAAAATGTCCTGAGCAGAATAGCTATGTGGTTTTAGTTGTCTGAAAACAACACTAAACAGAGAAATATTTCACACATTTGTGATTAAGCATGATGTGGTGTGTGTTAAAGTGTGTTTGCACAATGCATACACATTATATTAAGATAAAGTGAACCTTTGTTGTATTGCTATTGAAATTATATTGTAGTGATATACAGTATATTGTTATTGAATCATTGCCCAGCCCCAGTCATGATACTGCACATTTTCTGTAAAATCTAATGCAAAATATCCTTATTGAATTGAGGCCATGTCTTTGCCCATTGTACTGTATTTGTTGTTCTCCAGAGTCCCACTCCCTGCAGTTTTTGATATAATACTTGGATAGGTTAGTTTGTGGTGTTTGAGGCTGTTGTGGTGTGATGTGCATCATAATTTGCTAGTGACATTTTCTCTTTGCATAGTCCTACACTGTACCACTCTGTTTTCATTATCTGGTCCCTGGGATACTGGAAGAAACATATTCACACACTGCCATATCCTCCAACAACCCAGGCTGCTTCCTCTGTACTTTAAAACTCACCAGAGGCACTTTGTCACTTATTTTTTTCTGCTGATGTGGTTTTTCATCTTACAAAATGAACTCTGTGTACAAGGCAAGACTTCTGAAAAGATTGTTTCATTAAACCCATTGAGCAGCAAGTCCTAAACAGTTTTCATGAGACACCTAATGTCAGTTAAGGAGAAAAAAAGAAACAGCAGGTGTCGCTCTGATTGAAAACATAGCTGGGGAGCACATTTACTTATTATTGGTTTTATGTAAATGTATGAGACTTTTGTAAAGTGTTGCTGACAGAGGTAGCTTGTATCAGACTGTGCACGTGTTTCTGCACTGTGAACTCTCACACACATAACCTCAGCTATTGCTTCCCAAAGCTCCATGACTGCATGCTGCTCTCATAACAGTATTCATTACTCATTGTTTATTGACTGCTGGTGTGGTATTCATTTTTCACCTTTGGTTTGTTTGAGAAAGCCCTATCATGTGTGTCAGTTGCAGGTGGTAAATCTGTAGTTATAGTAACACATATAGTAACAACATCTACTTGTGTTGTTCTTGGATTCCTTCAACATGCGCATAATTTGCATGTAGCTGAACCAAACCTCAACGAGGAAGAAGGGTCACTGTCTTTGGTGGTTTCATGTAGAAAGCTATTTCAATGTCAGTGTCATTTCCCATAAAGATTTCAGTGATTCCATAGTAATGGGGGTTATGGGGGCATTATTCTGATTCTCATCTACATTGGACACCAAACGAAGTTGGTGCTGCAGGCATCACTTTATTTTATATAACTCCTAACACTAATGGCACAATCACATCATTTTTTGTTTTCACTGTAATTTGTTGTGTAACAGAGTGAATGAGTAAATTGAAGGGATTCCTTATGCCGCTTTAGGTCATTATACAGGAAAGCTAAGATGAAAATCAGCTCTGTCCCAACATTATATGGCTTCATATACAGTAATTGAGTATATCATTGAAAACTGTACTGAAACACCACTGTAAATAAATATTTTCAGTGCAAAGTGCAGATAACGATCCACATTATAACACAAAACTTCATTCAGATTTATCAGGAAACTGCACTCCATTCCTGTCCTGCAGTGTAACTCCATCAGTGAGTCATGAAAAATAAAACCAACAATAAAAGCAACAATAAGAAAGCTCAGAGAAGACAATGGCATAAACACTATGAAACTATGAAACAAATATGTCATAAAAACTAATAGTAAACCTTTAAAACAAACGTGCGTGTATGAGTTGATGCAAGGCGCACAAAGCATTAATGAGTTGCACAAGCATAAAAGTCTCTAATGGGCCAGATCAGAGTGGAGAATACCGGCACAGATAATCACTGGTCATTTACAGTATATCTGGATGCATGATGTCTGCTGTACAATCCCTCAATGGCAGAATGCACTTTAGCTGCCTTTTAATTATTGATGAAAACTGGAATGTTGCTTATGTGTGTTTTCATCGCCTCTGTGTCCAGGTATAGCCATCAGGGATAGGGCTAAAGAGTTTTAATTTCAAATCTGTGATACTGTCTTACCGTGATTTCATTAATTTATTTTTTGCTAAAGGTTGTCATCCTGTCAAAATCTCATACTATCCCATGTCCAGCCACTTTTATTTTTTCACAACTCTGAAACACTCTTGCTCTTTACAAAAGTCTCAGACATTTACATAAAACCAGTGTTTCAAAAGTCTGGATGACATGAGAATGAGATGTCCCTTTTAACTGAATTAATGCATCATCTCACAGATGTTTTTATGCATCGACAATCTGGTTTTACCACAATTTGTTGAACATGGCAAGAGAGCAGAAAAAAGATATGCATGCACAGTCCTGGTTTGACACACTGACACATATCTGAGAGATCAGGTCAGTAATGCCACTCTCACTCAACATACTGTGTACTGTAGCAGCCTTTAACCTGAACCAGCTTTGTATTCGCACACATACACACAAGGATTTACTTCCTACACCTCAGGGTTTTGGGCAGTGAGCTTGCTGTACTGGCCAGTTGGCTCGCTCTATTCGTATGGCACTCTCCAATCAGCACATTCCTCTTTCTCTAGACAGACACTGGGAAACAATTTTTGGCAGTGCATGCAAAGGGTGGGGTAACACTCATATCCTGTCCCCTGACCTCAGATTACACACAGTCACTGTTTTGTTTTACCTCCTGTTCATGCTCAAAACACCACATTCTTGCTCTTCAAAAATGCAGCATTTCCTCTTTTTTTGAAGCAGCTGTTACAGTCACTCTCTCAACCCAGAGACCCTCAGTGTTTCTTTGCCTACTGCCAGCCACAGAATGAGCATGGTTGTGCCAGTCTGTCCCTGTTGTTATGTTCCACACCAACACAGACTCGCCTGTGTCTGTGTTAATGACCTCCATCCCACCCTTCCTCCCTCCCTCCCTCCCTCCCGGCCCCACTGGAACACCAGAACTGGGCTTAAAAGAACCGTGTTTCCATTATCCCTTAACAATAATGCTCCAGTCCACTACAATCAACTTGCTGTTGATTGCTCTACTTGGATGTCTTTTAGTGAGTGTTTTCCTCTTTATAAACAAGTCTGCAGCATGCCTGAGGGATGAGAAACAAAGAAAAATAATCTGTAATGCACATTTGCTGCTTTTGATCTGCAGTACATTCTGGGCCAGATATCTAGGCATGAGGTCAGAGCTGAATGCTGGCCATCCTATTTGAGCTTCTTTTATTTTCTTTTTCGTTTTTTTTTTTTTTTTTTTTTTTTTCAGAGAATGACAACTTTTTTTTACAGAGAATGACAACACAATCTCGCTCATTCTTTCTGTAAAACTTTCTGTGACTTCACCAACTTTTTCTTTGCAAATATTTCACATTCCCCATTTCACAGTGTTGTTAAACCTCTAGGGTTTCCTGCACAGCAAGGATCTGAAATAGGAGACATACATTTTGCAACTCATACTGGTAATATACATATTCAATCCTCAGGGAACCTTTGTTTCTGATTCTGTTGTTTATTCAGGCAAGCACCTTACACCAGAGGAGAGTGTGAGAAAACATCTTAGCAGCAACATAGTATCTGAGTCACGCATGGGTCTCCCCACCCAGTGCTGGCTTATCCAGCTCACCTCCCTTCAATCTGCTGTTGAACTTTGGCTCCCCCTCTCTCCTAATTTTCTTTCCATTGTTGTTTCATACATACACTGGGCCATGTTCCCTCTTGCTTCCTTAAATAACACTCACCATGTGTTTGCCTTTTCCTCCTCCCTCCCCTTTTGCTCACTGTTCCTCCACCCTAACTTTCCCTCTCCCTTATCTTGGATTTTCTCCCTTTTGTCAGTAAATTGGGGCGCAGGTCCCCATGTTGTCACTGCTGTTTTTAGTGGAGGTGTCAGGGTACTGAGACTAAGCAGCTCTTTGGCTCATTGCACTTGACATAGCATGCAGTGTTATCACTGGGCACAGAATGGGAAACACTGAGAGATTATTGGAGATTTCAGGAGTAGTAATGTTTGTGTGTTCAATGGAATTGTGTATGTGTGTTTGTTAACTTTCTTGGGTGTGTCTTTCATACATGTTTGCTGCACAAGCAGGTTGTGTGTTTTGGGGTCCCAGTTTAGTGGACTTTGTGCCTCTGACCTGCCTCTGCTGCTTTGCAACAAAGTGGGATTTCTGCCAGTCCAAGGACGAATGAGGAAGGGGTGGTGCTGGGTGTACAGTGAGAAGAAGAGGGGGAGGTGGAGAAGATAAATGGTTGAGTCCCATGTGAATTTGGCTTACATGGCTTCCTCTTTGCTCAGCATACTTTCCCAACTGTTCCCGACAGCCTTCAGTTTTGCCATTGTTTTTTTTTTATCTGTAAAGTTGTTTTAATCATATTTGGGTTTTGTAGCCAGGAGAAATTTTTTTGTGCACTTGTTATACTTGTTCACTCGGGTTAAAGTGAGGTCAAACAGTGGTGTTGTCTCTGTGCCTTGTTGTAAATGGACTGATTCCTCAAAATGTGGAGTTCAGTAGATTTAGTTTAAATAGGATTATTATTAATAGATAGATAGATAGATAGATAGAACTTTATTAATCCCTTGGGAGTTCCCTTCGGGAAATTACGGAATATATGACTAATATGACTTAATCGCTGTAAAAGTATTAGCTACAGTGGCCTCTGCATGTGTTCTTGTATGTGTATCTTTGTGATGACCAAAAACATACAAACCATAAAAGTGTGGACATTTTGGTCAGTACTCGCATTCTGTCACCCCTTAAAAGGGTCTTTTGGGGGTTTAGACTTGGATTTAGGTTTAGGGTTGGGTTTAGGTTAATTTTAGGTTAAGGATTAAGGTTAGGCATTTAGTTGTGTTGGTTAAGGTTAGGGTAATGGTCTAGGAAATACATTATGAGTGTCCTCACTATGAATGCTGTGCAAACGTGCATGTGTGTGTGTTGCAAGTATAACTCATTTTGTGGGAAGCGAAATCTGTTTACGCAGTCACATTATGGTGGTGAAAACATGTTTAGGTTAGGGTTAGGCCAGTAGTAGGTTAAGGTTAAGGTTAGAGTAAGTGTACATGAAATTAATGTAAGTCAAAGCAATGTCTTTTGTCATAGAAAGTCATAGAAACTAGACTCTGTGTGTGTGTCTGTGTGTATCAGAGCAGAGTTGTGTGTACCTCATCCGGTTCATATGTTTATTTGTGTGTGCAGTTTGTTGGTGTTTGAGTGGTAATTATGACGAAAATAACAGTGTGGTGTCGCTGTCCTCTCTCCTAGGTGACATCACACAGAAGGGCTATGAGAAGAAGAGAGCCAAGCTGCTGGCCTCCTACATTCCCCATTTACCAAGTAAGACCATTGCTTTTTCTGCTTTTTTCACTTGTCTTCTTTTCTAAACAACCCCCTCACTTTTGTGTAAGTGTCATCTCCTCTGACAGAATTACTGGTATTGGTCACACTGAGATTCAGAAACTTATAGTAATCATATTTTCATATTTTAAGCGAGTTACAACTCAGTCTGTTTGGAGAACTACGCTGGGAAAAAAACAACTTACTGTTTGTGGTTTCAAGTGTCAAGTTTTTTTTAGCTTCATGATAAAGTAATGTAACAGACTGTCTAGTGTGCCTGTAATTCTCTTTGTCCAAGTTGTCCAAGATAATTTGTGGCTGTCTGTGGCACTCTAGTGGCCAAAACTGGTACAGCAGTAATATCCAAAATGTAGTCCCTCCACCATTTCTAACCTGTGCTTGTGTGTCTGTGTGTGAATGAAACAGTCATGGTTATAGCTGCTGTTTGTGAACTTGTGAACACAGTTTCCTTTAGCCCAGTGCAAGTTTACAGACAGTCCACACATTAGGAAAGTACCATAGTTACATACGGGCCAATCACCTTTGTCCTCAATGGTAAGCTGATTTGTTTGGATTTTCTTATTGAGCTTCCTCAGATCAGGGTGTGGTGTTTCCTTCAGAGAAATTCCACCACATCAACATTGATGTGAAAAAATAAACCCCTCTTGTTCTGTAGAAAAGAAGTAGAATATATAATATTTGTTCCTGGTAGATTAATGTTGGTCTGTTTTGGTTTAAGCTGCCACACATATTGCATGCTCTGTGAATAGTACACATGTAGGGACTTGTGAATCAAATAAGATCTCAAATGATAGATTTGCGGTTTTAGCTGGCTTTACTTTTTGCTCTACTGCGGAGCAGTTTGTGTTGCATGTCATGTTAGGTAATGGGAAGCTTTATAGATCGAAATATCACTCCCTGCATCTCTACATGACCTCTCAGCCCCTCTTTTCCCTCCAAACCAACATCTCCACAAAGGACCCAGGCCCTCTGGGAGCAGAAGATGATTGACTAAAAATATACTGTATTTGCTTGAATCTAACCCAGTTTCATGTACTCCATTTACAGTACCAGCTGCATCAGTAGAACACATGGCTTATCTAACTTTATGTTGAGAGGTATATTGGCTGTAGAAACCTTTTCCGGACATCACATCATATGCATGTAAAAATGTACATAGCATTTTGAAAACAACAATTTAATTGTGTCTCTTCATATTTGATTGTTTTTTGTTTGTTAATGTTACCCTACACTTGTTTTCGTGGATAAGTCATTATGTATATCTGCCTGTGTTGTGTAGATGTGGATTTGTCTCTCCCAGATGTCCAGCTTTCCCCAAGCCACAGTGCCGACCCTAGCCCAAGTCCTGAGGCCCCAGGTCCCTCCACCTCTTCAGCCTCCAGGCACCACCGTGCACACCGTAGTGGAGGGGCCAGGGATGAGCGTTACAGATCAGGTACATAGCACATACTTGAAAAACAGCAAATTATAAAGCACAATGAATAACCATCCAGCAATCTGTTCATTCACACTCTACTCTTATTCTGTAGACATCCACACAGAGGCTGTGCAAGCAGCACTGGCCAAACACAAAGAGGAGAAAATGGCGCTGCCCATGCCAACCAAGAGACGCTCAGCCTTTGTCCAGTCTCCCATAGATACTTGCACACCACCAGGTAAAGTAGGTTTTCACAGTCACTGGGCTGCTGGTTATATGGCTGGCCACACTGCTGAATTGTTTGGGTCAGAACCATATACAATAGTGTTGCAAAAGTCCTACGCCACCATTTAAATTTGTTGTTTTAGCAGTGCTGTAATGACCATACAGTATAATTATTTTACAATCACTTTATTAAAACACATCCAGGAAATAGGGGAAACATGTATGCACTTTTAAAATAACAATTTGTTTTAGAAATAAAAACAGTTTCTTTCGGTTAGAGTTGAATATTGAGTGTGACCTACACTTACATTTGAACAACAGCACTACCCTGGCTTTCGTAAAACTGGATTGGAACCTTAATTAATGTTATTGGTAAAACCTGTGTTTGTCCGACTAATTCATGTGATATACTTACATTTATAGTTTATTACATCAGGTTTCTTCAAGAGGGTTTGCTAATATATAAAACCATCTAGCAGTCACATCATTCCAATTAAAATGCCAACATTCATAGAATTTGGCAGACATAAAAACAACAAAGCTGGTGGTGGCCTGAGACTTTTGCACAGTATTGTAAAGGTACTTTCACTTTCTGTCAGACACATCTTCTGCATCAGAGGATGAGGGTTCACTGCGCAGAAAGGCAGCTCTCAGTGCAGTGCTGGCCCAGAGCCTGCAGAGCCCTGATTACTGGATCAACCGTTCCGTCCAAAGCTCCTCCACGTCCTCATCTGCATCTTCCACCCTCTCCCATGGAGAGCCCAAGACTCAACCACAGCCCCAACTTCAACCTGCAGCTTCCGTGTTGGCAGACGTACTGGCCCACACACGCATAGGTACACTGTACTGATATGTAGTTCCAGTATTAACACACGTGTGAAAGCAATAATTTGATATGCCTCTTCAGCCACTGAACTTCTATTCTCGTTCCAGAAAACAGTGTCCCCCCGGATGTGACATCCTCCACTCCCCAGGACAGCGGGTCAAGGGTGGACCTGCCCCCAGCAGTCAGGGGCATGAGCCGTGGACAGAGCCGCTCCAGCATGCTTGATACTGCTGATGGTACAGTAGTACACTTAAATGTTTGTTATATATTCACATGCAAGTTTTTTTTTGTCAGTGTTCCTGCTTTATATCAGGAGGTTAAAGAATCCAGTCATGAAAGACATTTTCTGTTTTGCATTAATTGTGTGATTTATAGCATTGTGGTGACAGAGCTGATTGGAGTGTTCAGATCATTTAAAATTCTACCCATGTTCATCAAAAATCATTCTCAATGGTGAATGCTGCTACTGACAGAGATTTTGTGTTTTTTCTTTTGGGTCCATTAATCCTGTCCCTGTCTTGCCTTTCATTTAAAAAAAGGAAAAAGAAAAGGTAATATAAATTAAAATCTTGGGAAGGGGAGGGATGCTGAAGAGGTCCAACTCGGCTTGCTTTCCAACCTAGCTTTTGTCTATCTGTCTTTATGTTTGTCTCATGTTGTAGGTCTAGCTGTAGAGAACATCCTATTGTTGGTTTTTCCTCATGGTTGTCAACTCTGTCTCTTCAAAAACCTCTTAAATCCTTCCTGCTGCTAATTCTGATCTTGATTGCATTCTTGTGCATTGGGTTCTGCCTGTGCAAGGGTGTGATGGAGTTTTGTGTTAGTGACTTGCATGTGTTGGCTGTGTGTAATTTTGGTTGCTTGTTGGCATATGTTTATGACTAGCTGTTTTTGGGGTTTGTCCAGGTGTGCCTGTAAACAGCAGGGTGTCCACTAAGATACAGCAGCTGTTGAATACGCTCAAACGCCCCAAAAGACCACCACTCAGTGAATTCTTCCTTGATGACTCTGAGGAAATTGTAGAAGGTGAGAAACATAGATGGAATATTGTTTTTTTGATCTAAAATCTTGAAAATCATTATCAATGACTTTAAGTATCCCATTTATTTAGCGAAACAATTCTATATATTACACTTTGAATGGATTGCATAATTTTATTATGGGTGATTTCTTTTTGCATATATTTTCTTACCTGCACAGTTATTAACATACACAACATAACTAAGAAATGCCAATTATTATGTAGAATTAAGTGGTGCTACAGAAAATACCCCAAAATTTACTGATTTACAATCTTTCACTAGCCAGTGATCTGTAATTTTAAACTAAAGGTCAGGAATTACACTGAAATGACATGGTTACTCATTGCTAAGTTGTAAATTACGCATACTCATATCAGGAACTATATGTTGCCCATTGTGTTATTGCTGGGTTACTCCCTTATTACCTACTTTTTGGGTTCTGTCTCTTTTGATGCCCAGTTCCCCGGCCAGATCCCAACACCCCAAAGCCTGAGGGACGTCAAATCATCCCAGTAAAAGGGGAGCCCCTTGGAGTGGTCAGTAACTGGCCTCCTGCCCTGCAGGCTGCTCTGGCCCGCTGGGGAGCCACACAGGCCAAGAGTCCTGCCCTCACTGCTCTGGATATCACTGGCAAACCCCTCTACACACTCACATATGGTATGGACCACCTCAATAACTTTCCTATCTTTAAATGTTGACCGCTTCATTTTGAAACATAATGTGATGTGACAAGTTTTTCTACATGAGCTGGTATAGCTGAATAGGTATTTGTTGGCCTGAGACAAATAACACCTACATTACATTTTATCTCCGGGTGGAGGTGGGATGTTGAGTTGAACTGCCCCTGATCAGTTATGCAACATTAATCCATGGTAAATAGACAACAAACATGACACTCACTTTTGTTCTCTGCAGGCAAACTATGGAGTCGCAGTCTGAAGCTGGCCTATACACTGCTGAATAAACTGGGCACCAAGACTGATCCTGTCCTACAACCTGGAGATCGGGTATGTCTGTCAGTCAGCTGCCATTATGCATGTAAATAATAGAAGAACACAAAGAAAATGACGATGAAAATATGCTTCTCTGTCTGTCAGGTGGCGCTGGTGTATCCTAACAGTGACCCTGGAATGTTCTGGGTGGCTTTCTATGGCTGCCTTTTAGCTGAGGTCATTCCTGTTCCCATTGAGGTACCACTCTCACGACAGGTAAATATGTCGAAAAGCATAATAAATGGAATAAGATTAAGATGCTTATCACATTTTCTGGGTATTTTTAAGTATTTGTTAGTGGCGGCCCCAGTGCAGCTGCTTCGAATCATCACTGTTTGTTTGTTAGTTTATTTATTCATTAATTTAAGTAGGGACCTTGCACATTAACTTGTAAATATGCCAGACTAATTTACATTCTGTGTAGTCCCTGTGCAGGTTAATGGAATAGGACAAAATACCCAAGTTCATACACTAAAATATGAAAAAAACAAGAACAAACCAAGAAAAAATGTGAATATAACAATAAGAGCCATTTCAAAAAATGAGGAGAAGCAGATTAGGCTGTCATCCACTCAAAAAAGACAGACTACCAACAATTCAGAATATGTGATGGAACAAGGCAAACCAGTAAGTAGGAACTATAAGTGTTTGAGGGACCTATTGTAAAGTGCTTATGCTAAAGTAATGCCTCATAACTCAAATATTTAGATTTATTATATGACCATCAAATTGACACTAAGAAATGTTGCTGTATGCTTATTGACAACATGGATTTTAATTGCACAGTTTTGTGTGTATGTCTTCTGTGCATCACAAATATCCTCACTTTGGTCTCCCTCTGCAGGATGCTGGCAGCCAGCAGATTGGCTTCCTGCTGGGCAGCTGTGGTGTTAGTCTGGCACTGACCAGTGAGGTGTGTCTCAAAGGGCTACCAAAGACACAGAACGGAGAGATCATCCAGTTCAAAGGTCAGCTAGTAAAAAGCTGTTGTCTCAGCAAGAGTCATCTCTGTTTAAGTATCTTTGGGATTAATTAGCCAAACTCATACACAGTGTAATATTCAAAAGCCATTTTAACAGCAGTATATGTGACTGTTTAGTTGTGTTAATTATTGTCTGTTTACCTTTGGCCTTGAAAACAAGAAGTTACAGGATGAATGTTGTCAATTTTCGGTGGCTCCAAATTAGTGGACCTAAACACACTTTGTTTTTTACTTTGTTTAAGCTTTAATATTTCTGTGTGTTTTTTCTGATGTTTTTATTTTGTTCACCAGGATGGCCAAGGATGAAGTGGGTAGTAACAGACACGAAGTACCTGACCAAACCATCCAAAGACTGGCAGCCTCACATCCCCACTGCCAACACTGATGCGGCATACATAGAGGTAGTCCTAAAAACAGACACATTTTAGGTATTTTTTTTTTATATTGTTGGTATTCTGCATTTAATTAATTTAACTGATACACAACCAAAAGGTGAGGTTTCCATTTATACATCTTATCAGGTGAGACACCCTTTCTTGTACATTACTAAAGAAAGCAGAGCTTTGTGGAATCTTCCTTGGGACATGGCCTACTGTTCCACAAAAGTTAATGGAAATCAGTTCAGTAGTTTTAATTAATCAGACTAGTGTCAAACGATAAGAAGGGTACCAAAATAACTGATATGTAAAGTCCCTGTTTTTAAGCACCCTTCCACTTGTCTGGCTTCTAACAGGGTGGACACACTGCAGTTTGTTGATTTGACAACAGAGAATCATAATTATTTGTATAGCACCATTAATACACAAGGCAATTAAAAGTGCTTTACAGAGGCAGTAGGGCATAAGAATTTAAACATCACATTAAAGCATTGGCAGTAAAAAGGAATGGAAACTGTAAAAGTATGATTTAACAACAATAAAAGAAAGCAGTTGAACTAGCTAAGGAATTTATGGGAAAGCTGACACAATGGATCAATTACTTTTTCACACTGGAATGATTTAAGGGCAGGTGTGATATGGTCCAGTTTCTTGGTGTTGGTCATGATTCTGGCTTCATCATTTTGTCTGATTGATTTGTTTTTACTGAGGCCTCACATCTAATGAGCTACACTACCAAAACTACCAAAGTTTGGACACACCTTCTTATTTAATATGATCCAAAGGTGCAAAGTGTACGAACTTTTGACTGGTAGTGTACATTAAATCAGTAAAAAAAAAAGGCGTGTGTTAAGTCTCTGTGTCTCATACCACAGCTTACAAACACATATCTACCCTGCCGCTCTTCCCCTGAAGGCATCTATTGCATGCACAGCATGCATATGTTTACACAACTTGCACTGTAACAACTTTCGAGGCCCACATGTCCAGTGCTTCAGCATGTGCCGCCTCGTACTAGCCACACTGTGCTAAGTATAAACCAGGCTTAACCCTTAGGCACAAACAAAAGAATATGTGAATTAATTATTGTCTTTATCCTTGTTTTTTGCCTCTTCCACCAAAGTACAAAGCGAGTAAGGAGGGAACAGTGATGGGAGTTGCTGTGTCCAAGATCTCAATGCTGACCCACTGTCAGGCCCTGACCCAGGCCTGTAACTACTGTGAAGGTCAGAGCTCTACACTTGTTCCAAGATTAATGTTTTCTGTTTCTGGCTCTCTCAATATTATCAATATTATCTGTTATGTATGTGTGTGTGAGATGGGATGATGGAACCTTATAAGCTAAGCATTAAAATTGATTTTACCACAGTGCTTAACTCTTGAGCTTGTTAGTGGTATGTTTAATTTGCAGCAAGGCCTATAAATATTTTTACTCTGTCCTTATCATATTTTTCTGACTGTCTTAGGGGAGACACTTGTCAATGTGTTGGACTGTAAGAAGGACATGGGCTTGTGGCATGGTGTCTTAACGGTGAGACAGAATGTGACAGTTTGTATAGTATATCCATACTAGCTGATCTTTTAACTATGGTATGGTGCACAGCATGGTATTGACAATGTGTTTATATTTTTCCCTCATAGAGTGTAATGAACAGAATCCACACCATCACAGTGCCATATGCTGTGATGAAAGCCTGTCCAATCTCCTGGGTGCAGAGAGTCCACATTCACAAAGGTTCAGCCAATATACAAATCTTAATTTAACAGTTCAAATTTGTTCATCAATTTTGTTATTTTTTGTGTAATTTATCCACATTGCAAGAGTTGACCATGCAAGAGTTTTGGCCAACAAACATCATCCTTCAGGGGTTATCTTGTTTTCACAGTTTCACATGGAGTGATGTTTTATGTGTCCATGTAAGAACATGAATGTCTTACTTAACATAAAATGGACTTGACTCTGCCAACTCCCTAGTACAAATCCTGTAATGACTAATTTAGTCCATGTGGTGGTAGAGCCAGTCATAATGACAGAATTTGGCACATTAATTGTTGACCACTTCCAAGACCACCAAGTTGGATAATGTGAGAAAATGTTTTGTCTTGAACCAGTCAAGGAGAAAGGGTGAAGCAAATTCAAAACACAAAACAGCCTGTGGGGATTGTGTTTTAATGTATTTACCTTATGTTGTTGTTGTTGTTCTTACTTTTTCACAGCACGTGTGGCCTTGGTAAAGTGCCGTGACCTCCACTGGGCTATGATGGCCCACAAGGACCAGAGAGACACCAACTTGTCCTCTATACGTATGCTTATTGTGGCAGATGGAGCAAACCCATGTGAGTCATTTGTACACAACTATCATCCTTTTGTAATCAAAAGATACACTGTATACATTTGTTAGGTTGTCAATTTTAATTATGCCTGCCATATTGTGGTAATGTTTAAATTTATTGTTTTTCACCAGGGTCTGTGTCTTCCTGTGACGCATTTCTAAATGTGTTCCAGTCTCATGGTCTGAAGCCTGAGGTTATTTGTCCATGTGCCACCTCACCTGAGGCCTTGACTGTGGCCATACGCAGGTACTTTATCTTCATCCTCACATGCTCCTTGAGGTGCCATTCTGATTATTGGGATTCTGAAACTAGTTTAGGTTTGCTTGTAAACAGCAGACTTATAGTCCCTCCAATAAGTCACGTCAGTGTGTTAAAATTGATTATGGATAAAATATAGGTCATTTTCTTTGCTTTATTATGTCATTTTCTTTGCTTTTTTATCTAGTTAATACTCATCATGTAACTGATATATACATATATATTTATATAACTACAGGAAGTTAAGCGTGTTGAAACTGAGTGACAGGAACAGACAAATGTAAACAGAGATTTGTGTTTTTACCACTGAACTGTCTTACACTACCAGTTACTGCATTAGTGACATCTCTAAATAACATCTTACATTTTTTTATATGAATTTTTTATATGTTTTTGTAAAATCACTAATATGACATATTAATTTTTTTGTGAAGATGACACTACCTAACAAAGATTTAAAGCCACTTCACGTTGACATGTCTTTTCTCTTTATGATTTAATGCTATTGTATATAGACAACAGGAATTGTCAAATTTGTTAATTTGTAAAAATGACATGTTAATTAAGAGATAAAAATATGCGTACTGTTTAAAAAAAAAAAGTGTTAAATTAGATTTTTCCCTCTCGACAGGCCTGGTGCACGTGGAGCTCCACTGCCAGCCAGGGCCATCCTGTCCATGGGTGGGCTGAGCCACGGTGTGATCAGGGTGAACACAGAGGACAAAAACTCTGCTCTCACTGTTCAGGATGTTGGCCATATTATGCCTGGAGGTAAGAAACTGCAGTTGGTTTAAACAGGCATTGATTCAGCATAACTGCTGCCACATTTACTGTGGATTATTACTTTGTCTTAGGTTTTTTCACCGTCTCCTTTAACATCAGAATGCAGGCTCTAAAACATGTAATGTTAATCTTGTGAACTGTTTGTCTTTCAGCTCTGATGTGCATTGTGAAACCAGACGGACCTCCTCAGCTGTGCAAGACGGATGAAATAGGAGAGATTGTGATCAACTCACGGGCTGGAGGCACCATGTACTATGGTCTGCCTGGAGTCACCAAGAACACATTTGAGGTCTTTCAAACTTTAAAAGCAACATGTTAGAATAGCTGCCTAAGAGACTCATCCTATGCCAATCAGGGATCACAATGTTCAATATCTATCAGTATATGAGACAAGAATTGTGGGTTGCTGCATCACGCAACACATAGCCTGTCAAAAAGTTATGTTAATTCTTAAGAATAGTCTTAATGTGTGCTAGGATCAGCTTCAGCTACCCTCATCCCTGTGTAGTATATGCCGGATTAGAGAATGGATCAATTGGAAAGCGCTGATTCAAATGATCCACTAGATGGAGCCACCCACTCTATTTCATGACAGAAATGCATTGTCTTTATGAACTGAAATGCAACTTCTTAGGACTCTTGACTTATGATCATTTTGACTAATATTTTTAGACGATAACAACAGTAAAAATATACCTACAGTATATATCGCTGTTTTATTCTAGTCAGTGATCTCACTGCTTTTCGATAGGTGATCCCTGTTAACCAAGCTGGAGCACCCATTGGAGAAATTCCCTTTACTCGGACTGGTTTGCTTGGATTTGTTGGACCGGTAAGCTTACACCTAAAAGAATGCGAGATATTCAGTTTGATAAAGCTGAGAAGACAGGTATTTTATGTCCTTAATGAGTTAAATCTGCCTGCTCCACAGGGAAGTCTGGTGTTTGTTGTGGGGAAGATTGAGGGGCTCCTGCTGGTGAGCGGCCGTCGCCACAATGCAGACGATCTGGTGGCTACTGCACTTGCAGTGGAGCCTGTCAAAACTGTTTACAGGGGGAGGTAAGTCACTGAGTGCTCCCGGTGAGCCACTATGTGTCTGTTTCTGTCCAACTACATCACATTAAAGTATGCACATAGATAATAATAATAATAATAATAATAATAATAATAATAATAATAATAATAATAATTATAATAATAATAATACATTTTATTTATAAGCACCTTTCAAGCAGCCAAGGATACTTACAAACAGACAATAACAAAGAAAAATCAAGGATAAAACAAAGTAAAAACAAATTAAAAACAAGGTTAAACAGATAATGGACTGACAGAACTAGAGAGAGTACGCTATTTTGAACAGGTGGGTTTTTAGTCTTGATTTGAAGAGGGGAAGGGAGTCCGAGTTGCGGTTGTCTGGTGGGAGGGAATTCCAGAGATGAGGGGCAGAGCGGCTGAAAGCTCTGCTCCCCATGGTGCTGTCAGGCGGGGGGCACAGTGAGGTGGATGGAGGAGGAGGATCTGAGGGAACGGGAGGGGCTATTATGTGAAGGAGGTCAGACAGATATGGAGGGGCGAGGTTGTGTATGGCCTTGAAGGTATAGAGGAGGATTTTGAAATGTATTCTGAATTTGACCGGAAGCCAGTGAAGCTCTTGCAGGATGGGAGTGATGTGGTGAAAGGAGGGAGTTCTGGTGATGATGCGGGCAGCTGAATTCTGGGCCAGTTGAAGTTTATGGAGGGATTTGTGGGGGAGACCAGAGAGAAGGGAGTTGCAATAATCAATACAGGAGGTGACGAGGCTGTGAATGAGGATAGCAGTAGTACTGGGGGTAAGGGAGGGGTGAAGACGATTGATGTTGCGTAGGTGGAAGTATGTTGAGCGGGTAGTGTTATTGATGTGTGATTGGAATGATAGAGTGCTGTCGAGGATGACACCCAGACTGTTAACCTGAGGGGAGGGGGAGACAGAGAAGGAGAAAGTGTCAACTTTGGAAAGTGTGGACTTGGTGCCAATGAGAAGGATTTCAGTTTTATCACTGTTTAATTTGAGGAAGTTTGATGAGAACTACAGGAAACGCTTAATAGTCCAGCAGTAAATATGTCCATGTGTTTGTAGTATGTTGTTGGTGAGTAAAAAGAGTAGTGCTGGTATATCCCTCCATACTGAGTAATCCATTGATAAGGTTTCTGCATGTCTTCGAAATCAGTATTGCAGTTCCTCAATTTAAGGAAAAAATGAAATTAAATGAAATTAAATAAATTTAACAGACTTACACACTCAAGGTGGCTGCTTCATATTGTCATATGCAGCTTAAAATATTGACAAAATGGTTCACATATGTTGTATTTAATTTAATTTTAATGTAGAATAAAAAAAAATTACAGCCTCTCTGCGGGTTTCTGCTCACGTCCATGCAGGATTGCAGTGTTTTCAGTGACGGTATTTTATGATGAGAGGATAGTGATTGTGGCAGAGCAGAGGCCTGATGCCAGTGAGGAGGACAGCTTCCAGTGGATGAGTCGAGTACTGCAGGTAAATCGCACATTTGTCATCATGTTTGTTTGTATATTCACTCATTGATGATTCCCAAATTACAACCCTCTCTTCCTTTTTTGTTTTGCATATGCTTTGCATAGGCCATTGACAGTATACACCAGGTTGGCCTGTACTGCCTTGCCCTCGTCCCAGCCAACACCCTCCCCAAGACGCCACTTGGAGGTATTCACATCTGTGAAACCAAACAGAACTTTCTGGAAGGAAACCTGCATCCCTGTAATATCCTCATGTGCCCCCACACCTGTGTTACCAATATGCCCAAACCACGACAGAAACAGCCAGGTAGGCTTACACTGACTGTATCTACTAGTGCTTACTGTTCTAGCATTGCAGCAAGGAGAGACTGTAGGAAATACTGTCATGTCTACTGACTTATTAATTTATTAAATCCATGATTATGACTGTTAATGGGTTTTGTTTCTTCTATTTGTTTCCTTGTAAGCGTGGTTATTCAAAAATGTGTATTTACCTGATCTAAATTATTTCTGATTTTCACAGTGGATGTGGGTCCAGCTTCTATGTTGGTTGGCAACTTGGTGGCAGGGAAACGGATCGCTCAGGCTACAGGCAGAGAGCTGGGTGTGGTGGAGGACCAGGACCTGATCAGAAAGGTACTAAACCCAAATCACCATACTGACACCTAAAATAATTATCAGACTTAATTTAAAGACTTTAAATTTCTTCAGTAAAACAAAGTGTTGATAACATTAACATGTGATCAGTAGTGTTGCTTTTCTTATTCACTCTAAATTTAACACGCACTAATGGTGCTGCAATGATTGGCCAACAATTAATCAACTCCTAACATTACAACATTGTAACATTACAACTCACCATAGGCTTTACTGTGATGCTTTTTGAAAATGTTTCATAGCCAAAACAAATAATTAATAAAATAACCAAAAAATAATCAGGAAATGTATTATGAAATGATCATTAGTTTGCAGCTTTTCTCTTCATGAAACATAAATCTTCACTGATTTTAGAAATGGAAATGCACTGAACAGACATTAATGTCTTCTCCTAAATCTCTATTGTTCTCCTTTTATTTTGCTTGGGTTGGGTGTTAGCTCTGTATGTGGCCCACCATGATGGTAAGGCTCTAGTCTGGCCCCCATTTGTCTTTGCTTCTGCTGCTTCTGTCAGTCAGATGTGTTTGCAGATGTCTAGCCCTGACAGCCTGATGGCCTCCAGCTATAGTTTTTGGCTAAGATGATTGTCCAGGCAGACAAATTTGTCAAAATAATACAATAAACATATAATGAAGTCAATGGCATCATCCATTTATGAATACCCATTTATGAGTACTTTGCCATAAACTTTTAAAATGGGAGTTGGCCAGCTTTGCTCAGTACTCAGCAGTAAATGAATTCAGTTTTAATTGTAAATGAACATTAGTTTATTATTTTTATTTTATTTTATTTTTTTTCCACAAAATCTGCATGTACAGTTTTTGTTACGCAGTTGTAAATTCTTAGTATATTTGCGCAATAAAAAACCAATGCTTTATATCTTGTAAGTATCAGACGGGAACATTTTGTGTGCACCTCTGCTCGCTGTGTTCACTGTGATGCACCCATGTGTGTAGCATGGCTTTATGAGTTGTGGTCAGGGCAGCTGGTCTGCATGATTTCACTTCTGATTTATTGTTGCGCAGAGTGTGACCTGTGAGAGTGGATAGACCAATGGACAACTCCAGCTGGAGATTTTAATGTGGCCAAATTTATGCCAATGTTGTAAATTATGTGTTTATATATCTGGAGAACATCATCTTGGTGTTAACTTTATTTATTGCTTTTTTGTTCTCCCTAATGCTTATATTCCTCTGTCTTAAAAGGAATTCTTTCTTTCTTTCTTGCACCCTGTCCTATTCTGTCCTCTGCACTGTCACTGACTAGTTACTCATTTTATAAACATATCATGATGGATATACTGATTAATATAATGTGTTCAATGCTTCTTATGTAAAAAACTAATACTGGATTCTTTCATTAGAGCAACTTCATTTAATACACAATGAACTAAAGTATTCATTTTTTAATGGGAATGTCTTTGCTTTTTTTTTGTAATTTCTGTTTTAAACAAGGTAAACTTACAAATAATACACAATAGTCAACCAAACACAGACAAAAAAGAAACAAAACAAAACTGGTCCATGTACAGCAATAAAGTAAGGTTTTGACAGACGTGAAACGAGACTCTGCACTCACACTTTGCCCCATGCTACATGGTGACATAAGACATAACATGTAATCTATGAGTCAGGTCCCAACCATCATATAATTTATTTAAATCCAGATTATAGTCATTTCCAAAAAGTTCCAGTGGCTTCCTCCATTTCTGCTGAAAAAAGATGAGTCCTTCCATCCAACTACTGCCTAAGTTACAGTTACAATCCCTGAGATCAGAGATTTCCACATGGCGATAGAGGAAGGGTCACCCCAACCCACTTGATCACTATGGTTTTCTTGCTATCATTAGAAGTGACTGAATCACATTCTCATTTATTCTAGAGACAGGGACCTTCCCCAATAAGTAGCGCGGTGGGTCTACTAACAGCAGCTGGCCCACTGCTGCATTAACATCAACTTATTTGCTTTTAAAAGTTATCACCAAACTTTGTTTGTAAGGCCTTTGCTTTGTTAGTTTTTGACAGTGAGCCAGGTACAGATGGTCCTAGCATGATACCTGGCAAAAATATTCTCTGGACTCTCCCGTCCTCCTGTGCTTGTGTGTGTCTATGTGAGAGGTCAAACCACGTCTTTGACACCCTTTAAAAATGTCTTTCACAATCTTCAAAGTCTATGTGAAAAGAGAAAATGTATCTGTTGCCACTAAGAGGACAGTATTTGACTGTGTTCAGGCTTTTATGTGTTTCTGTTCTTTGTATATGGGTTATTATTTGCCACTGATGTGCATTTGTAAGAATTTCAGTTGTGCTGTAGATGCTTTTTTTTATGTGACTATATATATGACTCATTACTCTTTGTGCCTTTTTAGCACCAGTTCTTGTCTGAAGCGCTGCAGTGGCGAGCCCAAACCGATCCAGATCATGTCCTGTATGTGCTGCTCAATGCCAAGGTAGAAGAAACACACGCACACAGCAACTAGACACACAGATGCACATGTTTGCACTTCCATCAAAGTGAGGACTCTCATAGACATAATACATTCCCTAGCCCCTTACGCTAACCTTAACCATCACAACTAGATCCCTTACCCTAACCCTAACCTAAACCCAATTCTAACTCTAACTCTAAAACCAGGTCTTAACCCTGAAAAAGCCCTTTTAAGGGGTGACAGAGTGAGGACCAGCCAAAATGTCCTCACTCTGTCAAAATGTCCACACTCTGTAGGGTTTATACAATTTTTGGTCCTCACTCGGCAAAAAGTACAAGAACAGACACACATATACACACACATAGTGAACCAGCCAGTCTGAGACATCTCAATCCATACAAAGAATGCATAAATTTGTCTCGGAAATTGTTACCGAGTACAAATGGTAATCCATTTTGTCTGTTGTAAGGCTAGCATAGCTTCCTTTTGTTTTTGCACTAGGGGGTGGCAGTGTGCACAGCCACTTGTGCTCAGCTACACAAGAGAGCTGAAAAAATCACAGCCACCTTAATGGAAAGAGGAGGGCTCAACACAGGAGACAATGTAGTGCTGCTTTATCCCCCAGGTAAACATAGACTCACTGCTTGTCTTCTATAGACAACCAATTGTGTAAGATATACAATGAAAAGATTGACTGATTAAAATGTCTAAAGTAAGTGAATCTCTACAGGTATCGACCTGATAGCTGCCTTCTATGGATGTCTCTATGCGGGTGTTATTCCTGTGACAGTGAGACCGCCTCACCCACAGAACCTGGCTGCTACTCTGCCCACTGTCCGCATGATCATCGATGTGAGTACACCACCTGGACAAAAATTCAGTAAACAGTATGAAGCATACAAGAGAATAATAAAGTGACAACAAGTAGTGCATGGGCAACATTTGTGTTTGTGGAATTCAGTTATGGCTTAGGAAAGAAGGAATAAACACAAAAGTGTTTATTTACCCAGTGAGTGATTTCCATGTAGGAAAACCTAAATGGGTTTTATAAAACATCTCAAAAGTATGGTTTTTTTAATCGAACATCTGTGTTTTATGACCTCATCTATGTGTTTGCTGTGTGTCACAGGTAAGCAAAGCAGCCTGCATCCTCACCACCCAGCCTCTTATGAGGATCCTCAGGTCCAGGGAAGCTGCAGCCAGCGTCAACGTGAAGACGTGGCCCACTATCATTGATACAGGTGCTGGACCCTGTTAAGATCTAATCAAATAAGAATAGTTAAGATGAGGATGATTTGAGACAGGTGGAATATGTTGGTACAAGAATGATGTAATGATGTATGCACACAAAATCTTTAGTCTTAAAAATACTGTATGTTCCCCATTTGGCCACAAGATGTCCTCTTTACCTTTATCCCTTCTCTGAACACAGTGAACAGTAGTGTAAGTTGCAACAGTACAAGTTGTGTTGAGCTTTTTCACTGTGCACAAAACATATAACATCCTCCCACCTCCATTACATGAACTGTTCTGAGGCAAATTCTTGAGGGCAAATAGTTAAACCAACAGACAGACAATGCTCATTATTTATTTTTGTCAGGAAAAGGTAGGTTTAAATAAAAATCTACTCCTTTCTCCTCCCAGATGATCTTCCCAGGAAGCGGCCTCCACACATTTATAAACCTCCCACAGCAGAGATGTTGGCCTACCTGGACTTCAGTGTGTCCACCACAGGCATGTTGACTGGAGTTAAGGTAAATAACTCACAAATCATGTTCATGGACTTAAGGTAAATGTTTGCATGTACTTACCTTATATTTACAGTATATGACTCATGAACAGTTTATTAGGATTTGTCATTTTTGCGCATACACCAAAGAACCACAATAGCCTGACCCTGGCTCACTCAAAATTGGAGTGGAATCCTAGTTAATGTTATTGGCAAATCCTGTGTTTGTTTTACTATTTTATGTCAAAAGATATCTGCTGTGAAAAAGGTCCATTACACCAGGTTTATTTAAGACATACTTGAGTCTCACATACACATGTTGTATGAGTTAAACTCTTTGATAGTTTGCTGACTAACCTTCAGTCACATCATTCCAATCCAAATACCAATGATCACACATTTAGACAACCATAAAAACAACAAAACCGTTGGTGCTCTGATACTTTTGCATGCTTCTTTATATAACAGAAAATAATTCTTAGTTTTTTATACATTTCTCTGCAGATGTCTCATGCTGCAATCAGTACCCTGTGCCGCTCCATTAAGCTGCAGTGTGAACTTTACTCCTCACGCCAAATAGCCATCTGTCTGGACCCATACTGTGGCCTGGGCTTCGTCCTATGGTGCCTCTCCAGGTGACTTACCCACTGACTGAATATCATATTTATTTTGTTACAGTAGCCTGTACATGTAGCAGTGTTACTATAGCGTGTATGTTTTTGGTTCAGTGTTTACTCAGGTCACCAGTCCATCCTTATCCCTCCACTGGAGCTGGAGATATCACTGCCTCTGTGGCTGAGTACGCTCAGTCAGTACAAGATCAGAGACACCTTCTGTTCTTACTCTGTCATGGAGCTCTGTACCAAAGGCCTAGGGACCCAGACAGAGATGCTGAAGGTCAAACACACACAAACACACATGTGCTTCTATCAAAGTGAGGACCCTTATAGACATAATGCATTCCCTAGCCCTTTTTCCATAACGTTAACCATCACAATTAGATGCCTAACCCAATTCTAACCCTAACTCTAAAACCAGGTCTTGACCCTGAAAAAAGGTTTAATGAGAGCACAGAGATTGGACTTGAGAGCAAATGAGCAGCAACTCTTCATGTGAAAATTTTTCTGCATTTCTTTTTGTAAGAGATAAGGGCATCATAAAAACAATAAATGAATAATCAAGGACAGTTGCAGGTTGGGGCATTAAACATCATTCTACAGTAGAAGGTTGGATGACAGACTTCACTTTACTGACACTACATTCTAAACATTTGCATATTTACTGCCAAGTCCTTGTAACTCTTCATATCTTAAAATGTAAAAGCTTCTTCTTGTTTCACTTCAAAGCAGTAAGGATTCAAATGTCCACATATGCTGAGTGTGTTATTGTGTAGCTTCATCTATATGTTACTGGTAAATGCATAAAGACTAATCTTTAAGTGTTTTTGTTTCCAGGCCCGGGGTCTGAATCTGTCATGTGTGCGGAGCTGTGTGGTTATAGCAGAGGAGCGGCCTCGTCTCTCTCTCACACAGTCCTTTTCCAGGCTCTTCAAAGACCTTGGCCTGTCGCCGCGTGCTGTTAGCACTGCTTTTGGCTCCAGGGTCAACCTGGCCATTGGCCTGCAGGTTGATTTCATACAGACAAGCTATTTACTATTTACTTAAATGTTTATGATTCACATTATTATTTAGTGCTGTTTAATTCAACTAATTTTAGTTGCATTTTTGTTTCAGCACATTTTACTAACTGGATTTCATGTTGTTTTCCTCTCTATGTCTGTAGGGCACAGCTGGACCAGATCCCTCCACTGTCTATGTTGACATGAAGTCTCTGCGTCATGACAGGTGAGACTCTCTGACTAGTACAATGGTAACTGCAGTCATGGAATTATGTGAGATAACGAAAACAAACAGAGCAAATTAAAAAAACAAATATCTGTTTCTTGTCAACATCTCTCAGGGTGAGGCTGGTGGAGCGAGGAGCGCCACAGAGTCTTCCACTCATGGAATCGGGCACTGTAAATATTGATTATTGACCAGTTTAACTCATTTGTGCAATGGTCACACTGAACACAGAGCCAGAGAGGTAATAAAAGTGGTTCTCCCTAAAGCTAAAGCCTCCTCTGTGTTCTCCTTTAAGATTTTACCGGGGGTGAGGGTCATCATCGTCAACCCAGAGACCAGAGGCCCATTGGGAGATTCACATCTTGGGGAGGTGAGAGGGGAAAGATGATTATGGGGTAATGACTTTCCTGTTAGAGTCACAGTGATTGTTTAAATTCATATCTTATTTTTTTTTCTACTGGGTGAATTTGTTAGTACAGATATTTAGATGTCACAGAAAGAGAAATCCTCCTATATTTCTGTCTTTGGTTAGATATGGGTAAACAGTCCTCATAGCGCTAGTGGCTACTACACCATCTACGGGGAGGAGAGCCTGCAGGCAGATCATTTCAACACCAGACTCAGCTTTGGGGAACCCCACACCCTGTGGGCCAGGACAGGCTACCTGGGTTTCATCAAGAGGACTGAGCTATTAGATGCAAGTGGAGGTGAGATGATGACGACAGACAAAAGTGAAACAAACTCACAGCCAGATAGGGACGAGCAGGTTATGAACATTTTAAATTATATTGATTAATTTTCAAACAAGGTATAGGATTACACAGTACCATTAATACTGTCACATACAGTGTGTGTAAACAAATATTGTTAGTAAAATAAAACACCATGATGCTTTTAATATTGCTGTACTGTACATTATATGGTAAATTATACTGTACATTATATGGTAAATGGACAGTGTTTACAATATACAATTTAAAGCACGCTAAGTCCTGAATGATTACTCAAAGCATTTTACCATATAGTTCAAAAATGCATCCTTATTGTGTCACTCAAAAATTCTGTTCACACACTGATGAAAACAGCCATCAGGGGCACTTGGGAGGTCATTGTCATCAGTGTCCCTGACATGACATGTGCACTGGAGGAGCAGGGAATCAAACCACTTACCTTCAACAGTCACTTTTGCTCATTAATTTCCATCGTCTACTCTGGCAAAATATAATCAGGCATATTCATTTATAGTACATGAATATAATGTCATATCATTCACTTATATTTTAGACCATAACTTTGAGTTGTCACGTTTGTCCTTCAGATCGTCACGATGCCTTGTTTGTGGTTGGTTCTCTTGATGAAACGTTGGAATTGAGGGGGTTGCGTTATCACCCCATCGACATTGAGACATCTGTGTCCCGAGCCCACCGCAGCATTGCAGAAAGGTGAGAGTCAAACTGTTGTACTAATCATGTGCATGACATACATTCACCACCCAGTTTATCAGTTACATACATGTTAATAAAGTGTGGAGATTTAACATGTTGTGGGTTCATGTGTGTGTGTGTGTGTGCGCACGTGTGCGTGTGCGTGCGCGCGCGCATATATATATATATATATATATATATATATATATATAGTAAGAGGTCCCGGCTTCCTCCCACAGTCCAAAAACATGCAAATTTAGGGATTACGCTAATTGGACACTCTAAATTGCCCGTAGGTGTGAATGTGAGAGTGAATGGTTGACTGTCTCTATGTGGCCCTGTGATGAACTGGCGACCTGTCCAGGGTGTACCCCACCTCTTGCCCTATGTCAGCTGGAGTTAGGCACCAGAGCCCCCCCCAACAGCTATGACACATTCACTCACCTCTGTTCCCTATTCTGATGCTCACTTTGAACTTCAGCAGATGATCTTGACCATGACTTTATGGCTAAATGCATTGCAGTTGCTACCATGTGATTGGCTCGTTAGATAGTTGCTTTTACAAACAGTTGAACAAGTGTACCTTGTTCAACAAGACTAATATAGTTTACAAAATCAAAAATATAACAATTTGGACTGTGCTCTACACACTCAGTGCTGTGTTTACATGGACCAACCTGCTGGTGGTGGTGGCGGAGCTGAGCGGTTCGGAGCAGGAGGCCTTGGACCTGGTACCCCTTGTCACCAACGTGGTGCTGGAGGAACACCACCTCATTGTTGGTGTGGTGGTTATCGTGGACCCTGGTGTGATCCCCATCAACTCCAGAGGAGAGAAGCAAAGAATGCACCTACGAGACTCCTTCCTGGCGGACCAACTGGACCCCATCTATGTGGCCTACAACATGTGAACACCTTCCACCAACCGATGCAGGTAACTGAGCCGGGGTCTGAGGACTGACATGAGGGATAAAGCTTTGGGGGTGCGTTCAGTGGGAACCCCCTGGTGTTGACCTCAAAACACTGAACAATTTGGGACTGCAAGCACAGTACCAGCGTCGTAGTAATGAGATTGTGCTTCCCTCTCAGAAACTGTTCTTCTTTGCTTCCACCTGCTCAACCACTGCAGTCAATGTTCACTGATATTTTTCTCCTTTTAATAGTAGACACATCTGTCACCTGGAGGCAATATGCTCTTCATCCTCTTTGTGCATCCCACATTACCTTCATTGCTCAAATTCATGTTTTTACATTTTTAATTACGTCTTTTTTATCAAAGAACAAATTCTACTCTCCTCATTGCTTGGTTTTCATCCTCAAGGATTCATCCCTGTGTGTACATCGTTTTATTTTTTAACCCCCTCAGTTCTTGACGGCAGGCTCGTGAAGTGGAACTGCTGAGAGGTGCTGGAACTTTCCCCCTTTGACTTTTTAAGTCCTCACGCCTGAGTCCACTTTCTTTCTCACCTGCCTCAAGAGGACACCCACTAGGCCGCTGCTGTCACAAGTCGGCCAATCCACATCAGTATTACCAAGTGCCACCAGTAAGTGCAGCTCACAGAGAGAAACTTCCTACCAGGTGCACTGTGGCTTTCACCTCCCATCAAATACGGACACATCATCTCCTGAATCATACACTTGAATTATATGTTGCAGGAAAAGAATTTTCCTAAACTTATAGTAATGGTAAAACCCATTTCCACTGTAAGTAGGAGTCAATCCATTGCATTGTCTTTTCGATTCTGGCAGTACCAAATTTAAAAAGTTACAGAGAAAGCTATTGAAACTATGCCTGGTGTTTTAAGCGTGCATGCTGATTCAAAGGTTTTATCAGCAATAAACGATAAAAAAGCATTGGATCAGCAGTGGATCGGAGGATTTGGCTTTGCACTTGCTGAACAATTAGACTGCACGTGACCTCTATTTGTGCCTTTTAATGTTTAAGCAATGCATGCAAGGCAAAACGAAAAGCATCTGTTCCTCTGAAAGTAAATTTGTGATAATGTTTGAAACACCTAGAAGCTCTGTGCTTGGAAGGTGTCTCTGAGTTTCCCCCTCATCCAGACAATTAAATACTCCATTCAGCTTAAATATATACTGCCAGTCAAACTGGTAGTGTAAAGAAAAACCTTCCCTTTGATTGTATTTATGAATCCAGGTAGTTGGACATGATGTACACCCATGTTCTTTGTGTATCACACAAGTAAAATATTAACATGTTGATTTGTATGAAAATACAGTCAAGTTAAAGACACGGTTTTGAGCAAAACAGCTTAAATCTCTAGGCTAGGTGTTTAGATTCTGCGAATATACTCAGAACAGTGAACTATGTCTTGAATACATTTGGGTCATATATATTTGTTTTGTTGGAAAACCAGGTGCTTAGCTCAAATTAAATATTAATATACAGGGGCACGACTAACTGATGACAGCAGCAGCTAGAAAAACTAAACTCAAGCTTGGAAACACCTGGGAACTTGCGTGTTCCAGGTGTTGGGACCATATCGCTCTGCTTTCATTAACTTGCAATGCCAATGAGCTTTTAAAACTTCTGAAAAAAGGACTGTTTGATCATTTTCTACTTAAAATGACATTTGGTCAAACTGAGCTGATGAAGACTGTGCAGCATGATTGAAAACAAAGTAGCAGGTCAGAGGTTCCACAGGATAATTCACTGACACTGTCAGTCTGTGTGTAGTTTTCCATCATCTGTCATTCAGTGTTATTGTCATGAGTGATTAGATAATTGTAGGTGACCCAGTCAGTGGCTTTAAGATATTCCTGGTTATAGTGAATAATAAAAAAAAAACAGAATCAGACATGAGTACACAATGAACCAGGTCCAGTTTATAACTCAAAACCTTCATATCATTTATTTGTTTTTGTAGAGGAAGACACAAGGGGGTGTCTTCATCATTTCTAGTTTGAGTCATCATGCCTTTCTCATTTCACCATCACCCATTAAACTAACTCTTTCTGAATGTCAATAACACTGAGTAGAAATTAAGAATGAACAGTAATCAGTAAGCAATTTGTGATTTTTAATTGGCAGAATCCTCCTTTTTAAAAAGGGGAGGCAATAAGTGAGGATATGGATGTTCATTTGTTTACTGCATTTTAGAGGTCAAATACCGTTTTACTGGTAATGTGTAGATGGAAATGAACTTTGTCAATATGAACAAAAACTTGACTGATCTTTTCATACTTGACTGCATTGTTAATTTAATAGTATCACTTTGGAAAAGAGGAAAAAAAAAAAAGGTTTCAGATAATTTTGGCAGGAACAATGTGCACTTTCCCTTTGTGTGTGTGTGTGTGTGTGTGCGCGCGCATGTGTGCATTCAGGAGTGTGTAATGTCTGTATGTCCAGTTTAATAGTAATATTTCTGTTTTTCTAGTGCAACAAAGTTTGTCTTTTGTAAGAAAGTGATACCAGAATATTAAACCATTTTTTAATTTCTTCTTTTTTTATGTCGCCTCCACTGTATTTTTAGTTCTCTTCATCCAAATTGGAATTTAATATATTTAATCGGGGTTCCATCAATATTTTCCTGATGTAATCTTTCTTTGAAAGAGCACAATGTCTACCAACAGCTGGTTTGGATTAGAAGCAGCTTGACTAAGCACAGCACATCTGTAAGCCACTCTCCATTCAGTGACGGACACTGACGACGTGTAAGTGAACCAGTATCTGAGGCAAGTAAGACTCAAGAATAACAAACTGAAGCTTCTGAGCTACTGTGTAATAAATGCTTTGTTGCTACTCTTTCACTCCAACAAATTTTAATAAAGTTTTATAGTTTCATTTTGCCCTTCAAGCCTTGTCAATAGACATTGGTGCTATTCATTAAGGGAAAGCTGACGGACTTTTGTCCTCCAATGTCACAGCACATTTCTTCTGGATGCCATTGTTGCGTTTCAACTTCATAATCTTCAACGTGTTCGGTTGCAGTTATTATTCTTGTTTTTTGTATCATCATCATTTTCATCTGCTGCAAGATCTGATTTCAAGTCTCTTGACAGGCAACTCCATGAGGACAACACAAGTCAAGTCAGCTTTCTGTGTTCGGGTTGTCGTGTTGTGAGGAATGTGTACATTTCAAACCTCCAAAGTTATTCTAAGCACAAAATGCAAATGTACATGTGAGGTAATGAAATTAGGATCCTTTACACAAAAAAAGTCACAAAACTCAAGGGCCCACAATGTATACCTCAACGACTGTCTGTTCACTATGCATCGTCGAGCTGCAAAAAAAACATTCTGAACTAGTCAATGGTGCGATAACTTGTAATATGTCTTACTTGACAAAACACTGTCACTCTGTCATTGGATGTGTTTCATGTTAAATAAAAAAAATACTTTGTCAGAGTGCTTTCTTTCCCTGTGGTTTCCTCACTAATCATCTTTCATTACAGAGAAATAGAACCTTTCCTCCTCCGGGTGTCAGTCTACTTACTTTATGTGAAAAAGGAAAAAAAAATACATACTGCTCACTACATCAGCTCAACCTAGTTTCAGTCAGTTTGACATCTAAACTGCCTTTCACTTCACATCTTGGAAGATTTTAAGAAATAATGGGAATATATTTTTATAACATCCTTAAATGTGTCATGCTGTCCAGTTTGGTCAAATCTATCTATTTGGGCAAATCAGTATTGATGTGCACTATGACAATAATCCAGGCTCCCGGCAGGTGAGATATACCAAGGTGCTGATTAAAGAGCGCGGATATTGCACATGTGTGCCTTGGTCTATTCACAATAAATGACTACTGTAAAATGTGCAAAATTCTGAGAAATGTCTGGCTGATTTTATTTTTATGTTGACAATACAAATATTCACTATCCAGTGATTCTGAAAGAAGTTGATAGAAGCCAAAAAGATTATAATGAATTTGAAACAAATCATCATTTCTTTGAACTGGTTTGGCCTTTTTCTTATAAATCCAGATGTAAATCCACCTGCTGCTGTTGGTGTGAACACCCTGACAGAAGCACCAGCACCTCTGCTGTCAGCCCGAAGCAAACATGAACGACCTTCACGTGATCTGGTAAACACAGATTTTATTTATAAGTGACTCACTCACGCGAGGAATTTGGAAAATTATTTTCTTTTCAGTGAATGTCTTCCTGTCTTTTGAATGTGTCTCTTCACACATTAAATCATATTTTAATTTAAAGTATTTATGAAACTGGGGTCACGCTGGGGGGTAGTGGCTTGCACTATTGTCTCACAGTAAGAAAGTCACTGGTTTGAATCCTCCTTTGATTAAGGGCCTTTCTGCATGGAGATTGCATGTTCTCCCTGTGTGTGAGAAAACATACAAAGGTTTTTTTTGACACACTAAACAGACCATAGGTGTGAATATGAGAGTGAATGGTTGTATCTATGTGCATGACCTGCATTGGACTGGTGACCTGTCCAGGGTGTTCCCTCCATCTCTCACCCTAGGTCAAGTGGGATTGGGTCCAGCTCCCCTCGACCCTCATATGGGGGATAAAATGGAAGACAATAAGTGAGCAGTGAGTGAGAAAGTGGGTATTTCTGAAATAGTTGTTATGAGGGCAGTATGAGTTTTTTTTTGTTTTGTTACAGTGACTGAGATCATCAAACATTACAACAAATGCATCCAAATCTCAAGAGGACAGTCTTTGGTTTCCCTTTTATAAGTGAAATTAGTATTATCACATATTCGTGCTGCTGAGTTGCAGTCATAGGGTCCACCATGGTTTTGGTAAGATCAAGAAAAGTTTTTTTTTTTTTTGGAGGGGGGGGGGGGGGTCATAAAAGGTATTTTTTAAGGGAATATGAATGATAATACAAAACCTGAAACCATTTATCATCAAACAACTGTGTCTGCTCTTTTTGAATCATTATTTACCACCCATCTACCCACATGACCCTGATCAAAAATGTACATACCCTGGAGGTTCTGTCCTGATAACAGTTAACACACGGTTTTAAATGGCTTCTAAAGCTAACCATCCTCACCTGTGATCTGTTTGCTTGTAATCAGTGTGAATGTATAAAAAAGTTTCCTGACAGACCCCTGCATGTTTCGTCCAGTACTGCACTGATGTTGCTGGATTCCGAGCCATGGGGAGTGTAAAAGAATTATCGAAAGAACTGTGGGAGAAGGTAGTTGAAATGTATAAAACAGGAAAAAGATATCCAAGGAATTGAGACTGCAAATCACCAGTGTTATGGGTGGGGGAAAAATTGATACCGTGAAATATCGCCATATTTGAGACACCAAGAATTGAACATTTTTAGTATGTAATTTTTATGTGTTTTTCTTATTTTTTTATGCTAGAAATACACTTTTTGCGTTTTACTATAAAAAAAACCAGTCCACTAGATGGTCTGCTCACTAACTAACTGCTCACTTTGACTACAGCTGCTGTGTGAGTATATTGCAATACAATATTTTTGCTAATACTCAGCATTTTGACATATTATCATAATACTGTATTGTAACTTTATATATCATGATAATTGTAATATCTTATCGTCGTTTCTCCGAGACAGCGAAACGACAATACGAATTATGGAACATACAGACTGGTGCTCCACATGCTAACCACTAGGGGCAAACTCCAGAAACCGCCAAATACTAACAAGCTGAAAGGCAGACACACCAGTGTTTAGTGGGACAAGGACAGTAGTCCAACTGAACAGCGTAGGTAAGCTACAAATGAAGCTCCACTTAACTGTGGATGGAAACGTACAAAATATAAGGTGAACTGATGTGGCTCTGGCTCCATTCTGGAGTCTCAGAACCTGGGTGCTTTCTGGCGAACCAGCCCGTGGTCACATCAGTTTGAGTGGAACCAAAGTGGCAAAGTGGGAGGCAGACCACAAATTCTTTGTTGCCATACTTCCTCTACTTCCCGCCTGTCTTCCCAACCCAGAATATGACCCACCCACTGATGATGTAACAGTTCTGAGAAAGAACCAACTATTCAGGTTTTGAAACATTTTTTCTTTGAACAAAGTAGGTTTGGGAACCAGAACCAGAATGGAGCCGTGCTGGCGTGAAAGGGGTTAGAGAGGACCAAGGTTCTGAACAGAACTAGAGTTTGAATGAGAACCATGCTGGTGCTTCAAGTGTCACAGTGTTACAGTGCATGTATTAAATTCAAACTTTGTAAGGATTCCTTTTTTTTCAAGTACTAATTATAGGGGTGTGCACTTATTTTACTTGAGCCCCTGAAAAGTGTGTGCACGCCACTGTTGTGATGTAACTCTCATACAGGATTATACCTTTACATATATTTAAATGCATATGCGGTAAAAACCCCTTTTCCCTTCTCCGTGTGCCTTTGAGACGTACTATCCTGCTGTTGATGTGTCGAACTGATCATGCAGTAGATTCCTGCAGTAAACAAACTCACCTCATTGAACCCATGCACGTTTGAGCCACTGTTTTTCCTCTCTCTTTTGTTTCGGTTCATAAATGACCATGAGCCTTTTGTGCGCACGGTCCCCTGCAGGCTCCTCTCTCTCTGAGCCATGCAGCCTCCTTCATTTGGTGAATCACACTCCGGGGTTTACAGGCTACAGGCCTGAATGACCTTTAGGATTTCGCGAAGCCCACTCGCCGACACTCCCTCACATTTTGCTGAGAGTCATCAATTATGCAGGGAAACTGCTCGCGCTGAGGAGGAAGACAGCAGCAACAATATGGCGACAACCGCAGTTTCTCCCCAGCTTCTTCCACATCTGCAGTCCTGCCGCGGCTCACTGGATTCACTGTAACGCTTGCAAAGTGAGTATCTTTCTTTTGTGGTCGTTTGAGGAAAGGGTGCATGTATTTTTGGGTGCGGGCAGTTTTTTCCTCTCTGTCGGGATCCTTGCGTAAATGTCGCAGAGCTGCACACCTCTCTCTTTTTTTTTTTTTGGAGCGGGATGGAAGAGGACGTCTGCCTTTGCGGAGCATCTGTCAGTTGCTCTGGAGCAGAAGGGAAACACGTTTATCGGTCTATTTGAATCGACGACAAGGATTTTCTGTTGCATTGAGTATGTCGTCGAGCAACTGAAGCAGTTATTAGATCTTTGCGGGAGGTTAGGCTTAATATAGGGAGGGCGCCGTCTGCCTGCTCCAGCCACAAAAATGACAAAATAAAGCTATTTTTTTTAATTTTTCATTCATAATTTAGTCTCTATTTTTGGTTTTATACACGTCGATCACAGGAGGATGCTCTTGATTCACCACAAGGCTGCGGTGAAGATGCTGTGTGAGTATAGCCTGATCCTCCTTCCATCATCAGTAGCCAAGAAATCGACATTCCTCCAGGTGATTGTTTTTGGTGTGGCAGCACCAACCATCATTCTCTGATGATGGTGTTTGTCCTGTTTCACCAAATGTCGCGGACTGTGCCCTATTTTCATGCCGCCTCTGTGCTTCACAGTCGGGGCTATCCTGTGTACAGATTCAGCTCTTATTGATTTGGCAGTCGACATGGCTTCACGGGTGTGGTGCGGATCCTTCAAGGCAACGCGCTGAAACGTACAGAAAACACTGTATCATTTGATTTCTTTCGCCGAATAACAAGCAGGGACATTGGACTTGAATTTATTTTGTGACTGATCGACATTATACTTGTGTCTTTGACAAACCCCGCGGTCGCGTTTACCTTTAACGTGACATTTTCGACATACAAACCACCCACTGCAGCAATGCTGCTTTGGCCAATTTAGATGTAGCAGGCCACTTTCTCTGCGCAGTGAAGCCTCCGCCGTCTCTCTGTTAACTGAACTGACTTTTTTCTGTTCAATGAAATATACCAGAAAAGACGCGCACAACCGCGTCCATTATTCTTAATTAACAGCTGTAGTAAACATGCGTGTCCGAAAAAAGAGGAAATGATCGTGAGATGCCACAATGTGCGCGCTGTTTCCTCTTTGACTGCACCGCCTGCATGAAAGCAATGTGCGGCCCCACGAGCCCAAGACACGACAAGACGTTTGTTGTCACCATGACTTAATAACACTGAGGCGAAGTGAAGGATAAAGTGGCTGCAGGCCTGGAGGCGTCGAGAGGAGACAGCTCTTCTCTTCACGAAGGCTTCTTTTACTGCAAAACTGTTTTTCCTCACAGAGCCATTAGGATATTTTTTTCCCCTACATGAACCCTGCATGCATTCATTCGTGCACCGTGTGTGTGTGTGTGTGTGTGTGTTTGTGGTGCTGAAACGGACAGCGCCAGCAGAGCAGCAGAAGGCTCAGTGACTGTGAAGTTCCGGGGTCCATTTTAAATCGGCCGTTTTGGTTCACAGGCTGCCTCTTCACTGCACACACACACACACAGACACAGACACACACACACACACACAGACACGTTTGCGAACCATCACATCTAAATACCTAACCTTAACCATCAATCCTAAACCTAATTTTAACCCTGACCCTAAAACCAGGTCTAAACCTTGAAAAAGCCCTTTAAAGATGTAAGGACCAGCCTAAATATCCTTGCTTTCCCAAAATGTCCAAACCCCAGGTTTTGGTCATCATTTAGCAACAAACACAGGAACACACACACCTCTCGGAACAGGACAAATAGAGAGGAGACCTTCCTGCACGATGTCCACTTTACACATCCATCATGTTAAACTAGACTGTTATGCAAGAGGGGAGCAGAGACGTGATAAGGGCCTGTGATGGAGATGTGCTTGATGGTTCTTCTTTCTCTACGGAGCTAACGGGCTGCAACTCTACACAACTACGACTACTCTCATAATTAATTATTTTCTTTTTTAATCAAAATTGTTCTGTCTATAAACTGCAGAAAATGGTGTGATGTGTCAGTTTTCCCAAGCCTGAAAATCAAAGATGTATGATTTGGGTAAAATATCCAATTGCAATTTTTTTTTCCATATGTTGCAGTTGGATTTGGGTTAGAACTTTTGAATTCGGGCCTCAATTCAGTAATTACTCTGGTATAGATTTGAAACCAGATGGAGTATTATTACTGTATAATACCATCAAATTATTTACTACACTGCTCCAATGTAAAGATAAGAACTTAATTGTATGGACTGTTTTAGATTCATGCATCGCATATTTAAATTGGCATAGAACAGTCCAAATAGAACAATTACATTGCAGTTAATTGTTCTGCCCTACTTAAAACGACAGTGTCCAGATATCTAGAATGATTTTCAGTTAACTGTCATAGATGAGTAAAAGAAAACAGAAAATATTTACTAATTTGAAGATGAAATCAGAGAATTTGAACACACAAAAGATTACTCTTAATTTAATTTTCAATTAATAATCAATCAGTCGTCATAGTCCTACTGAGGAGAAGGGACGCATTATTATGTGTGGGAAGGGGGAAGATCATAGTGTAAACATGTGCCAAAATATCTAATTATTCTATACTTTTCTTTTATCTTTTGAATAGTGTGTGCCTGATACCGGTGTGGCTGTGCTTCCACTAAACCCATCTTTCCTTCTCAGCGCTTTCCTCCACCACTGCCAAGTACATTGACCCTGAAATGTCCTGCAGCTTAAAACAGTTGTCATGTAACCATCATACCCCTTTTACATCTAAGTGTGTTGGGGAAGTGTTTCACTGAGTCATGCAGGCATTAAGTGTGCTGTACTTTCTCTTAGCCTTTTGACATAGACTCAAAAAAAATCATGAGGTAATATCCTGAAATGTGTCTGTTGTCTTTATGGTCAGAAGAACAGAAGAAATTGAGCTCATAAACAATCACAATGTTTAATTTTCTGTGCTTGAACAAAAGACTAAGCTGTTAAGAATCACGAGAAAACTAAAAATATTACACAAATTATACAACAATAACACCTAAAAGTGTGGCTGTAGTTTTCAATAACTGTCAGACAAAATGTATTGATTTTTTTTTTTAAATCAATGACATTATCATTTTGTGCCGTTAAAGATTATAGTGGTTTTCACATTAATGTGAGTTGGAGGAAATCAGCTATTGTAAAATTTATTTGTTTTGCTGAAATGTTTGCATTTATTGCTATATATAAATTAACCAAAATCTGTATATGCTCAACATAAAATGTAAAAATAAAATGTGATATTTCTATTAATTAGAAAGTGATTTTGGAATGAATAAAGTAGATGCAGATTGCCCTTTCAATTTACTGTTCTTTTTTTGTGTCTGCTCCTCCTGCAGAGCTGCTACTGTGGATGCTACAAATCTAAAGACCAAGTAGCTGCAGGATGAAAACATGGCTGCACCCCTTCTTGCACCGCCAGGACCTCATAGCTTCAAGAAGTTTACTGTGGAATCTTTGGTGGCTCTTGAGCAGCGCATCAATGAGGAGAAGAACAAGAAACCACCCAAGCAGGACAGCAGCTACCGCGATGACGATGACGAGAACAAGCCCAAGCCCAACAGCGATCTGGAGGCTGGGAAGAGCCTGCCCTACATCTACGGGGACATCCCTCCAGGAATGGTGGCGGTACCACTGGAGGATCTGGACCCATACTATTTGAATACTCAAAAAGTGAGTTTACCTGAGGAAAAACCTAAAACACCCACACACAAAATAGCGCTGTTAAAAACAAGGGATGTTTCTAACTGTGGCTCTTTATTTTGATCTCAATATCAACCAAAAAATGTTTGGAAAAAGTTTATGAACCCTGCTTTTCCCTGTACCTTTGGCTTCCAAACTCTTAAACTACAAATAAAAAAATATAGATACATAAATATATATCAAGCATCTTCTTCTAATAATAATTCCCAGCAGGCTGTACACTGAGATGTGCAATGTTGTTCCACAAAAATGTTTAGTCCATGATTCAAAGTTTATCAACATATTCTAAAGTCCCTCAATGCAGCTCAGGGTTCCTCAACCATTAGCTGGTTAAACATCTTGGTAGCATGTCAAAATTGCTTCCAGTATACCTATTTTTTACAGTTAAGCTATTGTAATCCATTGAAAACATTTTACCTTACTGAAAGAAAACAATGATTGTGTGGTTTCTTGTACTAATCACATTATTGGAGGAATATAAGCCCCATATAGTTGTAATATAAATGTGCAGTTATTAAATTGTTTTACCTCATTTTAATTCGGTGTTTGATACTCATCACTTGAACCCAAATATGATATAATACTGTATCTCACATAATGCTCGGTTAATGAGCGTCCTACTGACGTCATCATTAGGTCAAGGTGAGTCATGCATAATGACTCGAAATCGCAGAGACAAAAGAGAGGAGCTGTGTGACTTTTGATTGTTGGCTTCATTTTGTGATGAGGTTGCACAGTGCAATCAAGTTTTTGTTCTTTGGGGAGTGTTAGAGTTGGACACTTGAGCTTCCGGGTGTGAGATGTTGGTGTGTCTCTACTGTGCTTGTGGGGCTTTGGGGAAAAGGTCAGATGCGGTAACTGTTGAAAGACTGTTGTTCCACATGACAGACTTTTCTAATTGTTCATAAGTTAATCTGTGGCAGCAGAGGAAAGCAGTGGTTGTCTTTGAGGAGACTTGGGTCCCTCTGGGTTTTCTGTGATGGCTGACGATGAGTGGGTGACCTTGAGAGTCTCTTAATATGACCATCACATGAACCCGTCAACCAAACCTCCTGACTGCATTTTCCTCTTCTGACTGACTATCTGGAGGAAAAAGGATCAAGTACGCTGAATGAACAGGAAAAGTGAACTACTTTCTTGATATTGGCAGCCATTTTGAAAAGTCTGATCGTCCATACACTATAATACTCCTGTATTTATAACAAAGGTTTTCACTTTAGGGAGATGAAATAATATTTTATCACAAAATGGCTGTTCTATATTGAAGCATGAATCAAGATGCAAAGTGCACTGAAGCCATTTTGATGCTGGCATGTTTATAATAGGACTGAGCAGTGAGGCTAAAATCTCCTACTGCGGAAACATTGTTTGTTGTCTATTTTAAGTAACAAATGATGTGACAAAATCTGCATATTTATTCAAAATAGTCTCTTTTCTGCTTTTTAAATACAACTGCATCTTCAACAACAGTTTTCTGTCATTCTGCCAATCCACACGCCCAACAATATAAAGTCGGATGTGAGAAAATTCGTTTTTTTTGTAGATTGTCTGTGTGTGTGTTCATCCTCTCACTCCATCTTTCTTTTACCTCCCTGTCTTCACACTGTGCATATGCTGACTGTTATATAACTCACCAGTTTAGTTCACAATCAGGAGACACAAATCAAAAGACACGTGTCCAGCAAGATATGGGACTGTTGATAAATTCCCACACCAACACACGACTCTCTTGTCTTTTAATTGCACACATGCATTTCTGCCAAAGATGTCTGCAAGTCGTGCAAGTGTCTTTTTTCTGCTTAGCTTCTTGTCTCATCGCCTGCCTCCTCCAAAAGCGCTGTCAGCTCTCAACTTCAGGCAAATCTAATAATGGCTCTCGATCTTGTCTCGTTCGAATGCCAAAGGGAGCTGATGCTGCTTTGGATCTCCAGCAGCTCCAGCAGCTGTGACGTCAGATCAGGTTGTGACCTTGATGGAAGAACGTTGCTCTTTATATCTTTGTTACTGAGAGGCAGCAGTTTTAGATTGCGTCATAACCGAGACAGAGAGCTGGAAGGCAGACTGGCTGGATGATGACACAGCATCTAGCCCCCATTACCTAGCTGGTGGCCTGTGCAGGATGGTGGCCTGTGCTATGCAGAGCTGAGCTAGACCTGGTCAAGCTCAGTGCCAAAGTAAAGTAAAAAAAAGTTTATGGTTTATGGTTTTTGTAACCTTGGAATAAGCCTTTTATACTGTATGTATTTTAGATAAGATTAGGAATAAACACATTCTGAAAAATGCATCAAAATGACAACAGACTGCTGAATGCAGCTGAATGAAGAAAGACAAGGACAACAACAAACAACATACATTTAATGTTGAAGAACATCCAAGAATAGAGGTTTTTCTGAAAGAATGCCAAAATTGTACCTTAGCAGATTTGCACCTTGCTCTGCAACTTATAGTGTGTGTGTGTGTGTGTGTGTAAATAAAAGGCACCTTAAAACAGAGTCAATGTGCCATTTAGCACAGGTTGAGAGAATGGGCTCTTTGAATGGCTGCTGTGGCCCTCATGGATGCAGATGCTACAGCGCTGCCTGATGGCCGGAGCCTCTGTGTCAAAGCTGTTGCCCCCCCATGTCTCTGTCTCTGTGTCACACACACACACACACACACACACACACACACACACTCTTTCTGTCTCTCTCTTTCTCTTTTGCTCTCTCCTTCACCCCCCCCCCCCCCCCCCCCCCCCCCCCCACTTATCTCCTCTGTCTTCTGGCCACCTTCCCTCACTCTGGCTCCCTCTGTCCTGCTTCTCCTCAGCCTGCAGTTCATGCACTCGCTGCCTGCCTCACTCTGTCTCCATCTCCCCCTGTTCTCTGCCTCTCCCCTGCTCTGGATTATGAAATTTTCAGTAGCTTTGCAGCACTTTAGTCATGCGTTACAAAAAATGCCTACATACTGTATATAGCAGTTGTGTGTTTGAATAACAACATGGGTGCTCAGTTCTGAAGCTGTATTCACGTTTGTTTATGTGCAAATTAATGTAGAGGTATTGGTCATTTATGTCCACAAGACAGCCAGTGATAGACATATTTAACAGAAATGCAGCTGGGACTTTTCCACGTGTGATTTGAGCCAAGACCAGACTGATGTCAGAGAGTCAGTTGACTGTACATTTTCTACCTGAGATTTCTACTTCATCTCACACATACTGCTCTTTCTTTTGGGAGTGTATGGCATATATTTCACATGTCATGTGACCCCCACCATGTAGTCTTTTACTGTATGCTTCCTCCAGTTCTTCCTCCCCCTTCCCCTCCTCCTCTCTGTCTCCAGGCTTCAGCTCAGAGCTGGTAACTCTGCAGGGCTTAATGTAGTGAGGGATGCCTTGTTAAAAGCACAAGGGCTCATATCACTTGTGCAAATGCACGGAGTCTCATTAAAGTTTCAACAAAATTGCCATGTTTTATTTAAACAATGATGAGGTTATCCACAGAAAGAAGCTTGCCGGCTCCTCTCGGTTTTGCTCGTTTCCTCCTCTTGAAACCACCAAAGCCACGATGGGCAGGATAGCACTGAGTGACTGGGACAATGAGCGATGTTAGAAACATCCTGGCAGCCATTTTTAAATGTACTTATGCGATACAAAATGCACAGCATTTTACATTATGAGCAAAGGCACACATTATCTCTAATGAATAACCTCATATGTGTCTAAATCATGTATACTGTGCCATCATGTAGAGAATTTATTCAGTTACCACATAGTATATACTGTTTCTTTTGGTAAATGTCTTGAATTTCATTCTGTACTGTATGTATTTATCTGATATTGTTTATTAATACGCTCTTCTCTTTCTGCTCTGCTTTTCTCCACAGACATTTATAGTGCTAAATAAAGGGAAGACAATCTTCCGTTTTAGTGCCACACCTGCCTTGTACTTCATAAGTCCTTTTAATCTGGTTAGGCGAATAGCTATTAAAATTTTGATACATTCATATCCTTTCAAAAGCTGTCTCAACAGCAGAGACAAATGTTGACTGTCCGTGTGTATTGTTCGTGATGGTTTGTTCTGATGTTTCTTCATGTATTGCTATTGATGTTTTCCTCTGACAGTAGGAAGCCAAGCAGTTGCCATGTTCTCACTCTCTGGAAAATAGCACACAAATGATGAGTCATCCTCAGCAGGACACTAGATCCCTCGTTAAGTTGATTATAGTTTAGCACTGTGAGACCAATCTCACGGCCCACACTGACCAGCTGCATGTTTTATTCTCCTTGAGCCAGAGCTGATAAAAATAAACCCCAAACATCTCTGTAAAGTAGGTCAAGTCTTTTTAATCATCACATAAAAAATGACATTGAAACTGATCCACAATCGATTCTGCAACATATCTAGTAACTGTCCCCTGACTACATTTACCATGTAGGTATGTATGACCAAGCTAAGGTCAGACTTGACTTCTTAGGATAATATTATCTTAATTATTAATATACAAAGTTCTTGTGCAACATTACAGATGCCAACTGCTGTAAAACACAGACAAGATAGCTTTAATCTCCATGTTGACATCCATGTTGTCTGTGCTCTCTTTCTTTAACCCATCGCCATGTAGGCATTTTCCACTTTGTGACTGAGCTGTTTGTATTGTTCTTTCTGAAAAATAGAGATAATAATATAATCTCAGCCACAAGCCACAGCTGTAACTGACCTCTCGGGCTGCCATTAAAACAAAGGTTTTCTTTAGTTTTGCTTTAGTATAAATGTTTCTGTACTAAAAGCCTTGAAGGTTTAAAAATGTACTGTAGTTTTAGTCATGCCTTTGTATTTTCACTAATTATATACCATGTAAATATTTCATAGGCCTTTTTGTAACGTGAAGCCATTACATGCAGCAGGTGACCAGAATCCAAAAAATATCCCATTACATGTAAGCTGTAGGAAATATGCATGTTGTATTTTGCTGTTTTGTGTATTTTTAGTTATGATGACTGTCCTGTCTGCGATGCTTGTGAGTAATTACCTCTACAGTCCACGTTTTCCTTAACCTACTTCTCACTCTTTTCAGCATGATCATTATGTGTACTATCTTGACCAACTGTATATTTATGACCTTTAGTGATCCGCCTGAGTGGTCAAAACAAGTAGAGTAAGTACACTTTCTGTACATTTTTTCAGTGGTAAATGAATGCCCAGTTTGTGTTTCAACCAGCTCAGTTTTGCAGGAGGACACACAGTAGAAGATGAAGTACAGTAAATGACAATACAGTATTTCAGTGACATTTGAAACGTCAATATTGCCAACAATGCCTCCATCAACCTGGTTAAAAACATTCTTTCTGCTCAAAGGTGGAGCATTTTTATCAAATTTCCCAAGTTACAACTTCTAAGCTGAATAGATGAAAATTATATGTTCTTCTTTTTTTGTAAAGGAAAATATAATACAAAGTAAAAATGTTAAAATCACTCTGTTGAACACCCATTTTTTCTACCTTTGCCTTTGGATTGCAAACTATGTAAAGGTTCATACCTGAATTAAAGGTCTAAAATATAATCAAGAGTCAGGCCATGAAGGATCTTGAAATCAAAAAAAGCCCACTCTGTCCGCAGTGTTTTTAGTTCATCGCCATACTTTCATGTTATAAGTGACAGTGCTACTGTACAAATGCTTCAGTAGACTCGAGCACCATGTTGGCATACCATTTAAATAAGACTTATCAAAAAAATGTGATTCACATTTGCCTTATTAATAAGTGTTGTGTTATGTAGCTTTATCTGTCTTGCTGTTTCCAAATGTATCCTCCCTCCTATACACATCTCTGTAACTTCATGGCCTTTTCAGTTAGTTTCAATGAGGTTGCAGGCATTTAGATGTTAGCTTTGATCCAGCCCACTGAACTGATTCTGTCAACATTTTGTCTTTCAGGTACACGTTCACAGGAATTTATACATTTGAGTCTCTTGTCAAAATCTGCGCACGAGGATTCTGTATAGACGGGTTTACATTCTTAAGAGATCCATGGAACTGGCTGGATTTCATGGTCATTTCCATGGCGTAAGTATTTTCTTGTAATCAAATGACTTTGTGTTCACATATATTGTCACTGTTTTATTTAAGAGGGGAAGAAAGTGAGATGTAGAGTGATGATGATGATGATGATGATGATGATGATGATGATGCATATGTCTTTTGTTTTTCCTCCTCTTTATCTGATAACTCATCTCCTGTGTTTCCTACATCTGAGACTTCTCTGGTCTTTCTCTTTGGAAGTTAAAGGTTTCCATCTGACATTCTGCAGCCTCTCTGACAGAACCCAACTTTCACCTGACTTTTCTTCTTCTTGTCCTCTAACTCTCCCTTTCATTCATCCTGATTTTTTGATTCATTCTCAATCTGCCAGAGCTTCCAACACCCAATTTAAGGCCCAGTTAACTATTTATCATTTAGTATTTTCACCACTACACCTTCCATATTAGCAGAAACATACCTCCAAAAAAAAAAAAAAAAAAAAAAAAATTCATTTTGTGTTGTTGCATTGCCCATCTGTGTGAATTTATGTTGTCACCTCATGTTTGCATGTAAATAACGAGTGGTTGTAACTGTGGTTTGATCCTGCAGGTATATAACAGAGTTTGTAAACCTAGGCAATGTCTCAGCTCTGCGCACGTTCAGGGTGTTGAGGGCATTGAAAACTATTTCTGTAATTCCAGGTAAGACAGGATGGGGTGGGGTCGGTGGGGCGGGGTCGATGTTAGGTGTGTGTCTTTCTTTCCTTTTACCTTCCACCCTTCTCCTCAGTGGACAGGCTCTGTGAGTGGCGTCGTTTCCTCCTGGTTCAGTGGTGTTGTGCTCTTGGTGTGTGTGTGGTTTTTGTCATCGTGTTTGTTCTGTGTGTGATCCTTCCCCTATTTCAGATATATAACAGAGTTTGTGGACCTGGGCAATGTATCTGCGCTGAGAACATTCAGAGTTCTCCGAGCATTGAAAACTATCTCTGTCATTCCAGGTGAGATTCAGTTTAAACACTAAGGCTGATCCTCTCACCCTTTCTTTTCTACTCACTATTATTATGATTGCAATTATGATTTAAGCAGCAACTAAAGAATTGGAGACAACCATTTTTTGATTTATTTTTCCTCCAAAAGTATCAAAAATGGTACCAATACATTTTTGATAGGCTTTGCAGTCTCCTCTTGAGCCATCCAAAGGTTCTGCACTCTCTCCTGCCCCAGTAGCACTCTCATTATGAGGCTCCTTTCCAAAGCAGCTGTGTCCCTCTTTACAAGTAGCTTTCACCCACTCCTTTCACCAGCTTTCAGATTTAGATTCTTTTTCTGTATCATCAGGGTATTGCCTTGTCCATTGATTATACATGGTATGCATCAACTAAAAATAGATTATAGTGTCTCAAATTTCCATTTCTAAGTCAATGTGCAAGAGAATTTAAAGGATCCATTATTTTGTTGCACATTTATAGCCAGTATTTGAATTTGAAATAGGAGCTCCCATGTTTTTTGGGATGAAAACTGAACCAGAGATACAGTATGCTGATGTTCATATGAGAAATGGCATAGCTCTTAGAGAGAAGAATACACATATTATTTATGTATGAAGACTGCCAAGCCTAGTTTGTGAACATATCTCTTACGCTGCATGATGCTTTTCAGTCACTTGCTTTTACAATATTAGCCGATAAGAGCTTGGCTGACAAATGGCATTGAAAGTTTGATTTGCCCTCTTTTGTTTTTAGTTTGATTATTGATTTTCCTTTTCTCTTTTTTACAACCTACTTGAATGATATGCCACACAGAAAAAAAAATAACAAAGAAAGAGTGGGCTCACATTGTAGAGGTGGGGGACGCAGATGGGATGAGTGAATGACCTTTCAACCTTTTGTGAGTGACACTGACACTGCACATCTATCTATCTATTGACAGAGGATGTCGAACAGATGTCGTGCCTACTCTAGAGAACCCCTACGTATGCTATATTTTCAAATGACAAATTCCTCACACAACCTGAAAGAAAAAATGCAAACTACAATTTTTGGATTTTAACTGTATTTAAATTAATAGTTCAACATTTCTCACAAAGAACCATTGATATCTCGTGGGGCATGTTTTGGACTATTTCTTGGGTCCGGGTTGCGACAGCAGTGTGGCCAATTATTACTACCTTAATGATAATATTTAAGTAGAATATTATTATTATTTTTAAGCTTCTTTTATCACATTAGCAAATTGTATGAGTCATATATAGTCTTATTTATTTGATTTTGTTTCAGTTTCCTTTCATGCAATCTAATGTCATTAAAACTTCTTATTTCTTATTAAAAATTGATAATTTAATAAGGGAGAGGTAGTTTCTCAAAAGTGGGGTTAAGTGATTGTGATGGTTACTATGTCCAAGTATTGACAAGTGATTCATGTTTCTTCCTGGATGCTGGTTGGTCGACTGTATGTGCAAACTCAATCAGGCCTTAAAGCAGACTATTTAGAACATAACTTCATTGACATCATGCACCCATATTTGCTCAGATAAAAGATGTAAAGAAATGAGGGGACTTGCTCTTCAGCAGGTTTGATTACCTTTCAACAAAGCCAGGTTAGGTGTTCATCATGTTCACAGCCTTTGCATTAGGATAATTTGTATCGCTGCTGACTGTAGCTTTATATTTATTGGACAGAAGTCAGAATGGTGTGGATTAGTTGGCTCACTGCCTGAAGGCAAATTAGCGTATTTCTAGAAATGTACTAAAATTTTGTTTTTCTATTGAACAGTATTTCGTGTACTGATCATGTTTTAAGAGGTTATGGGAGTATTTTAATATAATACCTGCCTAACTGTTATTTTGATGTACAGTACTGTGTTAATCTTACTTGTTTCTTGGGACCTTACATGTACTAACTTAGACATGTTTCCTTAATTAAAAAAGGGAAGTTCTTAATTTGTTTTCCTCCACTCTGCCAAGCTAACTGAGCTTAATTCAAATGATCTGAATGCTTAAGCCTCAATTAGACCATATTTCAAGAATTCACCTGTACCTATAGAGGCCAAACATAAAAGTGGGTGCAGGTCATTCTGCTTGGGTGTTTGAGTTCCTCTTGGTCCCATGTGAACACTGCCAGAGGATGCCTGTCTGGAAGGTAAATGTATTTTGTCTTCTGTAAAATTGTTGTTGAGACAGACTGCAGGGTCGTGGTGTGGGGAGCCAGTGCTTTTCTAATGACACCTTATACAAGACAGTTCAAGAAAGTGCCCACACTGGCACTGGCATTGAATTGGTCCTGTTCAGCCTTGGAGTTTAAATGACCTGCATGTTGTTTCCAACCCCCTGCCTGTGCCTCTGTCCCTCTCATGGCCCCTTGTTGTGCTGCTGTGCTCTCTCTCTTACTTTTACAGTCTTCCCCCTCTTTTTCATTGGGTCTGTGTTTGGCAGCAAAAAGCCTGTAATTGAATTTGATTTATATCATCATTTCCTTTCTGAAAGAATGGAGTGGGAAGGCTTGTAAATAATTCATGTTTGTTTTGTTTCTAGTATGTATGTAACCTGTTAGTTTTGTCAAAAATGTATTACTACCTATATTTTTTTAATTTTAAATTCTGCACTGCACAAGAAGTAAACAATATCACACATTATTACACTGATCATTGCTTAAAGATATAGTTATGTACTACATGTCATATGAAAGCAGCATAGCTTTCTTTAGTTAGTTAGTAGAAAATTTGATAATTCTTAGTAACAGAGTAGTAGAGTCACACAAAACATCACCTGTAGTCGAAGCAGATTCTACATCACCTGCATGGTTTGTGTATGTGTGTGTGTGTGTGTGTGTGTGTGGTTGCTCTCCAGGCCTGAAGACCATTGTGGGTGCCCTGATCCAGTCTGTGAAGAAGCTTTCGGATGTGATGATCCTGACCGTCTTCTGCCTGAGCGTCTTTGCCCTCATTGGTCTCCAGCTCTTCATGGGCAACCTGCGCCACAAATGTGTGATCTGGCCGATCAACATGACCGAGTCCACCCTGGCCAACGGCAGCAAGGGCTTTGACTGGGACGAGTACATCATGAACGATGGTAAGTAAAGGTTTTTTGCCGACGGTGAGCTGGCAACAGTCTATGAGTCAGCCCATATGCTGGAACAAGAAAACAGTATGTCATTTTGGCACCATGGGGTGAACTGCACTGAATTAAAAAACTAAGGCCAAAGTGAAGTCAGAATTCAGTCTGAATGGATTTATGGGACATTGCAGCTTCTGTGACAGATTGTGAGTGATATGACTCACTGTGGCTTTATTTTTTTTTTCAGCCAACTTCTACTTCCTGCCTGGTCAGTCAGATGCTCTTCTCTGTGGGAACAGCTCTGACTCTGGGTGAGTTGTTCTCCTTGTCTCCATGGAATGCTGCCTTCTCTATCTATCTATCTTCTAGTAGATTGAATTTTAATGTTTGAATTGAATTTTAAATACAAAATGATGTTGGGGGATCTGGGGGCTTTCTTTCCTCCCCTTCTCTCTTTTCTGTCTGTCTTTGTCTCTCTTTCTTCACCTCACCTCTCAGCCGCTGCCCAGAGGGCTACTTATGCATGAAAGCTGGGAGGAATCCAAACTATGGCTATACCAGCTTTGACAGCTTTGGGTGGGCCTTCCTGGCTCTCTTCCGACTCATGACACAGGATTTCTGGGAGAACCTTTACATGCTGGTAAGGACAACGTATCACAAATTTCACCTGTTTTTTTAGCACCTCAAGGCCGTACATCATAGAAAATTCATCATATTTTACTGTTTGTAAACTTGTCAGTCAATTTACAAGTAAAAAAATGCCAAACTCGCACTGGTTAAAGTATGTTTTTGTTTTAATGTACCTGTAACTAAGAAAAACATGCAGTAATAGTAATGTTGAAGAGATGGACCCATGCTACACGGAGAAAGACACTATATCCCTAATATTGTTGAATTACAGATTCATATGAAAAGTAATGCAAAGACAGAATTGGAAGAAAACAAAGGTTGAAAAATAAAGTACATACAAATAAAAAAATTATAGATAAAAAATAGATGGGTGATCCTGTAGGTGAAAGAGTGAGTCATGCAGAAAAGGCACCTTTGATGTGATAGATGGATTTTCTTTACCATGACAGATGAGACCCAGTAAAACCATCCCAGTTCTCACAGCTATTAGAAATAAGCTAGCTTTTTTAGCTTTGGTTTGAATTCTGTGTGAAATGAATTTTCTATTATTCAAACCTTATTTTCACTTCTTTCACCTGCCCATACAAGATCTGCAGATGTGTAGGACATGAACAAATCTCTGTGCTTCTCTTGTTGGAAATGTTATGATGTTGTTGTACCCCTCTTTGGACTGCATGTCAAATACATTCATAATTCATGTGTGAGGGAATTTTACATTTATCCCAGGAGATATTTTCTTTTTGTTTTGATTATGATGAAATGATTAGTTGGGAAAATGTTAATTAAAATGCACTGTACCTTGTGGTAAATTAAAACAACTCGAAATCCTTAAATGCTCCTGTATGAAAATGGGAATAGCCACCATGCTCTCCCAAGTATTTGCATTGGTAGTACAGTTTTCTTAAGAGTTTTCTCAGAATATTTGTATAATTTCTGTACCTCTGCACATCTATGTCATCACTTACAGTACACTACAGAGTGCATTGCAGTTGATTCGATACAACACTGTGTACACAAGTGTACATATAAAAGACGGTCAAAATGCATATGCAATGCAAGACTGTCCCTGATGAACATTACAACCTTGAGCCTATACTAAGAATGTTAATGAGCTCAGGGCATGAAATGAAAAAATAACCATTGTGTTTGTGACCTTAACCCTCACTGAATCTTCAGTCCAGAGGAAGGATTCTTTATGCTGAATTGATTTTTTTTTTACACCAAGAAAATCTGCCTGTTGTCCTTACCTTATAAACATTTGACTATGATCTCTGATGAGTCAGTGTGTGAGGCCCGATGAGCAGCTGGACACTGACTGTGATGCTGCTGTCTAGGTCGTATGTCAGATGTCATAAGTATCTTCTCCTCTTCCCCCCTCCTCGGTTGCACTGCCCCTACCAGACGCTGAGGGCAGCAGGGAAGACCTACATGATCTTCTTTGTCTTGGTCATCTTTGTGGGATCTTTCTACTTGGTGAATCTGATCCTGGCTGTGGTGGCCATGGCTTATGAGGAGCAGAACCAGGCCACCATGGAGGAGGCTGCGCAGAAAGAGGAGGAATTCAAGGCCATGCTTGAGCAGCTCAAGAAACAACAGGAAGAAGCCCAGGTCAGTGCTCTGCAGGATATTGGCTGGAATTATTTCTTAATTGTGTCATGTCTTTGTTTTGATATTGTTTTTGTTTGTTTTTGTATTTGCAGACGGCTGCCATGGCAACCTCTGCAGGCACAGTGTCAGAGGATGCAGTAGAGGATGATGGAGGAGGGAATCTGTCATGCAGTTCATCTGAGATGTCAAAACTCAGCTCTAAGAGTGCCAAAGAGCGACGCAACCGTAAGAAGAAATGGCGACAGAAAGAGCAGGAGAAGGAGAAAGGTGACAGTGAGAAGTTTGTAAAGTCAGACTCAGATGATGGCAGCAAGCGAAGCCGCTTCCGTTTCCCGGATAACCGGTTGGGTCGAAAGTCTTCCATTATGAACCAGGTGAGGGAAAACAACCTTCTTTTTTTGTTGTGAATGCAGCATCCTTAAAAGCCTTATAGTTACTTTTGAAACACACATTACTGGTTTAATGTGCAGACAATTTTAAATTCTCACCTCATGGTAAATCCTGGTAGAGAGAATTTATAGTGTATATAAATTATATTTGATTAACATCCTTTAACTTAATTAAAGGATGAGCAAGGCTGTAGATTATCTTGAGTACCTGGTACATGTAGCTGTTTGAGTTTTTCAATTTTCTGAGCTCACACATGAACACACATTCTGAGCACACATGAAATTGCAGTCACCTCCATCATCCTAAGGTAAGGCAGAAGCCTTGCACACCAAAATGTTTATATGGCTTAGTGATAATTACTTATTTATTATTATTTTTATTTATAAAAACAAACTTCGCAGATCAGCATATAGTGTGGCAGGAGATCTAGAAGCACATGTCCAGCTCCTGAATTATTCACAGTGGCTACATGAATGTTTCAGAGGGAACAATCGTGCTGCTTTGTTTAAGTTTCACTGGCCCTTACATTTGTGAATGTTTTACACTGTAGAATTCACCAAACAAGACAACAAGTCACTGGCCTTGTGCTGCACGTTTAAAAGTGTGAAATTCACTGTTTACATCCATCATCTGCACAGCTAGAAGACTGATGTCATAAAATGTAATCTCAGTTGAGCCAGCTGCTTCAGTGTGCAGATAATAATAACACTGGGATCAATACTAGCAGCAGCACAGAGTGGTGTTGCCATGACTCATGTGCTTCTCCATGTTGTTTTAGCTACCTGTAACTCTGTCATGTAGGTGTGTGTATGTGTTCTGTGTCTGTGTGTGTGTGTGTGAGACCTTGACAGTGCTGGATATATCCGACCTAATTATGTATTTCTGTCATATTTATTAAGTCATGTGATTTCTCCAGCAGAATGTGTCTCCTTGGAGAAAAGCTTCCTGGTTGCAGTAAATTTCCCACAGATTTTGTCTTTCATCGTGACCCCCAGATAACTGATAACCAACTGTATAAAAATGATGTGCAATCAATTGTAATTCATGAAACGCAGTGAGTTATATTAATCTCTTCCCTTTCTCTCCTCTCCTCTCCAGTCCCTACTCAGTATCCCTGGCTCGCCTTTCCTGTCCCGCCATAACAGCAAAAGCAGCATCTTCAGTTTCAAGGGCCGCAGTAAGGACATAGGTTCCGAAAATGAATTTGCTGATGATGAGCACAGCACAGTTGAGGAGGTTGAGGAGCGTCGGGGTTCCCTGTTTAGCCCTTATCGGCGGAGCAGCTACAGTGGATACCATGGGAAGAGGAACAGTACGGTGGATTGCAATGGCGTGGTGTCACTCATCGGCCCTGGGCCTGGTGGACGCCTTCTGCCTGAGGTGAAAATAGATAAGGCAGCCAGTGACGACAGTGTAAGGAAGTCAATGAGTAGACCTATCTAGGCATGGCCCCCTCTTGTTCGTTCCTTTTCTCTATTCTCCACTCTGTCATCTTTGCAAGTCCGTATGTATCTCCTGGCTAAGCGCCCCCCCCCCCCCCCCCCCCCCCCCCTGGCTAAGCCCCCCCCCCCCCCCCAGCCCCTGCCCTCTGACAGTAGACAAAGGATGGAGAAATAATAAAATTTACAGCAATTATACTTTAGCCAACCCTGCATATGATAGGTTAGTGAAACTGGGTCTATCAGTGACTTCCAGGCCATTTTGTTGTTTGATTTGAACAATGAATGTCAATGTTTTGAACATGTTTATATCAAGTTTTTTCAAAAATGTACAACACATGATTACTTTAATGCATTGGCACACATAGATAAAACCCTATGTTTAAGAATCAATACACAGCTTTATGTGTGGGATGTCATCATGTTCACACACCTAAGTAACAAAACACTGTGTTTGTTAACAAACATCATATCTTGATGAGTTATAGCATATCATGATAAGTTAACCTGCTCCAGTGTGTTGATGTGTTCCTCCTCCAGGAATCCAGATCCTCTGTTATCCTGTGTGGGTAGATCTACAGTAGGAGGCAGATGAAAGAGTGGGGACCAGCACTGTAGAGCCACAGGCACTTTATCTGCTTCCCTATTACTCAGATAATATCCCATAGTTTATACACAAACAACACACCATCTATCAGGCTTAATCTCATCATTTAAAAACAAAGGAGGGTTGCTATCCTTGTCTGTCTTTATCTTTTTCTGTCTTCCAAGCACTCTCTGGTCCACTTTAGTGAATTAGTCGCATCGCATTCTAGTTAGCATGGTAGAGTTAAACCCTAAAGTAGAACAAGCATGACATATAGATTAGTAGGAGAAATGCTATGATGTTTGTTATTTCCTCTCCCTCTCTTTGACTTGGAGCATGCTCATGCATGACAACTGGATGGCTCTGATCTACCTGCCTCCATTATGATCTCCTATGAAGGTCTTGACTTGATGGTTGCAATATAAGTTGAATGTTTCAAAGTAGGCAGATTCATTAGCATCAATGTGCAAGTAACAGTAAAATAGATGTAAAATAACTTAAAGATTATATTGCAATGGCAGCAAAGCCTCCATTATTGCATGACAGGACTGAGAGCGCATTCATGCAGAGGCAGCTCTTTTTGCCTAGTATCTCACAATCAATTTACTCTTCAATTGGGATGAGATATTACAATCAAATACAATTAGTTCAAGTTGCCTTAGACCACTGCTCCCACTTTGGCTGAGACCTGCATGCATTTACAGCACACACCTTACATCTTCCTTGAAACCAACATTGAGATAGAGAAGAATGAATCATGCCTTGTTATGACCCTAAAAAAAAGCTGATCTTCAATTCTTCAACTACTTTTTCCTGCCAATGCTGTTCTGCACTTCCCTCCGCCGGCCACCGGTGGTGACGTGGGATGGTGTTCATGTCCTCTCCATGGGTGCTTGATTCTTCCTCTCCTCCTAACAGCCAACTACTGAGGTTGAGGTGAAGAAGAAGCTGTCGGGCTCCCTGATGGTGTCTGTGGACCAGCTCAATACCTCCTTTGGGCGGAAAGAGCGGGCCAACAGTGTCATGAGCATCATTACCAACACACTAGTGGAGGGTACTGCCACTTTAACCCAGCTATTTAACCTGCTCTCTCATTATTCTTTAACTAGGGCCGCTGTCATTGGTTGATTAGTTTGACATGAATTTCCTGCTTATCTGCTTTGCATATTGAACAGTACCAGATACATACAATGCATACAATTTTTTCTATTATTTGATACCATTGCATGCGGTATGCTAAAGCGCACCACTATGTTTGGTTTTGATGTTTGATCCACGCTATGTCTTCAGAACTGGAGGAGTCTCAGCGCAAGTGTCCGCCATGCTGGTATAAGTTTTCTAACACATTCCTGATCTGGGAGTGCTGCCCCATGTGGATTAAGATCAAGGAGATTGTGAACCTGATTGTCATGGACCCCTTTGTGGACTTAGCCATCACCATCTGCATTGTTCTCAACACCCTGTTCATGGCCATGGAGCACTACCCGATGACAACTGACTTTGAAAATATGCTGACTGTAGGAAATCTGGTGAGTGGCATTCTTTGTGTTGTTCTATTTTTTTAACTGATTCGGCAATAAACTATTTCATCTACTTTTTTTAGGACTGTAATTGGCATATTTTTTTTCCTCTGTTCAGAGGAAAAAAAACATGCTCAAACCCCTTGCTGCTACCCTGTTTCCATGTGATTCACATTTCTTTACAAACACACATGTTCCCTTTCTTCTCCTTCTGTCTCTCCTGTTCAACTCTGGATGAGTGGAGCTGATGTTTGCCTCAGTGGAACCAGCCTTTCTCTCTGCTGGTTGGCTGACTGGTGGGAGGCCTGCATTAATATTTCATGGAGGCTGATCGATGAGCTTCTTTAAAATGGTGCCTGAATCTTGGCTTGGATAACTCTGCATGGCCATTTTCACAACAGGCATTTTAAGGCATTTTAATTTCCCACATATAATATGTTTGGTCAACCAGGAGTCCTCATGGAGACCAAAATCCTGGACCCAATCTGGCAGAACCTCTTTTATGAGCAACTGGCTAAGTTAATTCACTTGCACTCTTCAAATCCACACTTAAAATCCATCTTTTTAAGACTGCTTTCACCTCTATGATCTTAATTTGCACTATAACATGTCAACACTTGGTTTTTATTGTTGTTTGCTGTTTTTTTATTCAAAGTTTGGTGTCCTGGAGTGCTGAAAGGTGTCTATAAATAAAATATATTTTTATTATTTTTACTAATTCAGAATGAGAATACTTTAATTATCTGTTGGGAAATAGGGTGTGTTACATTTGCTCCTTTGGAATTAAAACAACACCCAAGAAAAAGATAATGGTTAAGTCAACCCAACATGAACAACAAATAACACATGAATATGAAATCTAGAATATAAACATGACAAGACATATGAGCTTAGTAAGAGTTCTATATAATAATAAATAAAATACACAATAAAATGTGTAAATTTAGCGTATGCACAGAAAACTGAACGGAAACATTTTTTTGTTTGGTTTTTTTAAATAAAGGAAATTATACTGTCAAACCCACTGGCTTTATAAGAGCACACTTATTTTTATATATAGCAGAGAAGTATTGCACATAGTTTATTTTACCAAGTATTTTGTCATTGCACAAAAGATGGATAGTGACAGTTGAATCATAGAATTAGTCCATTCCAGCCTATTGTTTCAGATTGTTGGACACGCTGAGGGAGGAATTAATCAGTATGATGTTAGCCGGCAAGAATAATTTCCTGTGGCACTCGATTGTGCATTGAGTGGAATGAGTTTGTCACTGAATGTGCTTCTGTGTTGGACATAAGATTAGAATTGTGGTTAGGGTATGGTTAAGCTATAACTGATTATGGTTGAGGTTAGGAATAAGGCTTTGTTTAGTCTGTCCAAGTTAACTGACATAAATGCAGGGACCTAAGAAGAATAGCTGCACAAACCTGTGTGGGTGTACATGTGAGTCTGCATACATACCAAGTACAGTATTTGGACAGATAGTACACATGGGATGGAAAATGTCATTATGTGGCATCTGAGATTGAGAATAGCCCTCAGTTATTTGTTAGTGCTATTACGAGGTATCATGAGCACTATTTATATATCCTCACTTATTCCAAAAAGTGGCTTGCACAAACACACACCCAACATAAGGGGATTTAATCTTATTACATGGAATTCTTGTATATAATGTGTAAGATAATGGATCAAAGGAAGGTTTTGTTGATTGATTTTTCAATGATGTTGGAATGTGTTCTCTGTCCTACCCACTAGGTGTTCACGGGGATCTTTGCAGGGGAGATGCTTTTTAAACTGGTGGCCATGGATCCATACTACTACTTTCAGGAGGCCTGGAACTGTTTTGATGGTTTCATTGTGACGCTGAGTTTAGTGGAGCTGGCTCTGGCTGACGTCGAAGGCCTGTCTGTTTTGCGGTCATTCAGATTGGTAAATGCTAAACCAAAGACAATGCCTTATTGGTTACCATCTTAACATGTGAACTTTAATTAAATTATTTAGCTCGCTGAAAACATCTATGACTAATCCATATCCCTCTTTCCAACCACCCCACTTCAGCTGAGAGTATTTAAGTTGGCCAAGTCATGGCCCACCCTCAACATGTTGATCAAGATCATCGGTAACTCAGTGGGAGCCTTGGGGAACCTGACTTTGGTGCTGGCCATCATTGTCTTCATCTTTGCTGTCGTGGGCATGCAGCTGTTTGGAAAGAGCTACAAAGACTGTGTGTGCAAGATCGACAGTAACTGTGAGCTCCCTCGCTGGCATATGAACGACTTTTTCCACTCCTTCTTAATCGTCTTCCGGGTGCTGTGTGGTGAGTGGATCGAGACCATGTGGGACTGCATGGAAGTGGCTGGCCAGGCCATGTGCCTCATCGTCTTCATGATGGTCATGGTCATTGGTAACCTGGTGGTGAGTGTCTACATTGGTATTGTGTACATGTTTTTTTGTTTTTTCAGAAAAACAGCAGACAGCAGTGGTCAGAGTCTCAAAAATTAGTACAGAATATTTGGTTACTGATTTCGTATTCCTTGTCCAAAGGTGTTGAACTTGTTCCTTGCCTTGCTGCTGAGCTCATTCAGCGCTGACAACTTGGCTGCAACAGATGATGACGGTGAGCCCAACAACCTGCAGATTTCAGTAATGCGCATCAAGAAAGGGATTGCGTGGATAAAAGCGAAGGTGAGGTTACTGATGGCCAGTCTGCTGAGGAAACCACCGATGGAAGACGAGCAGAAGCCTTTGGATGACATGTATGACAAGAAGCTGAACTGCATTGCTAATCACACTGGGGTGGACATCAACCGTGAACTGGACTATGCCAAAAATGGTAACGGCACTACCAGTGGCATTGGCAGCAGCGTTGGGAAATATATGATAGATGAGGACCACATGTCTTTCATTCACAACCCAAATCTGACCGTCTGCGTGCCCATAGCTGTGGGAGAGTCTGACTTTGAGAACCTCAACACAGAGGACTTCAGCAGTGAATCTGACAATGAGAATAGCAAAGAGGTCAGTCAAAAGATCATATAAATCTACCCCTCCTGTAACACTTTACATTACAGTGAAAACACTATGAAGGTAGTGTTTTTTTAATACCATCCTTATTCTTATGCAGTTTCAACTTTGTAAAACTGGTAAATTTGATGGTATTATTATTATTATTATTATTATTATTATTATTATTATTATCATCATTTACATTTACAACCAACTTCCATATTAGAAATTCTAACCAAACTTTTACTATGTTGTTGCTGTACTATAAGGTAAACTGTTATCTCCCCTTTTTGGCAGGGAATGACCTTGAATGGATTAAAATCTTGGAATCTTTCACTTACCTGTGTTGATATGTAAATATCATAGTTGATGCTCCAAGAGGCCATGTGTTGTTGTTTTGTTGTAAACCTCAGCTCCATTCAATTTCCTCTCAAGACAGTAAAACTGTGAGCGTAGCTGACTGCTCTGCTCTGACCAGGCCCTAGTATAACTCCATTACTCAGTGGAGTCATCTAGAGTGGCTGTAGCAGGGAAGCAATGAGGAGGAAATGGATATCTGCTGATGTATGTCTTTGGAGGAAATTGCATTTTGAATACTTTAAAACAAATGGTCTGCCATTTGATATTCCATTTTTCTGTTCATCTGTATGATATGTGACATTCATCATTGTTATGATGTCCATTTCAATATGTTGAAAAAAAAAGATCAATAATACTTGTTTTTTAGAGACTGAGGCAACACAAATGGGGCATAAGATGATATTTACATTTCCTGAGAAGGTCTACTGAGTGATTGTTAGTGGTGCATTAAAAAACTGAAATGTTTCTGAATCACTGAAACTATGCCCCTGTCTTCTCTGTATATGTGTATGTGTATATCTTTAGCTGGATGACACCAGTTCTTCAGAAGGCAGCACCATTGACATCAAGCCTGATGTGGAGGAGGTGGTGGTGGTTGAGACAGTGGAGGAATACATGGAACCAGAGCCATGTTGGACAGATGGTGAGGCCACTGTTTCTGCTGCACTCAGTACCCCACTCCACAAAGCAGAGTCTGTCCTATAGGCTGAGCATTGAACAAAGCATGGCAGGGTGAAGGGCAATATAATTGTAAAGAAACATTACATACTAAATAGGGCCATCGCAAGTTCATCTGAAAATACATAGAAAGAAAACCCTACAAATCCTCTGGTATATGATCACCTGAAGCCCCGAAATAGATCAACAATAGATGTAACTTAACATATGACAAGAAATCCTAAAAATATAACAACAGAATATAAGGTGAAGGTCACATTCCTCTCCCATTGCATGTAAGAATAGAAAGTTGAGAGATAACACTGTCTCCGTCCCCATGAACGTGGGCAGAGAGACAATTCAAAGTTGAATCAGCCATTAAGGTAAAAACAAGCAACAATTTGGTGTAATTACACACATTATTAGAGTGGTGTGCGTAGCTTGTCAGGAACACCTGGAGTGGAGTCACTTTTTCTGTGAACAATCAACTTGATCAGTAATAATATAGAATCTATGCATCAGACTTGACACCCTTTGTCGCCACAGTGTCAGACGTCAAAACAACATTTCTAAGTGATGCACAAAATCTTGATGTGATTCTCCACCACGTTATAGAGAAATCGCCCAGTGACATGGATGTTGTGATCAGAAAAAAGGAAAGGTAAGAACAGTAAGAATGAGAAAGGTCAGTGATGCAGGGAAGTGCTGCAAACTAAGCATCAGGTGCACTACTACCAGGTTTAGGCAGAAACAAAAGCTGAATATAAATAGTTGTTACTTGTTTAATTTTAAGTAAATTATCATCAAACATTGGAGCTAACTTTAAATCCTTGTTGTTTTGTGTGTCTAGTCATGCATATTGGGCTATACCAGTGATTTTATGAGTGTTCAACCTCAGTTAAGCCCTATGTCTACTTGTGTAAATGTTTGTATTTTTTAATCAGGAAAATTTCCCCAGCTAAATACACATACTAGCCAAATGTATCACCAGACTATTACCCATTAAACCCTCAAATACACTATGAATCAGATGTGTACCTGTATATTATTTATTATTATTTAGGTTGCCTATGGAATCATTTACATTTTAAAGTGCTATATGTAAGATATGGAACTAGAGTTTAAAATGAGTACTGCAATCCAAAAGAAAACATTTGGAGAGTGCATCCCTCCTTCCCTTCCTTCCCAGGGACTTGAGATTGCAAGGTAATTTGAGGAAACAATTCAGCTTGAACCAAAATGTAGATCTTTCCACATCCTAAAGGTACACACAACACAGACGGTTGTGAATAAAGTGGCTGTACTGTTGTGTCAGAAAAACTAGTGTTTGAGTTCAACATAGTCTCTGAAGATATATTATGGTCATTTTATAAGTCGATGCAATACATTTCTTACACTACACCCTCTTAAAGTTTTCTTTCCTTTTGAGTTTAAAAAGTAGGAATTGTGAATAATAATGGTCACTGAAAATGAAGGTGTTTTTTTTTTGTTTGAAGTTCCTGCAGGAACAATGAAATGTATCTCATCTCCCTCCTCCTGTGTGTATGCAGCTTGTGTGGCCAAGTACAAGTGCTGTGACGTTGACATCACGATGGGCTGGGGGAAGAGCTGGTGGTTCCTGAGAAAAACTTGCTACCTGATTGTAGAGCACAACTGGTTTGAGACCCTCATCATCTTCATGATCCTTCTCAGTAGTGGTGCCCTGGTAAGGACTCATGTGTCAGCATTTTCCTTCTTTGACCACATTTGACTCACAGAGAAAATTCAAACAGGATATAGGTTCAGTAAAAAATCACTTGTTAAAAGTAAAGAGATGAAGAACTGAGGTATCAAGGATTTTAAATCCCAGCCATTTCCATTTACCACAGGTGTTACCCAGGCATCTGTTCTAGGTCCCCTCCACGTCATCATCTATCATCTGCCTCTTAGCCATATTTTCCATAAATGTAACATCAATTTCCATTGCTATGTGGATTTCTGATGAGCTGCATGAAATCAAATGGTGGTTCTCTCACAACTTTTTCAAGTTAAACAGTGACTAAACTGAGGTTCTCATCATAGGCACCAAATCCACCTTATCTGTACTTGACAGTTCTTCCATTTTCATGAACAAATCCTCAGTTTCCTTCTCCCCTCAGGTATGGGTGTCCTTCCTGTTAGCATACTATCTTTCCAAGCTCACATCAATAATGTCATTCAGTCTGCATACCATTATTTACATAACATCAAATGCCTTGGCCCTTCCCTCACACCTAACAATGCAGACATTCTCGTTCACACACTGGTCACATCCCACAGTGACTACTGTAACTCACTTCTCTTCGGTCTCCCTCCCAAGTCCATCCCTAAATTTCAACTGGTCCAAAACTCTGCCGCCCACATCATCACCAGAACCCCCCCTCACATCACTCCTGTCCTTCAACAATGTCACTGGCTTCCTGTAACAGGAAGTCAGCATCAGTTTCAAAATTCTGCTCCTCACCTTCAAGGCCATCCATAACCTCTCTGAGCTCCTGTACTTTAACACATTCTTCTATTTGCTTCCATGTACCATGGGGTCGAGAGCCTTCAGCCACTTTTCCCCCCACCTCTGGAACTCCTTTCCACCCAACATCTGCAACTCTTTCCACTTTTGAATCATGTCTGAAAACACATCCGTTCAAGTTATCATATTCACTTTGTATTTGTATTATCCATCTGTTTCAAACCCCTCAGTATATAATAACTTTATGGCTTATTAACTTTTTTTTAATTTACAGTATAGTTATACAGTTGTATTTTTTTAAACTCTACCTGTAAGGTGACCTTAAGTCGTTTGAAGGGTGCCTAAAAATAAAAGTATTATTATTATTATTATTATTATTATTAGTGATGAGATAAAACATGTCAGTCAGTGGTGCAGTCAGTATGGGTGTTCAGTCTAGTTGCTTGGATGGGAAAGGGTGTTAGTGATTAATGGACCAATCCATTTATCATACAGGGGATCAATTACAGGGAATAGAGTGAAGCCTGTTTCTCAAGCATAAAGGATGAATCTAAAATAAGAACCAGAGCTGCTGCAAAGCTACATCAGCTGTGTGGATTTGATGACAGCCAAGGCAGTTTAATGTGTAATACTGCTTTGGCTGTCATCAACCACAGCTGACTCAAGATTCCTGTTTTTTTTTCCCCCACAGGCCTTTGAGGATGTGTATATCGAGCAGAGGAAGACCATTCGGATCATTTTGGAATATGCTGACAGGGTTTTCACCTACATCTTCATCCTGGAGATGTTGCTGAAATGGGTCGCCTATGGTTTCGTCAAGTACTTCACGAATGCCTGGTGTTGGCTGGACTTCTTCATCGTGGATGTAAGTGCAGCTCTTGAACTCTTAATCTTGTTGAGTAGACTAGTTGCTTCTTTGTCCTTAACCACACCCTGGTCCAACAGCAATACACTGGTAGTAGTATATAACAGTATATACACGTTAATGTAAATTAATACGACAGTACTAAAGCTCATTTCCACATACATACTGCACTATGTCTATTATATATAGAATTTGACTGTTGTTCCTCTTGTTTTAGGGTGTGGTTAGGTTTGAAAGATCAGGGCATAAACTAAATTTCTACTTCATGGTATGTGATAGGTGCGAGGGCATGTGTATGTCTCAATTTATTTTTTAACTCATGGTATAAGGACAGTGTTTTACATGACTGCTATCGTCTGTCCATTTCACATAAACATATGCCCCCGTCGCCTTTTACAGCTCCACCAAGCAACTTTTATTTTTTACTGGGTTGATCACTCTGAGATGCTTGAATGTACTCAGTAATTGTTAGCTTGAGTCAAAATCCACTCATGGTTTTGCCATAAGCACAAACAGCTCAGTCTGCTTGCTAGAAATGATTCCTGCCAGTATGAAATTATTCATACTTGAATACACAATTAAACATAGATGCTACCACATGTGGAAATCAACTAATCAATAACCAAACTAATCCATTAATTGGCTGCATTCATCTTATTCTCAGAACAGTAGGACTTAATAAAATTAAACATGGATGCATTATTAATTAATTAACCATATTCAAGGTACTCTCAGAGCAGTAGAAAATGTCAAAAATGTGTCTCTGTAAAACTGTCTTTACCTGTGTTTCTGACCTGTGTGATGGTTGTAATAGTATGGGCCTTTGTCCTCTCTCTCTGTGTGTGTGTACTTCTCTGCTCCTTAAGTCAGTCAAGTCTGAAAGACCAGAGCAGGGGAAATTCTTCATTTTATTCTTTTATTCTGCCGTTTCAAATTCTAGATAACCTCCGTTTGATCTCATTTTAAACGGCTATGATAATATTTTAAGATTACCAATATATGCTAACCCTGTGGGTAAGTTTTTAATGTGAGGGAGAAGGAACCGGTTCGATTCCATGGCTACAAACATAAAAATAAGAATATTACACGCTGAATCAATGGGTATTCTGTACTAAGTGGCAGAATTGAATAGAAGAAGAATTTACCCAACGTCTGACTTTCTCCTTGAACTAACCACCTCTCTTCAGTGTCCAGCACCTCAGCCAATAACTGTGAATCGACTCCCATCAATGGCCAGAGGTTGCAGTATTGATTCATTCTAAGTTCATGTATCCCACACCCTCCCTGCAGCAAACACACTGTGGACATACCACAGAAAATATACATTTAAGTTTTTAAATCTTGACATAATACTGTTTGTATGGCTTAAAATTACACTCACTGTATTATATTGTTATAAGTAGTGTTGCCCCAATCAACTGGCCCCCAATCCCATTCTCATCTGTTTACTGTTGAGTATTTGCTAATATTTTCTTATATAAAAGAACTGTACAATACACCATTTTCTAAAAATTTCACACTGTTACTGAAATGATTAATGCTCCTGTCTTACAGTGATTTAAGCTGTATCTATTGGTACAGAGAGAGGGAGAGGGAGGGCGGGGCTGTAGCTTTTCAGCTTATACTTAGAATACTGACACATACTACATATACAGAGTTTGACTTGATTACACTAATGACACACTTTAATAATTCTGGTTATTGCCACTGTAGCCTCCCCCTCTGTAGGTGTGATCTCAACCCCAACACTTTGGACAGTGCAGGGCGCCACGTCAATCAAAGTGTGGTGTCCCTCTCCTTCCGTTCTTTCCTTATCCTCCTCTCATTCCCTCTTGACCACGTACCCTCAGGAATGTGGTGATATTGTGGTCGCTGAAATGTAATGATGGTGGGTGACAGGCAGCCAGCGGTAAGTGTGGTCTTCACTAGTGCTCCCCTTCCAAAAAAGAAAAAAATAATTGTGCTTGATGAGTCCGGGTTGTGTTCTGCCTCCGTGTTTTGGGGTCAAACAATTGCCATGGACTCAGAAAGGGGGGCACCATCATTAGACCAGCTTGTATTTTTCTCTTAGTGTGTGAGTGTGTTCCTCCTAATTTTCCTTGTGTTACATCTTTGTCATTATTTGCCTTGCATCCATTTGATTTTCATTATAAGAATGTTTTCTTATTTTTATTTATTTTTTGGCAAAAGGTCAGGGAAATATTTAGTATTTTGTAGAAACAATAACCAATCCATCTCAGAGTGAGGGAGAGGCATCCATTTTCCATTTTCTCACTCAGATTATTATCATTGCTTTGTTGTGTTTTTTTCCTGTTTGTTTTTAGTTTGTTTTATTTCTGTGAGGCTCTGGTTTGTGCTGTCGTCATCATGGGATCACAGCCCCAGATGTGATTGGCCTTGCCTTGCAGAGCTTGTGAGGACGCTGAGATGCTGAGGCTGCTACCACAGAGCTGGCCCAGCAGGGGGCCAGAGGCCAGGCACCCAATTGGGGGCCACTCCATGGGGTCAGGCTAAAGGTGACAATCACCCCAAACACTGTAGTATAGATAAAGGCAAAATCTTTTTTTACTACCTTCCAGAGGCTTTGTGCCGAAGAGTGAGGAAATTGAGAAATCTGAGCAGAATCTCAATAAAAGCCTCATCCAGGACATTTTGGACAGAAAGTTTGAACAGTGTCCAACAGTCTTAATCTGTGCTGACAGCTTCACTACTGCTCTTTTTATAGTTCTGATGGATTTCTACTGCTAAATGGTTGAAATGGAAATCCCCTGTAGTCAGTGTTGATGATGGCAACAGTAAAATGAAGATTTTGCCTCTTACAATCCTCCCTCCGTGACTTTGGTAAGCTTTGAATGTTGTGTAATTATTGCGGTGAGTTTGACCAATTGGTGTCAGTGGATGATTGGAGGTGCTTTCACATGTGTTGACTGTTGATATTTATCCTTGTTTGTAAGGAACTGGTATTCCCTCTGTCCCTCCAGCAACCATACTGAATGTCAACCTCTGTGTGTGCACTAATTTCTGGACAAACTAAATTCTCTCAGTTTGACTGAATTAATGAGATGTTAAGCCAAAACATACTTCTTTACAAATCTTCCCTGTGCAGCAGATACCCTGTAATGGCTGCCTTAGTACAACTGATCTGATTTTCAGCAAGGCTAAATCATACCTCCACCACTTACCACATGTCAGAGAACATTAGTGCAGCTTATTGACCACACTCTGCATTATCCATTTTCTGCATTGCTAATGATGGTATACACATGTATTCAACTTAGATCAGCTCTATAGAGCAGACCTAAAGTGGGTTTAATAACCCAGACTACTATGCCTACATTTGCTTTGAATTATTACAGTGATAAAAAATGTAATTTAAAGATTTACTGAATATTACTAACAAAAGATAAGATACCATGAAGCGTTCTTTGTTTGCAACATTACTTTGGTTCCTGCTGTGGGACGTGAGAAGGGATACACCAGTTTCTTTGAGGTTATGTTATTGTTAACTGTCGTTAACTGTGTGTAACAATTGTACTTTATGTAAATTTGTCCTTTCAGTGCTATCCAGTGCTTATAACTATGTAACTATGTCTACCCTTAACCTCCACCCCTGTTTCCTGTGTGTGTCTTATGTGACTGTGGCTTTATTTCTTGATTCTAAATGCTATGTCACAGTTTGGAAATGTCAAAATGACACACTTGTACATGTTTACTTGTATTCTTTCTCTTAGGTTCCATTAGTTTGTCTGTCTTAACTTATATGGGATTTTATGCCTCAGCCCAAGAGCGACATGGAGAGACAATGTTAGAGGGGCAAGGGTAAGGCTCTCAAGTCTGTTGGGTTTTTATCGGCTTCCACAGGTCAACCTCTCTCCTTCCCTCTCCCCCAACTCTTGTTCCTCTCCCGGTCCCTTCGCTTGTGTCTTTACTAAATCATGTAGCAGTCTTTTCTGCCTAATTTACCCTCTATTTGAGTCTTATGTCTCTATCTCCTCTCTTTTTCTCTCAACCACATTTTTTGCAGGTACAAAGGACTTTTCACATCTCGTCAACTGCCCCAAAATAACAGACAAACAATCCCTATGGCCTACTGCTACTAAAAAATAATACGCACATAACCCCTATATTAAATACTGACCTTCTCTCTCAGTGTATATACATGTATAAATGCAATATTATGCATGCATATACATGAAAAGATTTATGTGTGTATGTCAAGCAACTCTCCACCTATGCCAGGGCCGTCTCTTCCCTAGTGAATATTCTCACTTCTAACAGTTTGGAACCTCTTTTGCTTCTCTGTTTTTGTATAGGTGTCTATAGTCAGCCTTGTAGCTAATGCGCTGGGCTACTCCGATCTAGGGCCCATTAAATCACTCAGGACACTAAGGGCCTTGAGACCCCTCAGAGCCTTGTCACGTTTTGAAGGGATGAGGGTAAGATCCAAAGCTAAGCAGCTGATCCTTCCGCATGCCCATTCAACAGTTTAAAGCATGCTAGAACTGATCTAAAAAAAACTAAGAGGAAAAAAAAGACTCCATAATATTGGGGGAGTGTTTTTAAACCAGGAAATGAATACAAAAAAGTCACCTTTCCATGCGCAGTCCTGTAACATGCCTCTGTTAGTGCGAAAGAACAAGTCATGATGCAGCTGGGAGACTGAGTAAGAGTAAGAGTGAAATAATACTGCCAGAAGAACAACATGCATTTCAATTGACTTTTCTAAACAAACAAAATGATTTGTTTCATAGTAGCAATGACCCAAAGAGCAAGAGAATAATTTTGACAAAGCTGCCTCATTACACAAGTGACAAACTACAAATAACATCATGTTTCTTTTTAATTGGCCAAAGTGAATGTGAAATTGGTAAAAACCAACCAAACTTACATGTCATCTCATAGAGCATTCAAATAAACAATTAGCAATTAATTTGGCCTGATTTTCAACCACAGCTTTTAATTGAGCCCCTGCCCCCACTTATGCTCCCATAACTCCCCCACCCACTCTGCTCCCATAACACCCCCCCTCCCCCCAGCCCACACCATCCCTCAATGCATCTGGGCATCTGGCATCGAGAACAACCAGCAGGAACCGGGGAGCTGTGGGACACCACCTAAACTTTTGCCCAACCAGTCGCATCAAAACTTTTGAGGATGGCTGCCAAGCAACCACTCAGAGAAATCAGTCTTAATATTTAGTGGTTTGCAGAATGTTAATCACTTGCTGCAACAGTACATCTGGTTGCTTCAGCCGTCTCTCCATAATACATATATCTGATTGATTGTCTCCATGGTGGTAGCAAAGGTTTGCGTCTGGTTGTTGTCACCGTAGTCCCTCTTGTCTCTTTTATCTCTCGTTATTGCATTCTCTTTAACTATCTCTATCACTATTCTTGGACTGGTTGCTTTGTCGGCTAGTTTGAGCTTCTTCTTTTCACCTCAGACTGTCCCCACCTCCTCAGCCCTCGTATGCACAGCACTGTGCAGCACCCACCCTCCCCTTCCGCCTTTCCTCTTCCTCTTCCTTTGCACCTCCTTATTCCTCCACTATTCACTTCAGCAAGACCTGGTTTGGCTGGGCCAGACCGTTGGAGGGTCAACACACTCTCTCCTGCTTGTCCAGGATCTTTGTGCATCAGGGACTGAGACAGAAACCACACACTCTCTGTGTTGTGGCTTTGGGAGGAAAGCATTTGTTAAGTTTCTGCCAACGTCAGCACCTCAGGTTATAACCTCTGACTGATCTGCTAATAGTCCATTCTAGTGGCAGATTGGTCTCATAGATTTTTTTGTCCACATTAAATATTTAATATGATTTCCAGTGCCTTCCTTTGGAAATGTCGGCAGAAGTTTAGCAAATATGCAAGGCTGCCATTTCACACAAGGCGTTACTGCTGTCATGTCATGGCACCACATACTGTAGCACATATGGCAGTCCCTGGCTTCATGTTGCCTTCCACTCCCACGGGAAGCAAACTGGGAGGCAACAATGGGCCCAGTTAAACTCTGGATCTGAGTGGGTGGTGGCCCATAGGTTGAATAGCACTAGAGTTCAGACAACACTCACAACACTAAACAGACAATGCATTGCCTTTCTTTAGTACGTCCCAAAAATGACAGGGCAGCAGAAGACGCCTGTGTAATTTATTTGGCGGATTTAATGGAAACTGACTTAGTTTTAAAATTCATTCATACTAGATATCCAGTGACTAAAATGTGATGCCATTGCATATGAGCAGACATCAGTACTTTTTAGGCCCTGGATAAGCTTTTTGGATGTGATCATGAATGTTATGATGGGAAATAGACCTGTCAGTAAGAGAGTGTCATTTTTGGGGTTGGAAGTCATGGCACATTTGCTTTACCAGAGTGTAAATATGCAAAGTACCAGTTCCCCAATGAATGACCTCATTCACTGGGTGTATGTGGTAAAAGAGGCAAGGGTGATCTTGTAATACAAAAGTGGACAAATAAAGGACTTTTATCCTGCTGTATCATATTTTTTAATATAAAGTCAGTGGTCAGCAATTAAGTCACCATTTTTGTTTGAACTGAAAATGGAAAAATTTAGGTCGAAGCAATAAATAAATGAATACGGAAGTACATGAATGGAGAGATGACACTGTATAAAAGAGATTTTGGAGAGTTGGAACGATGAGAACTTATGCATTCCTGCTTGTTAAATCGTAGGGCCTGAGGCGACGCAGAGGTAAACCCAACTCAACAGCACCAAGCAAGCAGTTCAGCTTCAATGGACACATTGCACTGCTTAACATGCAATGATTATGGGCTGTTCTGACTTTCTACTTTGCTCTCTCTTTCCCTTAAGACTGCTTTGTAATCTCAATCCTACATCTGTGAGCAATGTATCATTGAGGAATGAAACCTTGTTTACCCACAAATTTCAGTAAAGCTCCTTATTCTGACAAAACTAATGAAATTGAAGTCACACCAAAAGATTTAAAAAAGAACAATGTTAGGTATACCAGCCCTTAAAGGTGTTGGTCATTGAGGGGCCTTTGAAAATAAACCCTAAACCCCAGTCATTCTTTGCTGTGAGTGATCCAATATGTTGTTTTAGCCCACAAATCTGCTATTGTGTCATTGATATGGTGATATACAGACCTCCATGTAAACAATCAGAATGGCTTGTCAGACACACGAACGAGGCTTCAGCTATTACTGCTGTAGCCGCTATCTCTCTATCCACACATTTTTCTATTCATTTATGTATTGATTTGAGCGGATCTTGAGATTGCACACTGCCATGTAACCCGCATGTAATATAACTGCCGATGCACATTATGCATTTTTGAAAGCCATTTTCCCTCTTTCTGAGAATGCTTTTCATACAGCATGGCCTAATTCCTTTATTTAAAAAAAAAACATCTGAAAGCAGATGAGTTGTGCCTTAGAACGAGCACAGAGTCATTCTCTCAGCAAGTGCAATGGCAACACTGTGAGGGAAAGACTGTGTGGGAAAGAAAACATATAATGAAGCACTTTTACATTTGACATGATGGTGCCCCCCTATACAATAAACAATTCCCAACACCAGTATGGTTGTGTACATGCTGAGAGAATCCTGCTTTAGAGCTCCCCCTGTCTGTCTGTAATGAGGAGGGAATATGGCTCCACAAAACGAGTCTGCCAAAGATATGCATGCTCAGCTGTCTGCCTGAGAGCTGCTGGTCGGCCTGCCTAACACTGGTAGTGAGCGGTTCACTGTGTGCTGAGCTTATTTCTGGCTATGATTCAATTTAGGGAAACCATATTGGGTTAATAGGAAAGACTAGATTTTGGGGCGGTTTTTGGGAATCATAGTTTTAAATCAAAAGTGATTTTACATTGTTTTACTCAGGAAAATTATGTTAAAGGGTGAGTTACGTTAAAGAAAATTGACTGACTGAGTTGGGGGGTGGTAAACAATGAACACTTCATAGTGGTATGGCAAACACTATTAATCAATTTTAGTATGATTTATTAGAGGTAACATGTAGAAAAACAAACAAACACATTTGTTTTACGGAAACATTATAAACGGGGTCCATTGCATCAATGACAAAGGCTCCTATTTTTATAGATGAATGAATTTCATTTAAAGGTGAAATAATAACCATCTGCAAGTCACATCATTGCTGCTCTAATTAGAATGGGACAGATAGCACAGTCCTGCCCATTAATTCCCTACGCTCTAGTATTATCATCTCAGTGATGTTCTGTGCTTATTTTTGGCCACATGTAACCATAATGGTACCATTGCTCTGAATGCCACCTGTAATAAACGTCTCAGTAGCATTTTGTGGTACAATGTTTGATGCCATAACAGTATGTAGTGTCTTGTTGGAGGGGTTGGCTGACATACTTTTTTTTCCTGTTTCTGACACTGTAATATCCTGTCTTCCCTGGTCTGGTCTAGGTGGTAGTCAACGCCTTGGTGGGTGCCATCCCTTCCATTATGAATGTGTTGCTGGTTTGCCTCATCTTTTGGCTGATTTTCAGTATCATGGGGGTCAACTTGTTTGCGGGAAAGTACTACTATTGTTTCAATGAGACAGCTGAGGAGTACTTCCCTGTTGATGAAGTCAACAATAAGAGCCAGTGTGAGGCCCTTATTAAGCAAAACTTTAGTGAGGTCAGGTGGAAGAACGTCAAAATCAACTTCGACAATGTGGGCGCCGGCTACCTCGCACTGCTGCAAGTGGTGAGAGTGTTGCTCCTCCTCTCCTCTACAACTCTGTTTCTTGGTTTATTCATCCTTTTTTCTGTTGTATGTTGCTGTTTCAAATTCCATTTGGTCTTCATCCAGTTGTGTCTTTCCATGCACAACCTCTATGGCAGGATTTGCATCAATTTCCATTTGAGTTAGCTTTTTAATTCATAGTTTTCTTTTTACTAGTGATTTTTGTTTCCAAAAATGTTCTTACTTTTTTTTCTCTTTTGAAAGGCCACGTTCAAAGGATGGATGGACATTATGTACGCTGCTGTGGATTCCAGAGACGTATGCTTGTTGCTTCTTCAGTAAATAAGTGTATCAGTAGGTTGTTAGTTAGAATGTCTTAAAGGAATAGATAAGTATTTTAGGAAACATTCATTTTGTAACTGAGATGTTAGATCAGAATTAGCATAAACACTGAATAGTAGCTTCTTATTAATTTTACATCTAAAGAAACAGTATTGATATCGTCGTATTACAAAATATTTTCTTTAAATTGGATAAGTACTACCTTTTTCATTTCCCTTTAAGGTTGAACACCAACCAGACTACGAGGTCAACATCTACATGTACATCTACTTTGTCATATTTATCATCTTCGGTTCCTTCTTCACCCTTAATCTCTTCATTGGTGTGATCATTGACAACTTCAACCAGCAAAAGAAAAAGATAAGAGCCATTCTTCCTCCTAGTACTGCATTTTGCATTTGTGTAGAGTATGATTATAACCATTTTTATGTTTATCTCTTTACTTTGGAGGGCAGGATATCTTCATGACAGAGGAACAGAAGAAGTACTACAACGCCATGAAAAAATTGGGCTCCAAAAAGCCACAAAAACCGATTCCTCGGCCACAGGTATGTTTTTCTCTGGGTTACAGCTTTTGATTAGCTGTTCAGATCATTTATCACATATTGCAGTTGGTTGAATCCTTAATAAAATGTCTCATTCATTACTCTCTATGCCCTCTCCTCTCACAGAATAAGATCCAAGGAATGGTGTTTGATTTTGTGACACAGCAAGTTTTTGACATCTCCATCATGATCCTCATTTGCCTCAACATGGTCACCATGATGGTGGAAACAGATGATCAGTCAGATGAAACGGAGACCGTCCTCTACCGGGTCAACTTCATCTTTGTTGTAGTCTTCACCATGGAGTTCTTGCTAAAGCTCTTTGCCCTTCGCCACTATTACTTCACCAACGGCTGGAATATCTTTGATGTGGTGGTGGTCATCCTGTCTATTGTTGGTGAGTGGGCACAATGGAAGACACCAAAAAGTGAAGAAGATGTTTAAACGTGATACTTGTTGAAATGTTTTGTGTTCTGATTGTTTTCTCCTCCTTTGTTTCTCCTCAGGTATGTTCTTGGCTGACATCATTGAAAAGTACTTTGTGTCACCCACCCTCTTCAGGGTGATCAGGCTGGCTCGTATTGGGCGTATCCTCCGACTGATCAAAGGAGCTAAGGGCATCCGAACGTTGCTCTTTGCTCTGATGATGTCGCTGCCAGCCTTGTTCAACATCGGCTTACTGCTCTTCCTGGTTATGTTCATCTTCTCCATCTTTGGCATGTCCAACTTTGGCTATGTAAAGCATGGAGCAGGCATTGATGACATGTACAACTTTGAGACCTTTGGAAACAGCATGATTATCCTGTTCATGATCACTACATCAGCTGGATGGGATGGTTTGCTTCTGCCAATCCTCAACTACCCACCAGACTGCAACCCCAACTTGGAGAACCCTGGCACATCCGTGAAGGGTGACTGTGGAAATCCCTCAGTGGGAATCTTCTTTTTTGTCATGTATATCATCATTTCTTTCCTGATTGTGGTTAACATGTACATTGCCATCATCTTGGAGAACTTCAGTGTGGCCACAGAGGAAAGTGCTGATCCGCTAAGTGAGGATGACTTTGAGACTTTCTATGAAATATGGGAGAAGTTTGATCCCACAGCCTCTCAGTTTATTACTTTTGCCAAGCTTTCTGACTTTGCTGATGCATTGGAGCACCCACTTCGAGTGCCAAAGCCCAACACTATAGAGCTTATTGCCATGGACATGCCTATGGTGAGTGGCGATCGCATACACTGCCTGGACATCCTGTTCGCATTCACAAAGCGTGTACTGGGTGACAGTGGTGAGCTGGACATGCTGAGGCAGCAGATGGAAGAGCGATTTGTGGCCGCCAACCCCTCCAAGGTGTCGTATGAACCCATCACCACCACACTCCGCCGCAAACAGGAGGATGTCTCTGCCAGAATTATTCAGAATGCATACCGTGCTCACCTCATCAGACGTGGCATCATCTTCAAGCGCCACTTGTTTACTAACAATAAGCTTGAGAATGGGAATACCAACCAAGAGAAGAAGGAGAGTACACCATCCACAGCTTCTCTTCCCTCTTATGACAGCGTGACCAAACCTGACAAGGAGAAGCAGGATGAGAACAAGGAGGAGCTTTCCAGAAAAGAGAAGGACAAAAACCAAAAAGATGAGTGGGAATCCAAGTGTTAGGGTTTATTGACTCCAATTCCAATAAAAACAGCGAGATGAGACTCTGAGCCCAAACCCACCAAATGTAGAAAAAAGTGATCATTTGCAAGTGAGAAAAAAACAACAAAAACATACAAAAAATGTTTACAGTATTTCAAATACTACTGAGGCAGCGTGGTTTCTTATGTCATCAAGGACAGCTGAACCAAACACAATCAGTTTACCGTGGAACTTTTGCTGCATAGTGAACAAGTTCAAAAAAATGAAAAACAATGATTACAAAGTGTGCTGGCCAATAACACACATTTCTTTGGGGACCAACTGCCAAGGCACAGAAATCTCTACTAGATGAGTGGAGAATTGCAAAATCCCTGCCACCACCAAGTGTGGAACCCCACAGCAAAGCGCTAATGCTATGGGACTGGATCATACAGACCTCACTAGAACTGTGTTAGCAGTCTAACGGAGGTTCTGTAACATGAGTTTACCATCTTTACCAAGAAGACATTAATCAACCAAGCAAATTTAGTCAGAAAGGAAACACTTGTGAGTGAGGGGGTAAACCCAGACCCACAGACAAAGATTTTTTTGTTTCTTTGTGCTGAGTATACTTGCATCTTTACATTATTTGAGCAGCAAAAAAAGGATAACATTTAGCCCATGTCACTTGTCGTTTCATCTCCTCTTTGTTATACTGACACTGAAAAAGACATTCTCTACATGGGCTTTCACACTGACCGGGTTGGGGTCAATAGTCACTGTTTTGACTTTGGCTGAAGGAAACTTACTCAGACTGAGTTCCAGATAAATAATAATTATTGTGCTTGTTCAATGCATAGAAATGACTTGCATGAAGGCATGTTTTGATCAGGAATCATGCATGAGTAATCATAGTCCACAAGACACTTAATTCTCAAACCACTGCAGTGGCTTGACTGTAAGTTTGAGGCTGTCCACTGGGAAAATTACAAGAACTGTAAATGGAAAGCAAAGATTATGTTAATGATATGCATAAAGAATATTGGGGGCATGATATTCATATGATCCCACCTCACTGTTTTTTTTTCAGTTGAACTTAATCTTTAGATTCCCCCCCAACTTTCAGGTGAATGAAGGATGAAAGCACTCAGAGGCATTGTTGGATTCGGATCAGTCAGCTTCACAAACCAGAAACAGTTTTTTTGCTGCTCTGAATGTGAATAGATTTGAAAGGTGTGGAGTGTGAGATTGTTCGGATGGAAAGAAGCAGAATATCTTTATGTTGAGGATCCACAGATTTAGGAGGCCTTGTTAGACTGAAGTCCTGTACCAAATCCTGGGCTTACACCTGGTTTATTTACGTCCATCAAACAGTCATTCTCCTTACTTTCCTGTGGTTCCTGTTATGGTAGGTGATATTTCATGCCAAGGCATTAATAACTCTTTGGTGTGCTCAAGTGTCAACAGAAAACTCATCTACTGCTGTATTTTATGGAGAAGGGACAGAAATATATATATATATTTCTGTTATTCTTTGCTTTGTTTTTGATATTCATTTTATTTTGGGCTTGTGGAAGAATGGAAGACCCGCACTTTTAGTGATTTAGTTAAGAGTTCAAGGTTTGAGCTTTTCAGACAATGTGTGTTCCCAGCTTTAGGGAGGGGAAAGCCTTGAAGTCTTTTTCTGATATCCTTGGTGTACAATCATTCTCAAGAAGGCTTTGATGAGTAAGAGTGACACTGAGCATCTGAAACAGCAGAGTTAGCCAAGAATTATTACAAGGACATGCCTTGTTATGTATGAGAGATGGATTGCCATGAAGGGCTTGTGGATTTGTCTACAGAATCAAATGGATTTTGTTTGATATTACAGGGAAGTGATAAATAATAGTATAATATGGACCAATAAACAGGTGGAGCCCCTCTTTTCAGGTTTTTGATTGACTGCCATGTAAGTGAGAGAGAAATGCCAGAGCAGAGGAGAGCAATAGTGCTTTGGTCTGAGTCAGCTTGCTGAAAGTCCCATATTTGTCAGTGTATCATTGTGCTTTTGTGGGACCTCTTAAACACTGTGTGGTGTTGGACCCAGGCTCACACCATCTTTTCACATTCTAGCAGGCTTTCAAATGTTATCACCCGCTTCAGAAATATTCAGTCAGAGATGGCTGTAGAAACTCAACACTAGCCATGATAAAACATCAGCAGGCCTCACATCAATGCAGCTATGTTGTATAATAAGCTCTGTGGGTGTTTTTTATTAGAAAACACACAAAAACGGAGGCTTTGTCAAGTTGTTGATAAGACACAACTGCCTCCTAATGTATTCCTGCCATTTCTTTTCTACACAGGAGTGATGGTCCTATTTATAAATGGATAACTGGATATAGATCTGACATCCATCGTAACACCACTAATGTTGTTTGGTGTGTTTAACACTGCCTGTACCAGAAGCCCCTGTCTGTAAAAATACTGAGGCCTGTTTACAATATGAGGTCTCCAAATCAGTTTCGAATCTGCTGCACACTGAAACCAAATACATTCCCAATGAAAACCACAGGAGTAGTGAGTAATGTCATCCAATTTACCCATGTTCATCTTGGATGTAATGTTTTAGAATGATACATTCACAAAAGAATATCAAAAAAAAAGACAAAAAAGAAAACACAAAACACATATATGTACAGTGCAGGCTATGATGTAAATGGCACAATTGCTAAAAAAGAAAGAACTTTTTGAGAGAAACTATAAATATTGTATTATATTATTTTATTTTATCAGCATGCTTTGTTGTGTTATTTTTTGTAAATATGGAATTTTAAAAATATTACTAATAATCAAAAAAAGAAAAGATTAATAACAATAATATAGAATGGCTTCCAGCTATGCCCTTTGTCACATTTGTTAACTTTTGGATTTTTTGAGACACTTTTCACTTTGTTGACAGAAATTGAATGATATATAGATATTATATAATACAAAAGATATATACATGTATACATATATGTCTATATGTATATACATAAAACAGAAGAACACTGTTTGTCACATTTGATTTATGTGCAACACATTCAGTGGATGTCTTTCCAGCACCCTTCTATGTTGGGGAATAGCTCATGTGCGATGTTACTGGAGCTGCTTGCCATGGATTGTAGCCTGATCATGATGAAAGGATAACGTTACCAGCACATTTCTCACTTACTGTCATATTTGTCATGTTTACTGAACATACAGGACACACAAACTCACACAGGTGACTCTCCACTGTGTCCACCAACTTTACCAGTGATCTCTTCCCAAAGAGGACATTAGCTGGTGTGAGTGACTGCCTCATCCACCTAAGACCATACCTTCCCCAACTAAGGTCTCTTTTCCCTTCACACACACACCAGTGCCATTACAACATTCATACATTCATCTACTTGCTTCTCATCCTCGCATTTCTTTTCATGAATGATTTGTTTCTAGTTGTCCACTCAATGGCATGTGCCTTTTTTCAGCTTTTTTTGCAAATTTAAATGTCGATGTCACACTGGGAAAGGGAAAAGGTAAACAGAAAGGGGAACAAAAATTAAACATGTTTTCAAACTGTGGAGGGTCAGCACAACATTAATCAGGGATGTCAAGTCAGAAATACTGCTGGAGGATCATTCAGACACCCTACTTCATCTTAATATTCAACAATGTGTGATGTGAACAGAAAAACAGCAAACTCGAAAAATGTCCTGTTCTTAGTGCTATTTGTGTCATCCACTTGGCTTGTGAAAAAGCAGCTTGCCTTCTATATTTCAGTTTTATTTCTTCTGTATTTTGTTTCCATCTGAGATTTATTTTTGTATCAGTATTTCTTCATAGGACTCATTCCTCTTTTTTGTAGCTTGGTTTATTATGGGTGTTTTTTTTCCTTTTTGTTGAAAGATTTGTGCTTTTTAAACAGCTGTTATCATTTGACGCCATGATAGAGAATATACAGTACAATACGATGGTGTGTTGCACAACCACTTGGACTCTTGGTAAGAATATATGAACGATTGTCTTCATTTGAGCACGAACCTTTTTATTACCAATAAAGCAGCCTTCCAGTTACAATTCCAGTGTTTGCTTCTTGTTGAATTGCTGACTTCTCAATATTATTTTTTCTATTTTGAAAGGACTTAAGTGCAGATCCTGTAGATCTCTTACCCACTTGTGCCCACTTTATAAAGTGGTCGCCATTTTGTGTGGATTATTTTACTTTTGTGAAGCTGTTTGTGGATGCAAGTAGAAAACATCCCGTGAAATGGAGCTGAGTGCTGCTGTGGTAACAGTGTCATGAAAGGCAGCCCTTAAATGTAATGGACTTATTGGATTTGTTAAGAGCCCTGTGTTAACACCCCCCCTCACAGGCAGAGGATGGACTAAAGCCCCATTACTATACAGTCCATCTGTACTGCGTTACTCCTGTTTGTGGTTGGCCATAAAGTAAATAGCTCAGAGGTATAATATTACAGTTATCACCCCCATAACCTCACAGCCTCATGTGAGAAGAGTTGAGATACATAGCAATGTTGGGATGCATTGATTTGTTTGTATCTGTTGTGCTTTTCCATTGGTTTTCCTAAGTGGGTGGAAGAGAGGGAGTCCTTTTTTTGGAGTTATCGGTGGAATTGTATGTAAATAATGCAAAGCATTGTCCTGAGGCAGAGTAGACCCTGAAGGGATGGCAACTGCATACACCTGCTCTCTCTATTTAATCATATGACAAAATTCTGTCTCCCTGGATATTTTTTCCTTTTTTTTAAATCATCCAGATTCTTTTTAACTCTCAGCATCTTCCTTTCTTCCCCAGTCCTCACCCTTCCTCCATCTTAGTGGACCTTTTCTATCCTATAACTTCCAGGATGACTGAGTGAGTGGTGTGGAGAAGAGGGAGAAAGAAAAAGAGAGAGAGAGTGGGAAAGGGGGGGGTGGGGTGAGGGAAGCAGAAGGGGAAGGGAGGTGGTGGAGCACTGCAGTGCAGATAAATTAATGCAGCAGTCGAGGCTGAGTCAGCAGCACACTCCCAGTTCGGCCCAGTGCCTCCATCAGTTTGTGTCTATACGCGGCTGCCTAGGACATAGGCTCCCGCATTCCGGAATATAATTCCACCAAATTAACAATTTTTTTTAAGCCTAAAATGAGGCTCGTTCACGGAATTCGAAAGTGCGCGCCGGCGACGGCACTGGAGCTGTCCATGGTCCTGTGGGTGGGGTTGCATCGGGGGGGTGTGTGTGTGGGGGGGGGGTTACTGGTTGACTGGCGTGAAATAAAACCCAGTCATAAGAACGTGTTCCGCGTGCGGAGGTGCTCGACCTAATTCCTAGACGGCCACACCTACATTCCGTCCTCCCCTCCTCTTCTCTTCTTCCTCTTAGCCCACCACATTTCCTCGGTTACATGGTTATATGGTTACATATAACTATTTAAATATAAAGTTTACTATAAATTGTCAAAGCAATGCATTCATTTTCAATAAAATCACTTCATGTAGTCACCAATGACTATGTGCTGGGTGACGTTAGTGTCCCCCCTTTTTTTCCCCTTCCTCTGTCCTACTTTGCTCCAATCCCTTTGGTGTTTCTTAATCTCAGACAAGCAGTTAAGTGTGAACAGCCAGTAGTTAAATTATTTTTTCCCGACAAACCGATCGCATTACAATTCTTGACTGGGATCGGAGAATTGTGTTTGTCCTCCTCTGTTATCCACTGCTGTCAAGGCAGCCGTCATTTGGCTTTCTGTGGTCAAATCATACTACTCCTAAATGAGAAGTGCGCCGATATTCTCGACTTTACGGTACATCTCCTGAGACGGTCTAAAACCAAGCAGTCCTATTTCTGGTTTTCAAAAATAAAATCCTATCGAAAACCAACACAACGCACTGAAAAGAAAAATATTAAATTATATATCAAAAACAATTATATATTATCACTGTAAAATAATTATGTCAAATAAAACATTAGTAAGAAATATATTGTGGAGCTATCGCCGTTCATCTTATATTCTTATATTTTTTGTCTTGCACATTTGCTTGCATATATTTATTAATGCTAATATCTGGATCTAAATATCTAACTGGATAACTCTAAAAGTACACAGTAAAAAAATACCTGATATTGCTTTTGCATGTAGTACAAGAAGTAGTAAATCCAATAAAACTGAAAGCATAAACTACTAATTATTTTTCGTTTATTCCTCCCACACGTGGATATTTCAGTGCTACAGCAGCCAAAAATAATAACAAGATAGAAGTAGAAGAAAAACAGAAATAAGGTAAGGAACTATAAGTATTAATAAATATATGCAGCCAAATGTGCAAAATAGGCAACATATGAATAAGATGATTGAATATAGCTCCACTGTAACATTTTTACTAATGTTTTATTTGACATAGTTATTTTAAATTTAATCACAATGATAATTTTTATTTTCAGTAAGTTGTGTTCGCTTTCAATAGGATTTTAGTTTGAAAACCGGAAATATGACTGCTAGGTTTTGGACAGTCTCAGTGGATGTACCGTAAAGGAAAGAATATCGGCGCACTTCACATTTAGGAGCGGCTGATTTGACCACGGAAAACCACGCCAAATGACGGCTGCCTTGACCTCCAGTTAGTATCCACCCGCTCCTTCCTCGTCTCTTTTTCTCCCCCCGATAATCAGACGTTATATACTTTATATATTAGACAGAGCCCAAAGACGCAGCTCCCAATCGTGGCTGTGGTCAGAAGCCACGAGCTGCCACTACAGTTGCTCCACCCTCGTGTGACACGTTTCTTCATGAACCATGATATTCCTCTCCTACCTCACCTCACCTCACCTCACCTCACCCAGGCCATTCAAAGCAGCACATGCTTATAAATAAAAGCCACAAATCCCTTCTTTTTGACTAAACCTTAACAGAATTGCTAACTTTTTTCTGTTTCCCCCTATTACATAACTTTATTGCCGATCTATTCAAATTCGTACGGACAAAGTGCGTAAAATCTGCAGTAAAGCAAAATGCAACCATGACATACATGTACATCTGCACCTCCTCAAGCTGTGTGGAACTTAGAAGCTTCTGTTTCTGAACAACAGCGCCCACCTGTGGTCAGCACGTTCTATGTACAAAAGCTATGTACAAACCTTTTTAATGTCAAAAGCAATGACTCTATTTATCACCAATCTCCAATTTCAATACAAAACCCCAAGATTTTAAAATACATTTGTGTGAATTGAAACAGTGCCCCAATGCATCCAGAAATGAGGAAACAGATCGATGCAAGACTGTTTTATGTTGCCTCTTAGTTTATTCATCCAACACATATCAAAATAAAATGTAATAAATTCAATGCAAAAAACCCCAAATGAAAATATGACATTTAGATTAACAGTAAGAGATGAACATGAAAAATAACTCTGACATTTGAAAGTTATAAGAAAGAGTTGGGATTAGAAGTTCAATATCTTGATTCTTTTTCTTGACTTTTCTTCAGCAATTGCAAATGTGTCCTTTTTTTTAGCCTAACTGACCAATATTGTTTTTCAATGTTCATTGCAGTGGACTAACTAGTGGACATTCTGGATGATACACATATGTAATAGGGACTGTCATACTTGTGGTGCAATATGGTGCAGGTCTTCCACACATCTGTAAAATAAAGATAAAAAGCGAAGCTTTTGACATGTTAAATAAATGAAATAAAACGTAAAAAATGACACAACCTGTGATCTTTGTCATTGTGACACATTTTCTGCACAGTGAATCAGTTATCTCACTCAAAACTACTGATAAAAGAGGGCAAACATGGACTCATATAAAAACATCAAGTGCAGCAGTTACAAATACTAGTCTCCTATTTGTCTTTCTATTAAATACGTAACTATAACAAATGCTGTAACTTCTGCATTATCACCCTCCTCGCACAGCATCACAAACAGAAAAATGTGAATTTTTCAAACTCACCCCTCTTTTTTGCTGGCCAGCCACTCGACAAAATCTTTGGCTTTAATCTTGTCAAGATAGTGGGTAAAGTCACTGGTGAATGTCCCTTCTGCGTGCCGTTTGAGGGTTTGGATGATGTTTTGTGCTTTTTCCATCCGATATGATCGCCATCTAAGAAAAGGAGAGCTAAGGAGTAAGAAGGTTTAATTTCCAGGTAGTTTCAGTGCCAGACTCTATGATACATATTTGAATAATAAAAAAAGCAACAACCAAATTTGAGGAAGTGCCAAGTTATATTAAATATTGATTTTTATTTTTATTATTATTTTTTTTTTTAATAATCCTGAATCCAGATCTGTATTCGGATATTCACCAAAAGTCTAATTATTTCTTCCTTAGGCCATAACCTGCATCGGATTTTCTCAAAATCTGTCCTTTACTTTTGATTTTGAATGAACAGTCAGACAAATGTGGACAAATACACAACCTCTTTGGTGTAGGATATTAAGTGAAAGAGACTCAAAACATACCTTTCTGGTCTTGTTTTAATCACGACCATCCCTTTACTGTTCGGACAGAGGAGAAGGATCAACATGCACCACACAAGCATGCTCATCTTCAGGTCACCTAGTCAACACATAATCCTGCCGCATTAGATAAGAAGTCAGGCATTTCTAAAAGATAGGTACATTTAAAGGCCTTACCTTGGGAAACCTTTATGTGTCTCCAGTGAAGTAGTGCTTGTCTAGTGCACATGCAGTACAATAATCTTAAATAAAGCCACAGAGATGCCACTCTATACCTCGAGACAACCCTGAAGACACCCTGGGAGTGGACTAAACGTTATTTCTATCAACTCCAAAAGACAGCAGGTGTCCCACTATGACATTTAGTTCACCTCCCACAGCTGATGACCCCCTTCCTCATTACAGTAGTCTGGATCACAGATGACCGGAACACAAATGAAGTGAACTCTCCACACAGGTCAGAGGATAGAGCCCACTCTGACTTACTCAGACAGTAGCAGGTGTGGAGAAATCGTGTTCTGGTGTCTGATGTCAGCATGGCTCCTGAACTGCATCTGTCTAATAATAATAATAAGTCTAGTGTTGATGCAGTAAGAAGCTGGTCCTTTTAAAAAAGCATGAAAATTGTATTACTTGTAATTGTATTAATTTTTAGTCTTTTCAGAAAGGAACCAGAAAATGTTCACAACTAAGAAGGTGAAATCAGAGAACTTGATTGTATTTAGAAATTAAACAGAAATGCAAAAAAATAATAGTTTAATAGCAAAGATGTTATACTTATACATTTTTGCTGCCCTGTTGTCAAAAAAAAAAAATATTCAAAGGTCAGACAGACAAATGAAACATATGTCTGATACAACATATTCTTCTGATCATCCTACATTTCATTACAGAGAATAAACACAAGGCAAATCAAAAGTATTCAAGTGCTGAAACTCAGCTCATAGAATACTGATGACTGAAAGCACCAGATCAGGCAGTCGGTCCTTTTCAGCTTATCCTTATCAGCCTTAATCTCATTTTATCTTCTCCACCAACACCTCACCTGCACATGTAGATATCCAACAGTCATTTGTCTGTTGGATAACTGTCTGACTCAGAGGGAGACAAATAGATCTGTAAAGTCATTTGGAGACATGTTTTAGGTAACTTTACCTTGACTCAAGTGGCTTTGTAATATTTCACCCAGTGAGGACCGTCAGCAACAAATGAAGTGAAGAACAGAATAAAACTCAGGGCAGCGTGTAAGGTGTTTATGCTCCAAATGAAACATTCAGACAATAACAAGACACTTATCCTACCACCTCAGATAAATGCTAAATTACAAACTGAAGAGTTCTCTTTAAAACCACTCAATATTGTATTAATTGCAGCTATGGAAAGAAACCAGACCAATTCTGGTTCTGATGTTGTAACAGACCGTTGAAGTTGAGTCTTCTCCATTAGTTAAATCATATATTGTTTCTAAGAGTTTACTGACATTAAGGCCTGATCCTCGATGATTCACTGACCTATGTGGCTTCAAAGTTGGAAAGCTAGCCAGGAAAATGTTACTTCTGACATCAGTCAAAAATAACCTTTTCCCATCCACATGTTCTCTAAATTGCCTTTCAAGTCCACTGAGCTTTGTCACACACAAATACTGAGCCGAATATGTGACAAGATTACAAAACAGGGACTCAGATTCACTGGTTAAGTCATACCTAACCACATAAGAGGTGTTGACAAATAAATACTTAAATAAATAAACAAACAAACACTTCTTCAACTAGAAACATATTGGACTTGTCACACAGACCTCCCTCAAATGATGGATCAGGTAGACTTTCTGCCATTCCTCACGCATACTTTGCATTTCAATAGGTTTAAATCATCCCTGGTGTTTTTCTTTTAACCAAAGCAAGATTATCTGCACTTTTACACTCATCGTTCCCCTCTTCAGGTGTTAGGTGAAGCGACTAAATTGTCTGGTGAGGAATTCATCTGCTTCAAGGCTTGATGTGCTGTGTACGTCCAGAGGTATCACTGCATGTTTTTTCTTTCTCAGACTATTCTTTGTAAATGCTTGAAATGGTCGTTTCCCATCGGTGCCCAAACAAAAAGGCTGCCGGAATGAAGTTTTGTACTGTCCCTAGATGTTAGTGTCCCAAAGGATGTCCTTAGCAGAAATGATATTCAGTGCTGTATAGAAATTGCCCATTTCAGTGATTAATCAACTTAATCAAACAATAATGTGTGGAGGTCCATGTAGAAGTCCACATGAAATTCAGTCCCCAGGGCCAAGCTGTCTTTGACCCCAGGTCAAACTTTGGACATGCCTGCCTTAAGCGTACTAGTGACGCCTGGCCCCATCCAAATGTCTGTCACTTAAATCCCTTTTCTTCCCCAGACTGATGCTCGGTTTGAATTTCAGCAGGTCTTCATGTCTTCACACCTAAATGCATTGAGTTGCTGCCATATGATTGGTTGATTTGTTAAGTCAGACCAACAGACCATTATGATGCCACGTTTGACTGTACTTTCTCGAAATTTGCCCCAATATTGTGATTTGGCGCCCTCTATTGATCCCTGGGTCAGAATTATCCACGAGCAGGGAAGTAACACACCCTAACGAAGACGACGGTCTGTCTGAACACGTTGGTCTAGTGTCTACATGCTTAGTCAAACTTTTTTTTTTTACTGGAGAACAAATGTTTTGTTTGTTTGTTTGTTTTTTGGTTATAATACGCATAATATCCGTTGACGCCATTTTTGTAAGTGCTGTCACATCATGGCTGCCTTCTAAATAAGGACTACAAGCCTGCAAGTCAACAAGTCAAATGATAGTGATGTCGCACATAATTGTGTGTTTGCTCTTCTTTGTTGAGGTGAGTCATAGCAAAGCTACTAATTTTTTGTTTTATTTGTTTTAACAATGTTGTCCTGTCAGTTTTCTGTCTTCAACCTGTTGTGTTTAAAGTGACTATAATCCAATGGGCCCTTTGCACAGCAGCCATTTTACATTTTTGTATATGTTTAACAGGAAAATCCTAACTTGCTGATCACATTAACCCCAGCTCACGTCTGTCAGGACAGGATGTCAGTGAACCAGAACCAGAACCAAATCCCTAAACAGATGAAGCTAATTGGAACCCAGCCACACAGTTTATTTTAATATTTACACCTGTGAATTTTCTAACATCAAATGACTGCTGTGCAGACACTCCATTAAACACTAACTATGATTCAATGCAGCATTATTAAAATTGTGTCTTATAATAAAGTATGAAATTATATCTTCATCATAGTTAGCAGGACGTTTAACTGTGAAGGTGATTGCTTACCTAGAAGACTGACCGTCCACCTCAAGGTAAGATGTTTTCAGTCTGCTTCCATAGCTTGTTAATATTAATTCAGACTGTTGTGAACAACTCAAATTATCAACAGGAGATGGAAGAAATAGCAAGCAGCGAATATTTTACTCATAGCTTATTTCAACCCAAACAAACTGAAGGAGGTTGTTTTGCCTGAACATTTATATGTTGTTGATGTCCACAACTCACATTTCGCCAGGAAACAAACCAAAAATAGTATTACATTCACCCTAATGTTCCTTTTTTGAATTTCTGTATGGGTTTACTTCTAGTATATCTCACACACTATTAAAATAAAATATTAATGCTGTCAAAACAAAACAATGCATTTATAAATGCACCGACATTTTAGCTTATTCACTGTTTGTTATTATCACTTGATGTATGATGTATACTGGGTATTTTCATTTAGTGAGATGACTGGCACTGCATGGAGTCAACAAAGAGGTGTATGTAGGAGTGGATCCTACATATGACTCCATCCGAGGTTCATTTACATGTTCATCTAACTGTCTTGTTCTGAACTTTGATTTGACACGCACTTGTCATTTACACTCGACCTTCTGTGTGAAAATAATATTTTTTGGCCTCATACTAAGCAGCTGTGATGGTCATTTTTGCTGCACATCTCACGGGCTGTCAGCAGTGCAACTGAGTTCGATAGGATAAAAATGTAAGCAGGCTACTCGTTGAAGACCCCTGAGGTAGACAGTTACCTCCTTGTTTGAATAATAAACATGATTAATGGATAGTGTTGCTTCTACGGTTTTTCCCAATTTTATACATACAAAAAAATGTAACTATGCACACAGTTCTAGAAACTTGAAGCATCTATCAGTTTCATTGGTCTCATTCATTCTCAATAACAGTTTTTGAATCCTGAACACAAATTGCATCATTTAACACACTTTGTTCATATAGACACTGATTCAAAATGATAAGACCTGATTATCAGTTAGACTCACTCATGTTGACCCTGTGCAAACTTAATTGGAAGAACACTTCCACTGTGTCTGAGTGTTAAAAGGCCTAAAGAAACTTGTACTTTTAAAATTTATTTTGTTACCTTTTTGTCCATTTGCTTTCTTTGTAGTGGTTCTCGTTGTATTGGATTAGTAAATGCTACATTAGGGAAAAAATCTTACATTTTACCAAAATTAGAAAAAGAAAGCTATACAGTTCAATATATAATATGGCCCTTGTGAGACTTAAAAATACATGAACACTTTTGAAAGGTGCTCTAAGACAAGTGTTCCCAAACTTTTTATGTGGGGACCCACTTTTTAAAGATGACAAATCACTGTGATCCAATTCACAACATAAAGCATGACCAGCGCTCCTCTTACACTACTTTGAACAGATAAACCCACACTTTCCAAGAGATACAGTATATTATGGTAAATGAATCACAACTTAAAGTTATGCATGTTATTTAAAAAAAATCTTATCTATTAGGCTGGATTTTTTTTTTTTTTTTTTGATGACCCAAATAAATCTGCTGTGACCCATCTGTGGGTCCAGACCCAGTATCTGAGAATGACTGTTTAAAGACAAAAGTATATAATAGCTATGAGTACTGTTTTAATGGAAGGAATTATTTCTGAGAAGAGAGATCTTAGTTTTGAGTGCTGTTTCATTTTGCTAGATTTGTTGAGTTTTGAAAAAGTAGTAACGTTTTCAGAAATTGAGCTACATATTAGGAAAATCTGTTTGTACTAGTCAAAACATGAGGTGCACCTATAGGTTTTTGCCACTAGGTGTCAGACTTCACCACAGTACTGTGTTAAGGTCTTTTGGACTCTAAAGGAACCCTTTCAGTTTTCATTCTTTTCTGGACCAGGGTTTTAGCTTATAACCTTTATGAACATATCACATTCTTGTCATTTCTGTAACTTTTATTTTACTTTCAAGTATTGGAAGTGTTAGAAATTGGGATATATTGCAATTAAGCAATAAATTAAGTTACATTTTAAAAGGAAAAGCACATTTTCAGACATCAACACATGAATCATGATTGTAAACAGGGCTTTTAAGATTCAGAGCTTAAGCCACAGGAGAAAAAGTAAATATTTGACCAGTTTGGTCAGGTAAGAATCTCTAGTACCATTTAAGGAGGATGTTGTGAAATACAATTCACTGGGAGTATGCTGAATCCTTTGAGAAATATACACAGAAACCTACCGTGCAACCACTCCTGTGCAGCAGTTGCCCCAGGAGGGAGGAAATAAAGTGTCTTAGTCTATATTCAATATATAATATCACCAAGAGAAGATGGGGAGTTCAGTGCAGGGGTCTGATTGCTGAGGGTCATGTTTACAGAGGCTGGAATGCTGCTCTCTCTGCTGCTGCTTGATAACTTGGTGCTGATTGATACATTAATATTGCATTGATCTGCTCCTTCTTGTACACACAAGGGCCCTGCTTTGCACAGCATTCATAAAGGCTTTGAAGGGGGGAAGTCCCAGGGAGTTTAGTGTTATTTTCTGCTTGATCTGTGACATATGTTTATTATGTTATTGTTGTTTGTGTATCTCCATTTCAGACATACTTTTAATTGAACAGCACAATTTGAATAAAAAAAAATAATGCAACAGTAATGCATAAGATTGGTTTAGAATCGAATAGAATTAAATCATCCACACAGAGCTCTGCGTGAATCGTGCCTCACTTAGGTTTTAAGGGCAAAGTCTGTAATTCTGTGTGGATGCCACACATTTGACAGTTTATCTGCAGCAATAAACACCTTCTCTAGCAAATTGTATCTGGTCTTTGAAATGCCTCAAGAGACAAAACAATATGATCATCACCTATAAACGTCATGACTGAGAAGTGGTTTAGCCTGCAATTTTTTCTTCCAATTTATTTGTGCTGTTAATGATAGGCTATCAGATTCCTATCTCCCTTTCCTTTCCTGCTCTTTCCCCTCTTGTGCTCCCTGTTGTAGCCTGGAGGACTGTTTTGGGAGCATCTGGAGAAAGGCTGTTGAATAGACTCCATTCTTACAAGGTCCTGTGCTCCAGCGAGCGCACTCAGGGCATGGACACCCAGCTACGTTCCTCAGAGAAGAGAGTGGGGGAAGGGAGGAGGGAACATATGTTAATTGTGATTTTCTATCACTTTATTATTTCACTCTGTGCACTGTATCCTAAAAAATGTCCGTCTCTTTTTTTTTTTCGTACTACATAATTTTCCTTCAGATGAAATGGAGGAGAAGCCTGGTGGCTCTTTACCTTCACAGAACTGACTAGGAGGAGTTTGATTTCTTTCTGCCCAATAACAATAACAAATAGTGCACAGTGCACTGCAACATGGACTGGACTCCTCAGGGGGAATAGGTGGAGGGGGTCGTGAATGTTGCAGCAGAGCAGCTGTGAAAGTCTATTTTCAGCAGATTTTTTTGGAGAATGTTTGTGGACAACTGTGGTCTGATGATAGCCTCATGTTAATTCCTTGGGCTACAAAAGAACTAAAAGAAATGAGTTTTGCTATGTGGGATGTTTTAATGTTCATGATCTGCCTAGTGAATTTAATAAATTTGTCATTAATTCAGTCAGTAATTAGCTATGATACTGGTCAAAATCATTGGATCGGATATCAGACAGATAAAAATGTAAAATTTGATGCAGTCCAAAAATCCTAGCACAGACTGTGAAAATTATAGAAATCAGCATTTTAGTTTAGTCCTGTTGTGGGTAGTTTATTTCATCTTTATGGGAGAATAATATTTCTTGCGCAGTTGGAGAATTATGTCTATGAAATGGATTGAAATGGCGAGAACAAATGTGTTGTTAACAGCTTCATAGTTTAAAAGGTCTAAAATGTCAGCATGGAACTGAAATTATTATCGTTATTGGACACCAAAAAAGGGGGTATTGTACCTTTCTTAATTATAATTCAAAGATTTTGAAGCATTTGCCTAGGTGATGATATTCTTATTACCCACATGCATCAACAACAAATAAATGACCTTTTCTTTCTTTTGAAAGGCAAATTAAGCAATCTTGTAATGAAAGAAATATGACTAGTATAACTTGTCCCAATTTGCTTTGAAGACTTCCTTACTTATTGACTGTGAGGCTGTGAATCTGGGATTACTCATCTTCTGTTCTTGCTGTTTGCTGGTTCGTCTTCTGGATCAATGTGTTTGTGTCTGTGCAGGGAAGCAGTGGCTTTGGCTGGAGCTGCTCTGTAGACAGTGATGAGACTGTAAGTGTCTGGCAAAGAGGTGGAGTGGTAATGAAATGAGGGACTATTGGGGCAAGGGATTTTAACTGACAACCACCCACATAAGGGTGGAACAAGACACAGCATCAAGTGATTTTTTTTATTACTTGTGTTGTGTAAAATGTGTTGATATGATTTTATATGCTATTCTGACTTGCTGCTCCTGATGACAGTTTTTAGGAGCTCATAAATTTGTGTTTGATAACTGTCATTAGCTCTGTGGGCATACAGTTTTGCCACAGTGGTACACATAAACCTGACAGTGACAACACAACTACAGTGTGCTAAACCAGGAGAGGAGTGGTCACCTCCTACATTTACTACTCCACTGGTTCTTATCTCAGAAGACAGAGAAATAGGGTAATGCTCTCCCGCAGCTGCCAAAACACCCATTCTCTGTCTGTTTACTCGATGCATGTTCCATAGAGATAGAGCTTAGTTAAGCTGCAAGAAAGAGGTTATGGATTGTCAGAGTAAAATTTGTATTGGAGGTGCTGACCATTTGGGTTATCTAAAATAAATTTAAAAAAAAGCATTTCATTTTGTCCCCCCCCCCCCAGTGCCAGACTGTGAATCACCCTCCTTCATATTTTAAAAAGCATTATCATCATCAGTGCACAACCTATATACTGTATATCTCATTGTCTTTTGATGAGGAGCACAGAAATAGCAGATTATTCAAATCCACCCAAGTAGATTATCCACTCATCTCTAAAGCTCATGCATTGAGGTTTCCTCATAATTGCAGATCGTGGTTGAGGGGGCAGGAGTACCCAGCTTACCCATGTTCAGGAGAACAGGACTGATCAGCTCCCTCAATGCCATCCATGTCTCTTTATTAAAAGTGCACTTGACCCTGGTTTTCCCCACCGTGTGCTTCTTCCTATTGTGTTCTGCCTGATTGATGTTGACTGGGGTCACCTAAGCCGTTATGGGGGGGATCATGGCACAGTGCAAAGGGGGCTAAATGTTTACATGCATTAATTTGACTTTACTCAGGGGTCTGCTGGGCCAATATAGGGTCATCTCATGTACCGGCAGAGAAGGCCATATGTCAAGCTTTTCTGCACGACTGGACTGAAGGTTAGACCAGATTATGGAAGCTAGTTACAAAGAATAAATATAAATAAAATTTGTAGATGGATTTTTACTTTGTGTTTTGGCTTTGGCCTTTCAACAGTGACAACAGACATGGTTCCTAACAAGAGTGGTTTGAGAAACCCATAATGATACTAATGTTATTTCACTGGTAAAAATTAACCTCCCAAACAGGACAGAAAAATCCACCAGGATGACTGTACACATGATACCTTTTTTTTAGAAGTGATATTAGCAAGTTGTTGTCCAACTACACAGCTACTGACTAGAAAGGACAAACTGGAAGTCTGTCCCACAAATAATGGCGGGAGTCTACCTATAGTATGTTTCTGCTGAAAATGAGGTCTATACATTTGTTTCCCAGTCATATTGTCTGGGTGTGTAAGTCTGACTTTGAGAAATTTGATCTAATACAATTCTGTAAACATATTACCGAACTAATATTTGTTCTAATATTTGACACTTGAGCTCTTCATGCTGGGTTTATAGCTGTTAGGTATCCATGTTAGTTTGTGTGAAGAATATTTTGCTTATACTCTATAAGTAAGTTGCGTTTGTATTGCTAATAATGACCTGCAAGTGTCTCGCATTAGTGGCATGACTGGCAGGTTTGTGCTGAAGCACTGAGTAGTCTGGGGTCAGGATGGCAGCAGCACTTCAAACAGTTCAGCAGAGAGGTACAGCATCTACACTTTAGCACGGATGTACTTGATCAAATGATTTAACATTCAGTAGGCAGCTATTGATTCACCTGGTAAACATTCATTGCATTCAAACAGATTTTCCCCTCAGTTTAGACAACTTTCCCTCAGTGTCACTCTCTCATGCTTATGCATTGGAATGCCACTGTGTGTGGTGTGTGTTTGATATGAATGTTAACAGGCAATCGGGGGTGGGGTAACTGATTGTAGTAAGAATGAGTGACTATTGGTAGAATGTGGTTAAGGCTAAAAGAAGAATAGGACAGAAAACAGACAGTTTGGTGGTATGCCATAGAAATGACAGATTGTCTGCTATTTCACTCACCCATTAACCAGACAGGACTATTGTTGTGCTCATTTCCCATTGGTACACTGTTGCTGTGACTGACAGCCCAACAGGCCGCCTCTATCGGTCTGCAACATGGTGGGTCATTAAATGGAGAAGGCAAAATCCTTTATAAAAACAGCTTGCCTTAACTCGTGAGAGTGTGCACCTTTACTTCACCTCAAAAAAAAATGTTGCGATGTTGATTTCAAGCCATCGTGATTTAATTACAAATGCAATTGATCATATCTTGATTTTTTTAAATTAGTGAATGGTACAATGTATGTTGTGTTTTGGTGATGTAAGCTGGTCGTTTGTTTGTTTGTGCATACACACAGTTGATTTGTTTTTAGTAATGGCTATATATTTAGACAACTGCACTTACCAACATGTGCACTACTTAACATGTGTAGTGTTGTACATGACAGGCCTGTGGGAACAGCAGTGTCTAATGAGTATAATTTCTTGTTGCCTCAGCCCCACCTTAAGAGACTCTGTACACACCCATTGGCCCGGCACAGCCAGGGTGGTGGTGGAGAATAGTTGGCAAGAGATGAAGCATGTTGAGCGACTCTCGCAGGCGGAGGCTGTCTCATGGAATTCCAAAGCCGGAGCAGGAGGCAGAGAGGAGGCTACTGGAGAAACAATGGGCAGGGACATCTGTCATGCGTGGCTGCACTCCCCATCGCTTACAATAGCTCTTCGGGACCAGCCAGTGGTGGCTTTCTTTTCTCTCCCCTCCTTTCCGGGGACACTTCTGGCCCTTACAATGGGCCTTTTGTCCCCTCCCTGCTTTTTGCCAACATTTAACCCTTCGAGCATGCTCCTTTTTCTGCCTCTTCTCTCTGTCTCCACTAGAAAACAAAACATAGTTGAAACCGCGACTATTCATTCACCTCCCTCTGCTTCTGTTTTTCATTATGACTTTTGGCTCAGTCTCTGGCTGTGCACTGCACTCTTTCATGAATGTGTCCAGATCCTTCTTATTTGCTGCATGTGTTTGTGAGAACAAGTGGGACAGACGGAGAGACAGAAGACAGAGTCAACTCATCCTGTTCTGCAAACAGAAAAAAACCTCACACTCCAGTACTTTCGCAGCACCTTGCAGATCAGATTTTGCCATTTGGTTCAATACAACATGGCAGTAGCCTCTGGCAGGTTAGACACAATTCTGGCTCAATATGCTCCATCCTTTATCTCAATGGTGTCCTTTTCCAACCTGTTCCATTGTGTTTCACCCAGGTTTCTATGTTTTCAGGAAGCCAGGCCACTAAGGAGGTTGTCATCACACACTCACTGCCCGTTGATGCAGCACAAATCACTTCCCCTGTGTGGTACCTGGCAGTGTGTTGGGTGATAGCAGTCTGTACACATGAGTGACAGCAGTGTAAGTACTGTGAGTCATGCTCGCTACATTGATCGTCAAAGCAATGATGATGTTAGAAACACAGCTCTGTTCTGGCTGGGATGTAATTATACTTAGATTCTTGGAGCTGTCTCTTTCTTAGTGTTTTCAACACTCATCAGCCTGATGTAAATTGCAAATTGATTTTCCCCAGCCTCTCATTCTTAAGGACTTAAGGGGTTCAAGCTGGTCTACAATTGATTGGTCAGATTGCAATTTATTATTGCTGTCAGCTTTTTCAAGGGGATACTTGGCAGTCCACTTGGTAAACTAAGCTCAGCACCTCTGTTGTGCCAACATGGCAAAGCAAAAGTCAGCTGTGTATGATGTCAAGCTACTCTATACAAAACATTACCCATATCAATAACATGGGGTCAATAAGCATACTGTATATTCTGCCCTGCTTTGGATATGGCCAGCTGTAAAAAAGTTGCAAAGTTCAGTTTGGGTGACTGAACTTTGCAACTTGGGTGAGTGTAGAAAATCCACATTACCGATCTCATTTACAGCCCCTGGGACATCTGATTGCACTCCCATGTTTCACCCAGTCCTACAATCTAATGGACTTACTCGTGAGCTGGACTGCTATGTCCTGTCCTGGCAGCTAATTGTTGCCAGCTGCCGGAGGTTGTATGGACAAAGGGTTGTTTGAAAAGGTGATCTGTTGATTGGAGAAACTGTCCACCCTCCTTCAGTGAGATGCGTGTCACATGAGATGTAGCATCTGTGTACAGCATTGCCTTATACTCACACACATGTCCCCAGGACTCAGCACACGGTAGCAAATGAAGTAAAGTAACTAAAAGATGGCATGTGAACACATAAGGTGAAGGTGGTGCAATCTCATGAAATCATGTTTAAAATAGGCCGGATGGCTTGTTTTATTAGTGCTATTATTCCAGCGTTGACGTTTTTTGCATTAATTTAATCAGGTTATTTTGATATTTTACATCTGATAAAAAAATGTAATTTTGTTTTTAATCATTTCCCCACATACCTTTTTAACTGCTTCTAAGAGGAGCTGGACAGACTCTAGGAAGCAAATATTTCATGCTAGTCAGAGGACGTGTTGATATGGAGATAAAATTCTTGTCTTTACTCTGTCAGCATAAATATTTAAGTAAACCTGTCAGTGGTGCACCCTCCCTCCTGGTGCTACTTAGGAGGACGGAGAAAACAACTGTGAGAAAATGGGAGAAAGAGACACACAGAGAAAGAGAATGATAAAGGCCTCTGAATGATGTCTGTCTGTCAGCAGGGTTGTACTTTGTGGCTGTAACCAGGACCACTCACATGCAGACAGGTCCTGCGTGTGTGTGCCTAACACCTCTCAGAGCTGTCTGTCTAATCGAACAGCCCTGCAGGCGTCTGTTATGACAGCTCTTTCTCCGCCTTGAGAGACCTCATCTGGGGCATGTTCTGACAGGCTTGGAGTAGCTCTGATGAGAGGCATCATTCTGCTGCTGCACCATGTCACTCTTGCTTTCTTTCTTTGTTTCTGTGTGCTTGCATGTCTGCTGTTGTTGGTATGAATGAGTGTATTGCTATATTATTTTAAAAAAAAAAACTATATATACACACTGTATATACTGTACTTGCACACACTGTGCTGGGAATTATATTTTTAATACTACAGACCTAATATGTTTGGTTATTTGTTACCCAATTCACATGTTATCAGCTTAGAGTTCCTTCTGTTATCATTAGATTACTTTCAGTCTTTGAACAATTAACGTTTCTCTCCAATGCTAAATTTACTGATTATGTTCCATTAATGGTTGAATTTTATATAAGTCTACTAAAATGAATGTTGGTCTACTGATAGACTGATGAACTGTCCAGGGTGTTCCCCACCTTTAGCTGTATGTCAACTGGGATCAAGAGGATAAAGTGGTAGAAAATGAATAACTGAATGTTTGAATAATAAAAAGTGTCTTTGTGGCATCTGCTTTCACTTCAGTAACACACATACAATTGCAATTAAAGATTTTTTCATTCTGGGTCCTGTTTTCCAAGAATCGTGTTTCTCTGTAAATTTAAAAGCTGAAACTATACAAAACTTTTACAGATTCTGCTGAACTTGTTCTCCTGCGTACAGGGATTGAATTTAGTACATGAGAAGTTACACCGCAGGACAAGTTCTGACTGACATTGTGTGGGTGAGATAAGTAGATCAAAGCAGGAAAATGCTCTTGACAGAGCAGTGGCCTGGCTGTAGTTGACAGATTGAGCAGCACCATCTGTTACACACTGAGAAGCAATTATCCAATATCACATTCTCCCTGCACATATATATATAAACCTGCTCTCAACACCTGAGATTAACCCACACTCAAACTTCAACTACATCTCACTTGCACACTAGCACTTGTAGTTCTCAGCCAGTGGATTTGGGGCTGGTTCAGGTTCAGCCTATACCTTGTTCTACGTATTTAGCTGTGCTTCTGCTGCCACTGGAACATAATCATAGCTGTGGCTGTCATAAAATGTCCTATAGCTGAAAATGACCATAAGCTAAGCTATTACAGGCAGAGACGAAGGGGGAGCTTTGGCTGTAAAAGCAGCATCATGGACGTGTCCCTCAAACGGCACCAGAAGGTCAGTGGCCAGCTGTGCTGCTGCAACTGTGCTCTAACACTCTCAAAAACATAATTGTCTTTTTTGTGCTTTCCTTATTTATGTCACATTAAACCAAATTGCACCTTTTCAGTAAAGCTACAGTGTATAGTCGTTAGTGATTTCTGCTGCTGTTGATGATGCTGTGATTATTCAGCCTCCGTTTGGTGCTTGTGAACACAGACAGTGTACAGCTATTTATATGCTGTATCCATAATCTGAAAACAGATGAACTATCAGACCAGACTGAGCAAGTGTTTGTGTGCAAACACCTGCAGCACAGGAGCAGGTGGGGATAAGAATTTCATTAAACTTGATTTTTTTTTGAGCACTGGAATTCACATCTCAAATGTTTTGGGTGTGCTTTTTTTGTATTTTCAGTCATTCTCCAACCTGCTTTAAGCTGTCTCTCTTTACAAGTACGTTGTTGCTGTTACCTCCCCTTAATCTGTGCTGCATTCCATCTATTTTTACACTGGGGTTTTGTTTGCTGTTGTGCTTTAGTCTCCTTGTCCTAGTGATTTGTGTTTAATTTTCTATGACCCTAAAACCTCAAGGTTCTGTACGGTTGATGAATAGTAGTACAAGGGAACATAGCAAATAGAACTAAAAGTGTAGCATGCCTAAAATCCATCCATACTTTTACATGCCTAGCGTGTTTTAGCATATTTTGTTCTAACGACCCAATTTAATAGCTTTTACTGAATTACCATTTGTCAAGCACTTTTGAAGTTTTTGGTGGTTCTTTGGGCAGATGGTAAGGCACAGCGATTTAGAGGTGCTAAAGGCATGACTGCCCGACTGGATTCCCAGGACATGCTGGAGGTAATACATATCCCAATTGGCCAGGTAGCACACAAATAACCTTTTGAAAGTACTGCAGGATATTGCAGAAAGGAAAATGACAGCTGAGCTACTTGGCTTGGTTGACTATCAACCAGAGCATTGCTTGTCAGTGCAGTTGCTTTGCAAAACAAGTGATGATTGATAAAACCAAAAGAACTGACTTCACACCTGCCAAGTACAAGAAAACAGTTTTACGGACTTAGTGTGGGGGACAAACAGACACATTTGAGAGCTTGCTTTAGAATTGTGCCATGCAGGAGTGCTAGTGAAAAAATCAGTATATCGTTTGTCCTTTTCAATACATGGTGTGAGATGGAAAGATCAGAGTGTGCTTGGCCGCTTTTCTGTGTAATCTGCTTTCGGCATAGAAAATGAACAGACCTTCAAAGTGCAGAGGGCCACAGAGACAAGGTGCACACTTGTGATGATGTCAAAGAAATGGCACTGATAAAGAGCAGACTTGCTACAGCTCAGTGTGAGGCAGAGGTGAATGTGGAGATAGAATAGAGTCCAAGCTCTTGCAAATGGCTTGATTGTGTGAAAGGTTTGTTGCTCACTGCTTGACAATGCTCAAGGCCCTCTACTTGTGTTCCTAGCTTCAGACTGTTAAAGGTACATTGAGCCACCCTAACTCAATAACATGGTCTTGAGTGGAAAGAGGGTCAACATACTGCTTCAACAAGGACATCCTACACATTGTTACATTGGGACAAACAGGATCAAACAAGTCTTAAAGCTTAGCCTGAATGACTTGAATAAGTGATACAGATTAAAAGCAGCCTGTCTCTCAGAGCATGTTCTCCTTTTTGCCAAGACCATTAAGTTATCAAAGATGTGGCCTGTGAAGAAATGGAACATTGTCCAGAGCTGAGAATTCCTCTGAACTGGGGGAGGAAAGGTAGAGAGAGTGGTGTATATGTGTGGGGGATTAGAGTGGGTTTGGAGGTGGAGGAGAGGGGAGACAATGATGATGGACAGACCCCCCCCCACCCCACCCCACCCTCCCACCCCAAGTATCAAAGCAGAAGGAATTTCAACCGGACTGGTAGGACCTGGAACGCACTTCTAACCCTCTGATCTGATGTGATGTGTGAAGTGGAGGGGTGAGGCCTTAGCAGTGCACACAGCAGCTGAGATACAGAGCAGGGCCACAGCTGGTTACCAGACCTAAACCAGCATTGGATAAAATGAAGGGAAAGAAGAAATTTTTTCAATTTTGTTTTGTTACTTATGCATTTGTTATGCTTTAATGAATGTCCTGCTTTTTGTGTTTTTGCAAAAAAAGCACAGCATCCCTCAGAAAATCAATAAATCTTTTAACCTTGTGGTACCTCCTGCAGAATCTAAATCCCATATCTATTTAACCTGAAAAAACACTCTCAGGTCAATAATATTTTCTATTTAACCTATAGTGGGATGATCTGTGGGCTTTGCCTTCAGTTTCTCATTGGTGTTTGGTGCTTAATATGTCTGGAGGAATCAGAGCTTTGCTGGATAATTGACCAGGGCACCTCTCCATTGCTACATAGGGTCATGTGTTTGTATGAGACTTTGTGCCTCCACACCATCTTATTTCCCACTAATAGACAAAAGCCCATCTCCCTCTCCAAGTGTTCAATCACACTGAGAGAGAGATACACATGGAGTGTATCTCTTTGACCTTACTCACTTCCCTGTGAGCTCATGGACAGAGAAGGGGAGGTACAGTTCTGTCTGTGGTTAGCCATTATAGAGATGCCGAGAGCTTTTACAGTATCAGTCCAATTATGGCCATGCATCCGCCTCTGCTTAGGTCCATTTGCTTTTACTTAATGCCCCAACTATTCCCATGATGCTTTGTTCTGTACTCTAAATACAAAATTCTCTCTTCATCCTTTTCTATTTCCCCTTTCGTCTCCAGGCTGAGTGGCTCCAGGCTCTCTTTCTCTCACTCTCGCTCTCTCTCTTTCTCTCTTGCTGAATGTGTAAGCTGCTTCTCTCCGCTGGCTGTAGAGTCATTAGCTCACCGGAAATTTTGGCTTTGTTTCTCTTGTGTTTTTTTTCCTTCCCTTGCCTGGAACAAAGAGAGAAACATTCAATAGTTATTGATTTGGAGACATACAACTTTTACTGGAGATCCCATTTAATCACAAAAGCTGATTTATTGTAGGGCCTCTGACAATCCCATTAAATTGCTGTCTAGCTAATCAAGTCCATTCTTTCTCCTCGAGGACTAATCTTTTATAGGGCCAGCAGAACAAATCCCAGCAGTAACAGGATTTGCGGGGAACCAGAGGGTTCATGGCTGCCTCACCTTACCGTAAATTAAATAATAATGAAAAGATCTCACAAAATGATGACAAAATATTCACCCTCAGATTTAGTAAAAAAAAAAAAAAAAGAAACATGAATCTTCTTAGTAGAGAGTAGACATCACTTCACATGTCCAAAGAAATATATGTCCAGCTTTTCAACTTGATAATTCAGTCTATAATTCAAATATTTTATGAATTTGACACTTTGATCTTTGCTATCTTCATTTAACTTCACATTGAGCCTTTATTTTTGTGTAGGTTTTGTTTTGTTTAGGTTGTTTTGTGTAGGTTTAAATAACTGCATTTTGGAAAATTTATTCTGTGTATTAATGTGTTATTTTACACATACATTTTATGTCCGTGTGCCATGTGATGACACAGCAGTCTTGAAAGACTCTCGTAATGAAATTGTTCTTGTAAACCTTTATGTTTTTCACCCTCCATGCTGAATGTATATATTCCCACTTTATGAGTCACTCAGTCATTGAGCTTCAGCTCATCCAATAAATGAAGTGGAAACCGCAAAAAGAACTGATGATGGAAACAGGGAGATACATGAGTGAATTTTATGATGTGATGATAAAATGTCACTAGCCGTTTTCTCATCGGATAACTTCAGGAAAGCTGTGGTATTTTTTGAGACATCCACACATTCTTTGTTTTAACATTCATCTTAAAACATGCACATATTTCACATTTGCATTAATTTAACATTTCTTAATTAATTTAACAGTTCTTTCTTGGTTGTTTGGCACAGCAGAGCATTGTGTTGCCATTTTATCTGCGGAAGAAAATGCCAGTCACAACTCTTCCTTCAGAATAAAAATTATGTTTTTTCAAATTGTTTGTGATAGAGAGCTGTAATTGCTCAATACTGCCGTACCTGTAGGAATTCAATACTGTCAATAGAGTGCAATTCAGTGTCAGTCACTATTCATCTGGTGAACATGTTCTATTTGAGTGTCATCTGCAGCGGAACGTTAACTGGGCTGCAGGGCATCCATTGTATTGTGTTTTTAGTAAAGCTGTTGTCCCTTCAATATGATGAATTTCATCTCTGTGTTGCTTCACCTCTGTACATAAGAACAACAGATTGGAGACATCTATTCCAGGCTGCTTCTCTCAGCCACTCATCAATCCCAAGGTTAGAAATATAATGCCAAAGCCACATTCTTATTTGAGCCCATGGATATTGTCTCTGTTACCAGGGTGAGGTGCTTTCATACACAGGAGCATATTGTCACAAAAGACCCTTGGCCCTAATAATAAGTTACCCTGTCTACTGGCCTGACACACCCAAGACACACACAGGACAGAGTGCTGTCTCTGCAGGCCACTCCAAAAGTCCACCTCAGCACCTCTGGACCTCAGCAGAGTGACCATTGATTTGATCTCCTCACTTATTCCTTCACTGACATAGATACACTGTGTCAGAGCTGTTTGATAGAATAAATCTTATGCAGTCTAAACAGGCTTATTGTCAGCAGACATTTCAAGGGTTTTCCTCTGGTGTTTATGGAGATTTCCTGCTCTGAATTCAATTGAAGCAGTGCTTAGTGTTGTTGGTGATTGTATTTTGCCTCTCTCTTTTGCATACTAAGAGTGCGTTCCCACTGAAAAGATCAAGGTAATCTATGTGTGGCCAGTCCTGGGCTGCTGCCAGGAAGACTGTCGATTTCATTCAAGGTGGGTCCAGATTTTTGTCATTACCTTTATTGATAACCACGGGGTCAATACTGTGATATATATTCTGCTGGGATATGGCTAAGCTTAAGTCACAAGTTTCACCGTGGCCTGATCAATAGTATACAATGGACATGTACAACATGACCACACATGAAGTAAGAGCATCAGCAAAGCTGTAAATCTATCACAAAGTTCTGCGGTCAGGTAGGAAACTATAAAAATAGCTGGGTGTGTTTCATTTCTATTTCAAAGTCCACAGCCTTTGACACAGTCAATCTTCATTGTGAAATAATCACAAATAGGGGGTAAATAAAATTGTTTACATGTGTAATGCGTAGGTAATTGTTAATTTGTGGAAGCGTGTTATTTTTCTGTCTTCTAGCTGTTGGCAGCGTACGCTATTTTCAAACTTATACATATAGAAAATAACGTATGCAGCAGCAGGAACATTTTCAGATATTTTCAGGTGAGGGATGGTGTCTGGTATCCACATCCAGAAATATGACATGTTCAAATGTGAAGTATAACAGTTTCAGTGTGTTGAAATATTCTGATACAGAAAGGTTTGTTGATAAAAGTTTTCAGTTTCTGGTCATCTGCTATAGCTTGTAAATTGTAGTGGTGCATTCAGCAGAACTGTTTGTCTACAATGGTGTATCCAGAGCTGGACATTCCTCTGGTGGTTGTGGTCTATAGGAGGAAGGCACTGACAGCACCCTCTGAATAGACGCTGAGTCGCCAGACTGGACCAAAATGTAATTACCTCTCGCTCACAGTGTCACACTGTAGACCCAAGTCTGACAGCAGCCTCAAAATGGAAAAGGCTGGAATTGAATTAACTTCCAGCTGGGAACGGTGTTGTAGAATGTCTTAGTGTGTGGTGTGAAGTGAACTAATGCCTTCTGCATGCCTGAAACTCACAGAATTTTCTTGAATTCTCATGCACTATCAAGCAGCGCAGACCTGGTTTTCTAAAATTGCTTGGACAAGCAGTGTAGTTTCATTGTATTTTATGACTTTTGGCCCAACCAACCAACCACAGGAATTGGTTCAGATCACTGGCTAGTGTGATACACACATGCACTTGACACACTTTCTTTCTGGTAAATTGTAGCAACAGCACAAAGATTATTCCCCCTTCTTGAGCTTCAGACCTTTACCTCGGTTAGGACAATAGCCTTAATAGCTCCAGAGCTATTAGAGTTAGTCTGTCCATGTGAGTGACAGTAATTTGCTGCTCCCAGTGTAAACCTTTGTCATAGTCTTTAACATCAAACAGATTATGTGTAGTCATTTATAGAGATTGATTAATATTTTCATGATGCAATTTATTTGGTGGGGAGTGTACAGTATGCATTGGCTGAGTGGGCTAATGTAATGTAATTGGGACCTAAATGAGCCATTAATCTGGCAGACCCAAGGGTAAAGGGACAGACTAAAGGGACCAGGAGGACATGATGTAACCAAGATGAGGGGGCAGGTAACCTCAGATTGTTTGGGTTTTCATTATCTAAAAAGAATAAATTGATTCCGATATATATTAGGATATACTATAATGCTTCCTGCAAAGCATCACATCACATCAATTAAAAGTCTAACAACACCTGTACTGTATATCATTACCAGGCAGAGATTTTTTCCTCAGAATATTCCATCAAAAGCAATTTATTTATAGCAGAGGAGCAAACTGAGGCTTTAAAAGAGGACACAGGTGCTTCAAGATCGGAAATTGAAAATGGAGATAACACTGTGGAGGGAAGGGAAACGAGGTGGTGATACACAATTATCTGTGGGAGGCGTTGGGTATTATAAATGACCCTGTGAGACCAGGGAGGGAGGTGGGAGCCAGCGAGCTGTCGGAGGCTTCCTGGCTGTATAATTGAAAATCATTCCGACAGCTGTACAGTTTAACCTTGGTGGACTAGGGTCTTAGTCACTAATTGTTAGGTTGGCATCCACTGGCTGTTGAAAAGTGATGTTTTTGGGTAGGTGTCTTACTTATATGTATGTGTCTTTATGAACATGCAGTGTTTCAGGAAATTGATATGTAACCACATAAGAGGTTCCTCATAAAAGTACTTCTGTATCTCTCTTCCTTTCCATCGTACTACCTCACACCACACTGCGACATCAGTATGTGGGCAAATTCGTAGTTCAGCAGCTATGTTTTTATTAGCAAACCACCCACCAACATGATGGTACAACATAACAAATCAGTTTTTGAAGAAGCTTGTGTTTGTGTGAGTGAAAAAAGACAGAGATTGTAATGAGTGATCTCCAGGAAGTAATAGATCTCCCTAGTCAGTTGGAGCAGAATCATGTCTCCTTGCACCAGGCCAGAACAGTGTGGTCATCTCTTCCCTCTTGGAACCAGATGCATTATTGATGGATGGCTGATTGGGAACTCAATTACACAGAGATTACTGGGCTGGCAGACACTGGAATGCCGCTACCCTGTCAAAACGATTGAATTAGATCACAGTAGAGGAGGGAAAGTGTCCTTCAGAGATGCCTCTGCTCTCTGCAGACCTCCTGGGGATGCCAAACGGCCACAGCCTAGTTCATTCGCTGACAGATGACCTTCCCAAGCTGGACAGCCTTCTAAAGGATGCTGCACAGAGGAGCGGAGAGAATCTTATCATAGGTTAACTGGTGTCTAGACAGTGTGGTGCTGTTGTACATTTTATGGCTTTATTTTATTTTATATACAGTATCTATTTTATCTTATGACGTTATTTTTTGATTCATGATAGATCTTCTCTTGGTGTGTGTGTGCACAAACACACTCAAGTTTGCATGTTTCTGAGTTTAATTTGATATAGCAAATGGCAGCTGCTCTTTCTTTAGTAGTGAAATAGATGCTATGATGAGAAAGGCTCAGAATGTGAATGTATGTGCATAGATATAGGCATTTCACCACGTCTCATTGATATAACATGGCCCACCTGAATGAGAATCATGCCTTGCAGGGTCGCATGCTATTACAAATTTAATGTGAAATCTGGATCGAAGAAGATGAGAGGGGGGGGGGGGCTTCAGGATCTGAAATGGAAACATTCATCTTCCTTTTCTGTTGGTCAGCAAATGTGCTCAAAGGGAAGGAAGAAACAAGGTGAGAAAAGCTGATCGGAAATTTTATACCGGACCACACTGTGAAGCCTATTTCACCCTGTAGACTGGTACAACTGGATATCCCAGACTGCTGTTTATTGCATTCATCTGTGAAGATATGCAAGACTGACCTCATCTGTCTGTGACTTCACGTTTCTGCTCCCACAACTTTTTCTTAGGAGAAAAACCCTATTTTAGACAGTCACGTATGGATACAGTTTTTCTACCTGTATCATTAGTAAAGGAGGAACATGTGTGATAATGGACAAGGTTTTCCATTCCTTGTGTCCTCTTCTATTGTTGCCATGTCAGCGTGTCAGTGAAGAGAACAAATCTTGAAAGAGACCATTGTTTGGACTTACGTTGTCAATGGAGACGGGGCCTAGCTTAGATTACGTGGACAACAGGCAGCTTTCACCAGGCTCCTGCTTTGTCCAGGTCTTCTCCAACAGGATGGACTCTTGAAAAGACACCCCGGTGAGCTGTGCCCCGCTCTGTTGCCCCTGTCTCCCTGAACACTGGGCACAAGTTAGATCCTGGAGAAAAGGGTTAATAAAGAGTGGAGAAAAGCCATTAGCTCCCTACCATCCAATGAAAGAGAAAATGGAGGGACCAATGGACTAACGCAAACTCATGTATAAACCTGTCTGATTCACAATACTACATCAAAAAGCCTCATTCATTACAGAATTTAAGAAAATCAATATGTCTGTCCTTTATCTCATTTATCTAAACTTACTCCACTCATGAGAGATAGAGATACAGAGCAAAACATATTTTGCAAACATAATGGAATAAAAAGCAAACCTAAAAAGTCCAGTTCAAAGTTAGATATATAAAGGAAATCTTTTAAAAGTATATATAAAATCTTTTTTTTTTTGGGGGGGGGGGGGTCAAAAAATAAAGGAGGTAATAAAGGATGGATTTGGATTTAATTACTGGGGAATCAAGGCCCACAGAAGAAATTATTTTGGTGACCCAGATTATTGCTGTAACAATTCATTGATTACTAAATTAATCACCATCTATTTTGGTTATCAATTGATTGGTTTTTAATTTAATAATTTTTTTTTAATTTGACTTTACCCATATAATAAAGAAATTATTAAAATTGAATCATTTGCTTTGTGGACAAAATAAGACATTTGAGAACATCCTATATTTGCAATCGACATTTTTCAACTTTTTCAGACATTTTGTGTACCAAAGAACTAATGGATTAATGGAAAAATAATTGGCAGATTAATTGATTATGAAAACAATTGTTAGTTATAGCCCTAATCCAGATCCGAATTGAAGACGTTAACCTTGTGTGATAAGAGAGAGTTAGGAAACTGAGCAGTTTGGGCAGTAGTTTTCACTTTCTAAATGCCTTCTGTAGTTATGCTCACACATTCGTTTATCTTGTTTATAAAACTCATGTTTTGTATATGTGGCACATGTGGCTAACACTGGAGTTGGACACACTTTAAATTGACCACAGGTGTAAATGTGAGAGTGAACGGTGTTTCGTCATTATATGTTTGCCCTGTGATGGACTGGTGACCTGTTCATGTACCCCACCTTTCTCCCTATGTCAGCCGGGATTGGCTCCAGACCCACAACCCTCATGAGGAGGATATAGTAGTAGACAATGAATGAATGAATGTTTCATATACATCCCCGTTAAATAATGGATTCCATCATTCATTAATTTATTGAAACATTGATTTTTCTCATGACTGCCTTGCATATACAAATTGTCTTTTTAAAATTAAACCATTTTCAATCAATCCGATTATTTTGTGCCACACACATACTTTATCTATCTATTGTTTGTGGATTGAGAAGACGAGGACTGAGTCATAAGTGAGATTGTTTTCACACATGTTCCACTTGAGTGGCCGCATTATTTAATATATTTCCAATTATTAAATGTAGTAAACGGTTTACAGATAATGTCAACTAACTGTGATAACTGACACAGAACTGTGGGAAGTGAGTTGGCAGTTTTGGCAGTTGCTGCTGCTGGGAGCTTGTCATTAAAGCCATACAGTTGATCAGTTTGCAGTATGAGTTCACCACTTTATGGCTGCTTTATAACACTGAGTGTGAACAAAGCCCAAGGATAAAGTTTCTTTCAACCAGCAGAGTGGGTTGAAAGGGCTCAATGTGCTCTGTCATTGTGCTGCCTTACACCAAACGATAGAATCTAAATAATGAATACATTCATGCAATTTGCTGCTGACCTATTCATGGTGAAGGAGTGCATGATATTATTTAAGGAAAATATCTTCATTACGTAAGCATTTTTGCAAATTAGTGACAGTGACTTATAGCATCAAATTACATCTTGCCTCAGCAAGGCTGTGTTTTGCATCAGTTATAATTTTCGATCAACATGCTCTCATTTCTTGGACAATAGGACAAGTACGCCCATATATTTGATCAGGTGTACCGGTTGTTCATTATTTGATTTAAAGCAAGTCTCTGCAGATCAATGAAGAAATTGATCGTGTGTGCACACAAATACAATGTGCCCTCAGTTTTGAGTTAAACTGTGTTTATTGTTGCACTGATAGAAACTGCTTTTAACTTTAATTGGCTCATGTCTTTAATTACAGTCTAAATGGATGCACATACACACACAAATAAATTTAAATCACTGTTATTGGTAAGGATTCACATTTCTATTATTTTCATTGTTAGTTGATTGCCAATTTACCTGACAGCAAATATGACTCATCCTTGTAGAGCTGATGAATTAGTGAACATCTCCAAACACAAGGTCAATGTCTTAGGCTTATTTTCTATGTGTCAAAACAATTTGAAACAGCTAAGTGCTGATTTATAATCTAAATTGAACTCCCTGACCACTATATGTCCAAAGGCCTGTTTCCATGCCCTCAGATCGCATGCCTGCATGGCACTGAGAGTTCAGGTTTCTTAGTTTCCAAGGTCACAGGTCCCTGTGCAGATTAACAACATGAATGCACGTGAGCAGAGACCCTTTTACACTCCAGGCTCATACCAACAGTGTATGTAACAGAGATAGTCCATGTGTGCACAGTACACATTTAGTGGTTGCTGCAGGGTATTGATTGGATGGCTTTCTCTGTTGCTCTTTTATGGGCATAGATCATGATGAGTGGTGTAAAAGTGACATTTTTCTGCAAATACTACAAATGCAATATATTTAAGTTTGTGTTTGTGAGGTTTTGCAGAGACACATTTCTCTCTTGATAGAGGAAACAAAAGACCTTTAAATAAAATAAACATCAAATAATTATAGTAGGTTTTTCACATGCTCACCCATGTTTGAAGCATGAAACTGTTGAACAACCTGTGAAATCTGAGTGACTTGTCACTTCAGAGCACTAAATCTGATGTGTCTGTTACCTTTTGTGAATGACGTCTGCTCTGTGTGTGTGTGTGCCGCGTCACTATCTGTGAGTGCTGTCAGTGTGTGGAGCCATGCCACAGGGTTTAACCCCTCCACATTGATCCACAGGCTGCCTAGGGCTGCTGCCTAATTCTCCAATTTTCAGCTGTTAGAGATAGAATTCGAATAATAAACAGCTGAACACCCCCTTCTTAACCCCCGCAACACACACACACACACACAATTTGTCCCTTCCTCCACTGCTTGTCTGGGGTAGAGTTTCTCTCTCTCTGACCTAATCTTAGCAAAAGCTCAAGCACTCACCTCCTGCTCTAATTAAATGATATCAGCCAATTCTAAGAGTCTGGAGTTTATTATCTTGTGAAAAGTGCACACACATATATTTGTAATTTATTTGTTTTCCTCATAATGGAAGTGTGAATTCCCATCTTTTCTACAAGTCTAATTCAAACTCTAACTCTTGCAACATTGGGCTTTAGCTGCTGTCACTGAAGGTGAACAGAGCCCAATGAGGAAATTACATGTAATGTGTCTTCAAACACAAAGTACAACATTTGTTGTACATATTTTACTTGCAGACCTACTGTACCTGTAATAATTTGGATGTTTAGTTGCCCTTAAGTATTGCTTTGGTGAAGAGTAGTATGCACAGCTCTGGAAACAATTAGTCTCCTGAGGTCAGATCTCAGTCTTGTGACTCTGTCTGTTTGGATTGTCCAGATTCTTCATGGTTATGATCTTCATCTTCATTTTCAGTGTCCATAGTCTGTAGTTATGGTGCATTTGTTTTTATGTACGTCTACTTGAAAAGCAATTGCCATGTTTTGAAATGAATTTTAAACTTCATGTTTCAAGTATAATCCACTTAGAGTCCTCACAGCAGCAGTTCTTTAAAATGTTAAAGCAGACTAAAGATCAGACTTTATGTTGGTCATCGCTGTTCTGGCTCATAGGTATATCATCTAGCACTTGTGTTGTTGAATGTCAGTTTTGTTTAAGCCTTGCTTTCAAACCTTGCTTACTTTGTCTGTGACATTTTTCTGATAGATGACTGCAGACTGAGTTTATTCTACTGTACTTGCATAGTAGAACTGCACCTTTGACTCACGGAAGTTGGTCAGCATATCTTGCATGGCTAATCACTCTGTGGGACTGTGTTGCATGCAGATTTTCATTTAACCAAATTGAATATAAGCCTGATTCATCAGTTTTCCTGGATGAAATCAGCTGACACACTTAATGGTTAATCTCTGGCCGGACAACCTGCTGAATGGAGGTGTTGAGCTGACATGCCCCAGAGTATGAGGTCAAACACTACTGTGTTGACCTGTAGCCTCTGTCCTTTCAGGAGTCATTTTCAGCCAGTCATGGCTCATTTTTCTGCCTCTCATATCTCTCCATTAACCTCCAATCATCAAGGCACCTTCACAACCTCCCATTTCTGACAGTAAGCCATGTACCCCAGGGTCTCCTGGCCTGAATGTACTGGGTGTTTGGGGAGCCTGGGCTGTCACATGTGTGCAGAATCTCCCAATACAGGAAGGGGGCAGGATCTCAGAGACTGACACCTGTCAAACTCGCTCATGTTGGACAGGAACTAGTCTGTGCAATCCTTCTTGCTCAGTTTCTCCTTTAAACTATTTTTCAGTTTTATATTTTCTCTCAGGTTTTGGCTTGTCTCTTGTCCTGGGGCCGTGGAGTCTTTTGTGCTTCAGTAGTGCTGGGCTCAGCATGCAGCCTGTGTCCACACACTGCTGCCTCAGCACTAATAAGGCAATAGAGTAATAGGGAGAGTGGCAGAGATGCAGGCTTTCAACATCCCTACTCAACCGTGCCCTCACCTAACTTCCCACAGAGGTACCATTAGCATATCATTGAGGATCCCATATTAAGGAAAACATTAAGGAGTCTAATTGTGGTTCTGAACTGGGACTCATTGAGTGTGTTAAGTTTTGTTACCACTCTTAATGAGTTTCAGTCTTTCCTCCAATGAGTTTATTGCCCTACATTCCAATTCAAGCCATGTCATTGACCACTGGGACAGCTCCTGAAATAGCTCAACCCACATGTCTTACAAAGGAGTATTCTCGGAGGCCATGTGTTTAAAGGGTAATTACAGTCTATCACAACTTGGCTCTTGTTTTTGTAGTTTGGGTCATTGTTTCTGTCTAGTATATTCACTTAAATAAGTAAAATACACAAAGACACAACCCATGATACAAGAAAGTTAAACAGGTTGAGAAACAGGCCATAAGATTAGACTCAGAGTAAGCTTGCATCTAACTGTGTGCATGCACTCGACATTGAGGCAGCTCAATGTTGAACCAGGAAAGTGGTAAATTGATGTACGCAAATAATAGACACTTTGTCCTTTGACTGAGTGACATCACTGCATTACCAGCTCTTAGTACAACAGGGGATTGTAATAGATAAATAACAATAACAACCAAAATTGTAAAATGTCAGAACGTTACATCACTACATATAATATCTTTCTAATTGGGCTACTCAGACAGCAAGTATGTCCCATAGTACTGTCAGATGATCAGGTGCATGTAATGATCTGGACATCAAACATATGACCACATTTTTAACTACTCCACTCACCGTATAGCTAGCTGTGGGAGCATGGCAGGGAAACTCGACTGGAACATCGGTTCCATGTAACAGGAGGAGATGACTGGACCAAGTGGCCCTCGGTGTGGTGCTAAAAATAACCTGACAACTGTGTGTGAAGATTGAGTAAATTGAACTGGTAAAGCACCTGACCATGAGATAGACGACCCCCAAAATAAAACATTTTGTAACAGAAATATTAGATCATAGACACATTAGATTAGATTTTTTGAACATGAATCACGTGAATGATACTTTTCAGATAATCTTCCAGTGAGTTGTGATCAATGTCACAAACACGCCTTAACAGCATCAATGAGAGCACTGACCAGTGAATAATAAAAAGTGTAACCACCATGACACTAAGTCACTCTTTTTTGAGAGCTGCTTGTCACTCGGTGTCACGGTGGAAAGCTACAGAGTGTTGCAAGTACAGCTGTTCACACCATGCATTAAAATGCATTTTAGATTTTTCTCATGTGACTACATGTGATAGGATCTCATATCCACAGGCTGTATGCAAATACAGATGGATGTCTTTGTATATGTGATTCAAAGTTCCACTCACTTGAAATAAGATTTTAATCATTGGAAAAAAAGAAATCATTTAGTGTTAGTAATGTGGTGGTGGCAAAAACAAGTGACTGTTTTGTTAATGAGATTTGTAAAAATATTGGAAATAAAAATGCAGCAGGATGTCAGCAGATGGGGCGGTCTCTAATCCGACCTGAGGACAGGTTACATTCATGCATGCTCGAGAATGTGCTCACATGTGTCCCCAAAACAACCTCCAATGTTGTTTTTGTGATTAGATCAGAAGATACATTTAGGATACATTTGGTATGTTGGGACCTGAACATAGCACTGTCAGCATGTGATTGAATCATTCAGGATGAATGTTAATACCAAGTCTGAATAAGGGCCTTTTTGTGAGCTGGAGGTCTGGGTTCCATATCAATCATATACACAACCGGTCAATAGCCTGGACACACCTTTAGACCATATTAAATGAGAAGGTGTGTCCAAACCTTTGACTGGTAGTGTATAATAGTTTTGGAGTGGTCTTTCATCAGGGGTGAAGCTAGATGTTAATCAGTAAATGCTCCCAAACTGGGTGCTGGCTGCTTTGGTTGCTACACTGTCTTTTTAAGCTTTTAAAATGTCGTCAATACAGAGATGTGACAGGTGGGTGTGCTGATGCTTTTGACAGAGCTGAGCTGAGTAACAAAAAGGTTAAAAATAAACCTCTTTCAAACTAAAACATGGGTTTACAGTACAGTACTGGGTTTACATTTTTGAACCTGGGTGAAACTCCTATCACCAGTCCAATAGCCATTTCCTCCACTGCTTCCCCCATGTGCAAATTGTGATATCAAAGTCGTGCAGGAAATAAAACAAATCAAGGAGAGAGAGAACAGCAACAAAACCATAGCCCTGATAATGTTGAGGTGGTCACAATTTTGCTGCCTTTACTTTGGTATCTCTTTAAATCAGTTATTTAGATGATTTGATTCATGAAATAAAATAAACATTTTGCACAGTTCAACTGCTACAAATTAATGCTAATAGCTATAGGATGAATGTGTGCCTCAGCATTGCACCAGAAATAACACATCTCTGGTAAAAAAAAAAAAAAATAGGACAGTCAAAGAAGAAATTAGTGTTCACCCAGGTCTTACATCATCGAAGCTGATCAGAGCTGCAGATAAAGCCTGATTCATTTGACCTACGAGTAAACACATTCCACTGAAAAACTACCCGTTTTTTGAACAGAGGGAACGGACTATTAGTAATGTTGTTTCTGTGTTTGAGCAATTAATTAAGTTACACTTTTAATGAGTGATAAGAAATGAGTCATTGGTTAACTTTTATAAGATTGTGATTTAAAAAAACACTAAGAAGCAATCCGACCACTGTTCCTTTGGCTGTTAATCTTCTGGGAACTAAACAAACTTAAACAGGCTTTTCCCTCTGACCAAAAAAGTCTCTTTCTCTCTTGTATTCTGTGTCCAATATTCAGTCTGAAGCCTTTTTCTCCTTCACATCAGAATTGGTCAGTCCTCCACCCTTGTGCTGCCCTCCCTCCTTCTCTCTCCCTCCCTCCCTCTCTCTCTCTCTTTCTCTCTCTCTCTCTCTCTCTCTCTCCCTCCCCAGTTAAATACTTTTAGCATAAAGAGAGAGAGGGAGGGAGAGGGGGATGGGAAATCCATGGGGGAGGGGAGCTGAGTGCTCATACTGTTGTCACTGACCAGAGAGAGAGAGAGAGAGAGAGAGAGGAGTTGTGCAGTTGTGTTCCATATCTGGGGGAAAAGCATAGCTGTGCACACACAGGGGTCTGTGTTCTACTCCAGGGATTATCTCAGTGCTTTCTGATCTGATGAAGGATGTGCAGGCATGAATAGGTAAGGTTGACTGCTGTTTCTGCATCTCTGTGTCGATCTGCTGTCAGAGCCCACTGCTCTTTCCACTGTTTGACTTGCCTCCTCTGAAGTTGGAAGAGGATTCGGAGTTGAGCGTGTGGTGGAGGCTTTCCAATCATAAGATGTTTTCTCCCTTTAGCCTCTCTCTCTCTCTGAACTGTGCAAGGACAGAAGTGTTTGTTTCAAGTAGAAGATGTGGTTTGCTGCAGCAGTGTAGTAAGTTATTCTGGGCTGTGTGTTAAAAGTTGACTGTCAGTTCAAGCAGAGAGGGTCATAGACAGAGGCGGTGTTGAATCTGAAGCCTGTTGGTGTCCAGGGTCAGCCGTGTGGTCATTGCGTAATTTCTTGTCCATGTGAATGGTAGGACATGAGTGAATGTATTTTCACTGGTAACTTCCCTGCTGTTATATTTACACATGCTGAAAAAGATAAGGCCCTCTGTTACAATTCCAACAATGTGTTACAGCAGCAAATCGCATTGTGTTGCATGAAATGTATCAAATGTGGGTGTATAAAAGTTGGTTGATATATTTTAGAGTTTGTGAGGTTTTTGGTTGGTAGCATGTCTTTTGGTTTTTAAATGGATAATGTATGGGTGTTACTAAAACATGCACTTTTAGTTTGAAATAAAATTTTTTTGACTTCATTTAAATACTGGAATTTTGTTTGTCTAGACGTATAGACTTAAAACACCAGTTTTAAATAGTTTTTAGCATCATTTGGGATAAATGATGTGGTGTGCACAGAATTCAGAAAAATTGAATGTTAAAACAGTTGTTTTAATATTATGGGTTTGAGAGGCACAATAAAGATTTTGGATTAAAGTCCCTGTAGCCCGTATGTATGTATGTATATATATATATATATATATATATATATATATATATATATATATATATATATATATATATATAT